>CM068368.1:214764195-215191695 GCA_034769895.1 Magicicada septendecula | reverse complement strand
TTTTACCTTAATCTTTATTTTTATTAGCGTTACATATAATAATGACACACGTTACCAGATTCTTAAATTTACGGTTGTTTGCTAGTAAATCTGTTATTTGAAGAAACTGCTTTCAACATTTTATTACGTAACAGATACGAAATAAAAACTAGTTATTGGGGAAAAGACTGTAATCACTTCCATCCAATTAGGTATTCTTTCTACTAATTTTGTCAGAAACTTTATAAATTGTTGAATATCATAGACTTCATTCAAATGAACATTTTTCATTTAATCAGTCAGTTAATTCACCCTGAGCTTGATAATTCACTTGCAGTACCTCCCAGAAATTTTAATGCATCACATAATTACATATCCACAGTTTTGAAACGAGCAAGAGATTTTAATAAGATACAAAGTTAAATTCCATATGCGCCACTTTTATTGATAGTGAGGCTGAAATAAACTTTTGATCAGTTTTGCTTCCAGTTTAATCGTTCGTACCAAATTAAATAAAATTGTTATTCTATATCTTAGTTATTTTTATAAAGACACTTTGCAGCATTAAGCCAAGAAATCCAATCTACTATGGTGGGCTATGGGAGAGAAGTAGGAGATGGTGCTTCTTATTTTAACTTTAATAATCGACGCAGCTCGTTAATTAAGATTTCCTTTCCACTTGTAATGATTGTGTTCAATTCAAGATGCTGCCCTCAAATGTCTTCAGCCACTACGTGATGACGTGCACGAGACAGGTAGCATACACCATTTTGGGATATAACCATGTTGCCGCATCCGTTACAAAAAGGAGCATATTATCTCGTTCCAGTTTATCTGTCCATTAATACTCCTTTGCACTGTACAAATAAGTTTTCACATATCAGTTTTAACTTACCTCTTCAATCGTATTTAAGCATGCCTACAACTATATGGTCCACGGATCTACCTGCAGGGTCGGTGTTTTAATCCAGAAAGACAGACATCTTGTTACCCCAAATACTCAACAGTAACGTCTGTCTTGAATCCTCTTATCATGAATATACATTTGTTTGTAAATGAGAATTTAGCGGGAACAGGCTGAGTAGTCTACTTACTCAGATATTTTGAAAAATCGCAACTTCTTCCTCAAACTAAGGAATGTAAAGGAGTCACTGTTTAAATTTCTCAGTAAATTTTCTACTTTTGCAGCTTTTTCGTTTTAGAGTATTACTCGTTTTGTACTAACTCTTGTTTCTGAGCCACAAAATTTACTTCAAACAATCCACAATACACGATTTCCCAACAATACAAAAACAATTTCCAATAAAGCCTTTATTTAAATGGGTAGTTTTCCACGTTGACAATTATTTGCCTTAGACAAGTAGAAATTATACTGTACTATTCCATACAAAGTACGAAAAAAGTGTAATGATAAAGTAATGTTTGCTTGCGTTAATAATGTAACAATACAACGTTAAGATTGCTTTATTATTATTATTATTATAACTAATTAATAAAATTGTAAGTTACTGTTGTAGTTTAAAGTTTGTGGTTTAAAAGAGTATTAGACTTGCCATCACTTCACTGTGTTAACCTCCCCACTTACCATCCGTGGATATCTTCACTATTCTCGATGGCGACTTCTCTTACTGTAAACACACTTGACATACATACATAGATATTCCTTTTGAATATCGAAAAGAATGCACATAAACAATAAAATAAATCAAATATTCAATTGTAAGTTGAATGATACCAGTAATTCAAATACTACCGCCACCTTATGAGATAACTGTTTATAAAAAAATTAAACTACTGCTTCTATTGTATAGAAATTAAAACTCTGTTTCCACTGATAATAAACTGAGGATTTATTGACAATGATTAAATTCAGCAAACTCTTTTAAAACAATTAACATGATATCTTTACAAACAACAACAAATTTAAACAAATATTGAGATCTCTGTATCTCAAGGCTGGTAACACTGTTGTAATGTACAATAGTATTGTGAACGAGGTTAGGTTCACTTTAGTTAATTATATTACCAATTTAGTGAGTTCTTTGAAGACACATGATACCAGATATAAAGATGTGAGTTTGAATAACACTATTTACTTATCTATTATTATAAAAAAGAACAAAAATTTAAAATTATTAAACTCGATACGATAGCCGATAATATCGTACTATCGTATGTTATGCAAAAGTCTGGAAAAAGTAAGGTCAACACGTGCTTTGAACGTTGCACTGTTAAAATATTATTATTATTAATTCATTAGTTATCAGAACCATGTACTGGAAAGAGAAAAAATCTAAAGAAAAAAACTCTTATTATTGCTTTCATTTCATAAAAATCATTTAAGAACAGAATTGTTTCTTTGTGACAAAAATATATGCTTCGGTTCTAGGTTAGTTGCCTAGGAACAAGTAAGTGATTATTTAGAATAAGTAATGTTACTTATAAAATTCTTAATAATATAGTTACAAACACTTTATTTATAATTCATCTGATGTGTAATTATCAGTCATGAAAATATTCGCACAAGAAAATTATCATTTATTAATTCAAAAGTTATAGTCAAGTAAGCGACTATATTCACATAATGATGAGCGGTATCTAAATTTAATTCCGCCGTTATCAATTATTCTTTAAATATAAAATAATTATTTTTTAATTAATTATTGTCATTGGATTGTGCTACAACTTGTTTATTAAATTCTGATAACTGTCCATCATTGTTTATTAAAGCATTCAAGCGTTACTTGACTAGTGCAGTCAAAACAATAACCCTCGTTCATCAACGAGAATTATTCCTTTTATTATTTTCTTCAAAATTATTAAAATATTGTACTCCCTGATTATATACACTGAACATGACCCTTATTATACACTGATCATGTTAATTCACTGTTCACTTAATTCACTTGACACTCGGTAATGTGGTGTTGAGTAGAGGTTAATGTCTGTTTGTGTATTACTGTAGGTGACGCGCACATTTCAAAAAATATCTTGCTGACTTTCGGCATAGACCTCTCGCCGTGAGTGTTGCAGAACGAATGTAACATTTCGCTAAAGCGTCTCTTTTCGTCTGGTCATTTTAAGCTATTTGATTGGTTCAAAAGGTCATACTCTCAACCCCAAAACACTCTGGTAAAATAAAACTTTCAGTTTTTCGCATCTCTAAGCGTGGGTTCGAGATTATCTGTGACGTATACATGGATACTCAAAATGATTGAAAAACTTATAATGGTCATAAGTTTCTTATTTTTTGACATAGCGTCATTTGGACAGTGGCATTAACTCGCGGACACTTGTGGCTTTATTTTAAGTCTAAACAAGCACTAATTCCGTTCATTATTAATTCACTTGGTCATCTTGAAAACTCATATGGTGATTCTTAATATAAATAAGTCTTTTTCACCATATTTCGTTATAATTACACTTTAATACTTATTACTAAACATTTTGAGTCCATTTCTCCTTCATGTTAGTACATAAAATGGTTATATTTATAGTTTAAACAAAATCTGTTAATGGCGTCCATACCAACTATGTTCGATTGTTTACATTTATTGTAACGCCATTATTCCTTATTCTACTACATATTTCTGACATCATAACACTAATAGGTATATTTACTTACATTTGTTCATACTTTGTTTTTGCTAAAAATGTTATTTTGTATACACATATAGTATGATCAAAATACTTTCTGTTCTCATCTCTCCATTTTGTCACTTATTTAGTTATTTTAGTACACAAGGGATATATTGTTAGTAATTAAAATAGTGTACAATTGTTGTACATTTTTGGTTCAATGTATTCATTAACTTTTTGTTATCAGAAAGCTCCCTAAGTTATAGTATGGTGTTTATTTACACCCGGTTCTATGACTGCAGTTAGTTAGTTTATAATATTTTATTTATTTAACTACTAGTATTACATTTGTGAGGTGTTCTCATAGCGGTATTAGACATTTCTCTAACTACTGGTCACATTTGTTACCTTCTTTTGAGAAGTTTTGATAATGTTTTTTGACTAACTCTCTTGTCACATTGGGGTTCTGTCTATTTAACTTTATGATATTGTATTCAATCTGATTCATTTGCTGTGTCCTTCAGTACATATGGCATTCATTGTTTTGCATTTTTATTCTTATTTAGTCTCTGTTTGAAACAATTGTGGATAATTGCTTGGTTTAACTAATGTACATGATTCTATGTTATAGGTTCAACTCTTGTCAGTTGTCTGACAACAATGTGCTACATACTTTTATGCAGTATTTAACTCAACTATTTCCATCTCATTATGGCATTCTACTACAATGGTTTATTATTAAGTTATACACATTTTTACACTATTTGTTGAAACAATAATACAGGTATTCTTAGTCTAATTATGTTACATATTTTGGTGGGTTGTACCTAGTTTTTGGTACATTGATTGGTTTATACTCAACAAATTAGCTTATTTGCTACTACCTGTTCTGGTATTCATTTACATTTTGTCCTGTCTTGCTATGGCATTCAGGCACATTTCATATCAAGGCTTGCAAAGCTTTTATTATTAATCCCTATGAACAATTAATTTACTGTTCTGTCTCATATTTTTTGGTGGTCTTACTGATTATCTATGTGATTTTACAATCTTGATTATACTTGTTACACTAATTGTCTGTGCATTTCACTAGTTAATCGTGGATCCTTTCACTTATAATGGTTAATCACTTTTCTCCGTTATACACATTTTCACTGGTATTGTTTGTGCTGTTTACTTGGGGTAAAATGGTTATCATATCACATGTTGTTACACTTATATTAAGTATTCACTGTCATTGTTCGTGATCACTTATTGATGCTCAACACTGGTTTCTTTGTTATTGGTATTCGAATAATCATTATACTTCTTCTGGTCACTATATTGATTTTAATTCCTTGTATATCTTGTGAATGTTGATGTCTTGTACTGTTCATACATAATCTTCATTCTTCATGGTACATTTCTTTTCTTCTTCTTCTTCTTTTCTTCTTCTGGTTAGTTGTTTCTCACTGTCGGTGTTCCAATATTATTCATTCGTAGATACACACTTTATTTATATTCTCCTGTTCCTTCTTTTATGCTCGATGAAATATTTTCATGATATCCTTTTATTTGACGTATTAGATAGTCATTTTATGTAACTGCTATTTTGGTACGTTACATATGCCTTCCTATAAGAATTGATTAATTCTGAATTCGTATATTTATTTTTATTGAAAAATTCATCAATTGTTGTACATTTCCAAGTTGACTCTTATGCTTTTTTATATCCCTTCACTTTCTTCTATTTGAATCATAATTATTTCCTTTCTATGTAATTATCTCCCTTGTTTATCTAATTCCCTATTTCCCTAACATAATTTTAGCTGGGGCAGTTCAGAGTGGCTCACTTTTTGTCATACATCTCCACTGGCCATACTAACATCAATAAATACAGAGGCACATCATCTCTGTCAATAATATAAATGATTGCTGGAACATTTCATCAGTCAATTCATCTCATTTCTTTATGTTTTGAAATTAATTCAAAATATAAAGTGGTCGTTGTTTCGACAAATAATAAATATCCTTGGGATCATCTCACGCATCTGCGGTTTATACATTATTATATTCTCTTCTTCTCGATTCAACTCAACTAAATTCTTCACATTTTACAGGGATAGTTTGTCTACATTTCATCACTGGTATACTCTCATGATCATCTTCGTTAATATATTATTTTTTCATTCTTCTTCGTCATCAATTAATCTTTTCTCTTGGTATTACATTAAACGTCATTTCATAATCTTCTTCATTTTCATGATTCACTTCTTTGTGTTATATTTCATTTGGTATAGGCTCTCTTCTAGTGTCTTGCCTCGTGTTTGTGCATCATCTATTATCTATATCAATAATATTTGTTTGCTTTCATTCCTCCAACTTCTTATATTGCTCGTTCTGTATATCATCTGGTACATCATCTCCTCTTTATTAGTACGGTTAGATGTTGTTTTACTGTTGACTTGGCTCTAGGAATTTATAATTATTTTGCCATGGATGTTGTGTGTCGGCCTCGTATATAATTATTACACTTGTAGTACGGGTAAGTTGGTATTTTACTGGTTGACTTGGCTCTTGGAATTTATGATTTTGCCATGGATGTTGTGTGTCGTTCTCGTATATAATTTTCTTTTTTACTTGTAGTACGGGTAATTTGTTCTTTACTAGTTGACTTGGCTCTAGGAAATTAGTTTACTTGCCATGGATGTTGTTTGTCGGCCTCGTATATTTATTACACTTGTAGTACGGGTAAGTTGTTAATTAACTGGTTGACTTGGCTCTTGGAAATTATTATTTTGTGCCGTGGGTGTTGGTTGTCGTTATCGTATAGTTATTACACTTGTAGTACGGGTAAGTTGTTCTTTACTAGTTGACTTGGCTCTAGGAAATTAGT
This sequence comes from Magicicada septendecula, assembly GCA_034769895.1. Taxonomy (NCBI): domain Eukaryota; kingdom Metazoa; phylum Arthropoda; class Insecta; order Hemiptera; family Cicadidae; genus Magicicada; species Magicicada septendecula. Next base: position 215,185,262 of record CM068368.1, on the reverse strand, counting down.
TTACTTACCATGGATGTTGTGTGTCTTTCTCGTATATAATTTTTTTTCTACTTGTAGTACGGGTAAGTTGTTCTTTACTAGTTGACTTGGCTCTTGGAAATTATGATTATATCTCATATGTGCCATGGGTGGTGTGTGTCTTTCTCGTATATACTCTTCTTTTCATTTAGTACGGGTGAGTTGGTATTTTACTGTTGACTTGGCTCTAGGAAATTAGTTTACTTGCCATGGATGTTATTTGTCTTTCTCGTATAGTTATTTTTGTAGTACGGGTTATTACAATTTTCTTCATCCTTTATATAATTCCTTTGGATCACACTTTTATATTACAAAATTAAAATATAGTCAACATTTATTCTTATAGTTATATTTTCACTTCTTACTTAGTATCAATAATAAATAATCTTCATCGCAATATTTCACTCTTTTTCATTAGTTAATTTTCAATATACCGTTTCATGGAAATCTGGTTGTAGTTGCCTTTTATTTTCTTTGTCACAGGATCTTGTATTTCGTAGGTGTTGTTCATGTTATTCCTGGCAACAGTATATAGGCCTGTGTATAGCAGTAACAATTTTTTAGCAATTCCTTCTATTGCACTCGGGAGTTCTCGATTTTTTAAGAGCACTTCGTCTCCCACTTCGTATGTTATGATCTTAGGTTGTGATTTTTTATACTTGAGCCTGAGTTTGTCAGCTCGTTCGACTGCATTGTTAAAGAATTTGGTTTTGTTAAATTGAAATTCACCTTATGGTGGAAAATTGATTATTTCTGTAATTTCTCGGGGTGGTCTTTGCTCAAACATAGCAGTATAGGGCGTTTCATCAGTTGACTGGTGGCAAGCTAAGTTAATGAAATCTTCAGCTGGGGATAAATATTCATATTCTTCCCATCTTCTTTGTTGGGCGTGGCAGTAGGTTCTTAAAATCCTGCCCACTTCTCTCAAAACTCTTTCAGCAGGGTTGCTGTTAGGGTGATATACTGATGTTTTATATGTTTTCACACCTTGGTTGATTAGAGTATCTCGCCATTTTCGGCCTCGAAATTGCGTTCCGTGATCTGTGATTATTGACTGGGGTTTTCCTATCTCGGGGATGTATTTTGATATGATAATGTCCAAAATTTTGTTTGTTGTTGCCCTGTTTATGGCGTAGAGTTTAGTGAATTTTGTATAGTGATCGAAGATTATCACTATATATTTGTATTGGTGTCTGCCGCCACTTCGTAGAAATGGTCCACAAATATCTACAAACACCTTCTCTAATTTTCCTGCCGATGTAATGGGTATCATTACCCCTTCTCTCCTCTCATTGCTGCATTTAACTAATTGACACAAATGACAATGTTGTATATATCTTCTTACTCTACGGTTCATATCTTTGAAATAGACATGCTCATGTAGTGCCTTGACTACTTTTACTGCTCCCATATGTCCATAGCGCACATGGTAGTCAACTGCAATTTCTTTTTCGATAATCTTTGGTATTACAACCTTCCACTGTTCACTAGATTGTTTGGTTTTAGTGAATAATATATTGTTGTGGATACAGTAATATTGCATAATTCCTTCATCGTGTTCTGTCAACCTTTGTACTATCTGGAAAATTTTAGGATCGTTTCGCTGATGAATTTGTATGTTAGATAATATTTCTGCCAATTCAGATTTGCTTTTTAAAATATGGTAAACTTTGGCGATGGTTTCTTTTTCTCCCTCAAAGGTTTGGGCCAATATGTTTACTCTGGACAACACGTCTGCAGCTATGTTGCTTTTGCCAGGGACGTATTCCCAATGTATGTTGTACTCTTGGAGCGTTAGTGTCCATCTCGTCAGTCTGCCATGTTTTAATCTACAGTCCTTCAGGAAAGATATTGACTTATGATCTTTGCGTACTGTGATTGGGTATCCCAAAATATACGTTCTGAATTTTTCGCAAGCGAACACTATACTCAGAAGTTCTTTTTCAGTAGTGTGATAGTTGATAGTTGCGCTCACACTTGTTGAGTGTTCTGCTAGCAAAACTGATCACTTGATGGTTGCCTTCCTGGTCTTCTTGATACAATATTGATCCAAGGCTTACATCACTTGCATCGCAGTTCATTTAAATTCTTGTTAAAATTTGGATGATGCAACATTACAGTTGTAAGAAATTTCTCTTTTATTAATTCAAATGTTGCGTCCTGTTCCGGTCCCCATCTCCACTTCTCCTTTGATGATAATTGTTGGGAAAACTTAGCTGTCATTTCTGAATAGTTATGTTGGAATTTCCTATAATAATTACAAATACCAAGAAACGATTGTAATTGTTTCTTGTTCTTTGGTACTGGGAAACGCTGTATCGCCTCCATCTTTTCTTGTGCTTGGGTTATGCCAGTTTCAGACAAGTTAAAGCCCAAGAATTGCACTTCATTTGCTATTAGTTTGGATTTCTCCAGCTTTAGTGTTATATTATTTTCCTCTAATTTACATAATACTTGTGCCACCCGGTTGCAGTGTTCCTCCCAATTATCGGAGGTAATTAATAAATCATCTACATACACTGTAGTAAATTGTAGTGTACTTTGGCCTAAGATCTCGTCCATATATTTCACGAAAACTGCTACAGAATTTACCAGGCCGAACGGTAACCTTTTAAATTGGTAGTTACGCCCTTCAAAAATAAAGGCCGTATACTTTCTGCTGATGGGGTGTTACTCCACCTGCCAATATCCACACACTGTATCCCATATACTGATATACCGTATGCCATAAAATTTCTTTAGAATTTCGTCGATTTCTCCAGGCGACGTCCTGTCATTAATTATGGCTTTGTTTATCTCCCTTGCGTCTAAAGAAATCCTTACTGCGCCATTTTTCTTTGGTACAGCTACAATAGGATTGGTGTACGGGGAGTTGCTTATTTCGATTATGTCATTTTCTATCAATCGTTGTATCTCTAGACGAACTGCTTCCTTCAGTGAAAATGCGATAGGGTACGATTTTCTTTTAAATTCAGCCTGATCGTTGAATTTTATCTCGCACTCAAAATTTTTCACTTTGCCTGGTGTGTCAGAGAATACATGCCTATAACGATTATAAATTTGTATCAGTCTTTCTATTTGTTCGTCAGTTAATATATGGTCAACGTTACTCGTTTGGAATTTTTTAATCTCAGCTATTTTCTCCATCCATAATGAGTCTTCTTGGCTATGGCGAACCTCTCCGTTGATGGACACCTTCTCCCTCTGGTTATGGCCTTCCCGTATGTAGTATATTATGTGTTCAGGATGTGCCTTCCTATTTTCAATCAAAGCTGCTGTCCATTCAACTTCACTTGATTTTAATGATACTTTAGCTTTGTCCATATCTATGATAGCTGCATATTTCTGCAGTATATCACATCCTATTAACAGGGTAAATGGTAGCCCACTCGCTACTAAGAAAATCATCGGAATTGTTTCACCGCTGCTTGACACTTCTAATTGTACCTGGTGTCGGATGGTTTTGTTCTGCTGACCCGTTGCTCCAATTAGGATAATGTTATTTATTGGTAATGTTGGTATGATTGTTTTATTTCCTAACTGTATACGATTTAGTTCCATTTTATCAATTAAGGATACATTTGCTCTTGTGCCTATCATGGCTGTTGCTTTGATTCCATTGACCTTGACTAATATGTAGGCTATTTCGTTGTTGACGGTGTCGCTGATGCTATTTTCCTTCTCTTCCATGAGGTCTTGTCTAATGTTTTTTAAGTAGTTGTTTCGACGAATTTCGATTGATGCCATTGTATTTGCCAATATGTCAGACCCAATAGACCGGATCAGTGAGGGTGTCGTCGTGTTTTTCACTGCCGGTGCCCATTTAAAGGCAGGTCACCATTGTCTGGGTGCCTGTCCGATGAGGTTGATGCGTTTGGTTCTTGGGACCCTGGCGCATTCCCGTTATGGTATACTTCTGTGTTCCTAGTGGTTGGCCGATTATCTTCACTACTATTGCTCCTGTTGGATCGATAACCTGATTCGTGTTCATCTCCGTCACTGTTACTTCGACTGTTATTGTTATTGTGGAAACTTCGGCGACCCTGGTAATATGGTCTTCTGCCTCCCCCTCTGCTGGCATGAGTGTAGTGCACTCTTCTAAACTGGTTATTATTATTATTACCATTATTTTGCCTATATTGGTTATTCGGAGGCTGGTTGTTAGGAGGTCGGTAGTAATTATTACCTTGCCGATAATTAGGGTTTCCTTGATAACCATTCGGCCTAGGATTGTTTATATTTCCCCTGTCTGTATGGTTATTGTTGTCACCACCGTTACTTTGTCTAGGGCCCTGGTGATTAGTGAATCGTGGAGGGTTATTAAAATTTCTTCCATAGTTATTTCGGTGAGTATTATTGTTTGGATTACTGTTACCTGGTCCACTTCGATCATATGGCTGCCCGGGACCCTTGGCGTTTCCTCTGATAATAACGCTCCCTCTCATGGTTTTCTAAAAGAGTACACATACCTTGTATCGTTTTGATCTGAGCGTTAAGTCTCCCCTGGGACACTCCTTGGCTAAAATGGTAGGCCAGTTTCGTCACTAAGCACTCTTCTGGTATGGCCGGTTCCAAATTTCTAGCTAAACAGATCTTCCCTAAGAAGTAGGTCCTCATCGACTGTCTGCCGTTGGGATCATACCTGCCATTCGTGATGTCATCTCTGATGATGTTCTGTGTGGAATCGGACCAATATTTTAGTTTAAAGGCCACTTTAAATGCTGCATAATTGTCTACCTCGTGCCGGGTTGGTGTCCACCAATTGTCGAATACGTTCCGAAAAGATTCGTCCAACATCCTCTTTATCACTGACCAACGGTTCTCTCGGTTTCTGGTAAGTATTTCATCCACCCTCTCTAGGAACTCGAGCGGATTTTTAACATATGCGCGGAAATCTATTTGTTCCCGTCCATCCAGGTGTGGTAATCCGGCTAATACGTTGGGGAATGCTCGCAGGCGGTTCATTTCATCTCTGAGGTCACTGAACTCCCTCTGTTGTCGCTCAGTTAACTGTTCTCGGTCGTTGTTCACTTGGTGTCTGACCGCGTTCACTGTTGTTGATATTTCTTCACACCTCTCCCCCAGTGTGGTGTGTGCGGCTATCATTTCCGTCTGTCTCCGTTCTATTACTCCTACCTGGTTGTTGTGGGTTTCCTCGAGACTGTCTATACGGTGGTTGAGATCCGTTTCGGTTTGTACAATTTTCTGTTTATTCTTCTCACCTTCTCTCCGTATGTCGGACATCTCTTCCTGGATTTCTGTTGCCAATACTGCAATCCTCTCCTCCGTCGCTTCTATGTTTTCTTCCAATTTTTTGTCAATTGCTTCCATTGTATTTTTTGCAATTTCTTCAGTTCTGCAGCTGTTGTCGGCCATTTGTTGCCACATTCTCTCGCTATCACTCTTCATTGACTCAATTTCTTTATTGACTTTCTCGTTCATTTCATCTATCTTTTTGTTGGTCTCATCTATTTTAATTCCTAATTCTGCAGATAATTTTTCTTTCACTATTCCCATATTTTTCTCCAATAATTCTTCTGTCTTCTTCTGTCCGTCTTCCATCCTCCTATTAGTTTCTTCTATCTTGTCGTTTAAATCTTTTTTCCAAGATTCTATGTTCTTCTGGCTGTCCTTCTGGCCATCTTCTATCTTCTTATTGATTGTGACTAACTCCTCCTTTGTGGATCGGCTGTCTTCTTTTAATGATCGGTTGTCCTCCTTTAATGATTCCAACATCTGTTTAAACCATTCTTGGAAAGCCGCCTCTCCTGTTTGAGTTGGCGTTTCAGGTTGCTTCACCTCCGATTGGGTTTCCTGTTGTATAACCTCTGGTTCACCTTCCAGTTGTTGAACCTCCTACACCGGTTCAGGTTGTCTATCTTCGATTTCCAGTAATATTTCTTCAACGTCCTCTGCCGACGTCGCTTCTTTCTCCTCCAATCTAGCCTCTCTTTCGGCCTCTGCCGCACGTTTCTTCGATGTTGACCTTCTATACATCTTTCTATCTGTGTAATGTACTTGCTGTCCTGCTGTCGAATTAGGTTGGGAAATCGTTTATTTAATTAATTAAATTATTAGGTGTTTTTGTCCTAATTCGCGCTCAGACTTTGGGCGCCACGTTGTAACAATACAACGTTAAGATTGCTTTATTATTATTATTATTATTATAATTGATTATTAAAATTGTAAGTTACTGTTGTAGTTTAAAGTTTGTGGTTTAAAAGAGTATTAGACTTGCTATCACTTTACTGTGTTAACCTCCCCACTTACCATCCGTGGATATCTTCACTATTCTCGATGGCGACTTCTCTTACTGTAAACACACTTGACATACATACATAGATATTCCTTTTGAATATCGAAAAGAATGCACATAAACAATAAAATAAATCAAATATTCAATTGTAAGTTGAATGATACCAGTAATTCAAATACTACCGCCACCTTATGAGATAACTGTTTATAAAAAAATTAAACTACTGCTTCTATTGTATAGAAATTAAAACTCTGTTTCCATGATAATAAACTGAGGATTTATTGACAATGATTAAATTCAGCAAACTCTTTTAAAACAATTAACATGATATCTTTACAAACAACAACAAATTTAAACAAATATTGAGATCTCTGTATCTCAAGGCTGGTAACACTGTTGTAATGTACAATAGTATTGTGAACGAGGTTAGGTTCACTTTAGTTAATTATATTACCAATTTAGTGAGTTCTTTGAAGACACATGATACCAGATATAAAGATGTGAGTTTGAATAACACTATTTACTTATCTATTATTATAAAAAAGAACAAAAATTTAAAATTATTAAACTCGATACGATAGCCGATAATATCGTACTATCGTATGTTATGCAAAAGTCTGGAAAAAGTAAGGTCAACACGTGCTTTGAACGTTGCACTGTTAAAATATTATTATTATTAATTCATTAGTTATCAGAACCATGTACTGGAAAGAGAAAAAATCTAAAGAAAAAAACTCTTATTATTGCTTTCATTTCATAAAAATCATTTAAGAACAGAATTGTTTCTTTGTGACAAAAATATATGCTTCGGTTCTAGGTTAGTTGCCTAGGAACAAGGCAAGTGATTATTTAGAATAAGTAATGTTACTTATAAAATTCTTAATAATATAGTTACAAACACTTTATTTATAATTCATCTGATGTGTAATTATCAGTCATGAAAATATTCGCACAAGAAAATTATCATTTATTAATTCAAAAGTTATAGTCAAGTAAGCGACTATATTCACATAATGATGAGCGGTATCTAAATTTAATTCCGCCGTTATCAATTATTCTTTAAATATAAAATAATTATTTTTTAATTAATTATTGTCATTGGATTGTGCTACAACTTGTTTATTAAATTCTGATAACTGTCCATCATTGTTTATTAAAGCATTCAAGCGTTACTTGACTAGTGCAGTCAAAACAATAACCCTCGTTCATCAACGAGAATTATTCCTTTTATTATTTTCTTCAAAATTATTAAAATATTGTACTCCCTGATTATATACACTGAACAAGACCCTTATTATACACTGGTGATGTTAATTCACTGTTCACTTAATTCATTTGACACTCGGTAATGTGGTGTTGAGTAGAGGTTAATGTCTGTTTGTGTATTACTGTAGGTGACGCGCACATTTCAAAAAATATCTTGCTGACTTTCGGCATAGACCTCTCGCCGTGAGTGTTGCAGAACGAATGTAACATTTCGCTAAAGCGTCTCTTTTCGTCTGGTCATTTTAAGCTATTTGATTGGTTCAAAAGGTCATACTCTCAACCCCAAAACACTCTGGTAAAATAAAACTTTCAGTTTTTCGCATCTCTAAGCGTGGGTTCGAGATTATCTGTGACGTATACATGGATACTCAAAATGATTGAAAAACTTATAATGGTCATAAGTTTCTTATTTTTTGACATAGCGTCATTTGGACAGTGGCATTAACTCGCGGACACTTGTGGCTTTATTTTAAGTCTAAACAAGCACTAATTCCGTTCATTATTAATTCACTTGGTCATCTTGAAAACTCATATGGTGATTCTTAATATAAATAAGTCTTTTTCACCATATTTCGTTATAATTACACTTTAATACTTATTACTAAACATTTTGAGTCCATTTCTCCTTCATGTTAGTACATAAAATGGTTATATTTATAGTTTAAACAAAATCTGTTAATGGCGTCCATACCAACTATGTTCGATTGTTTACATTTATTGTAACGCCATTATTCCTTATTCTACTACATATTTCTGACATCATAACACTAATAGGTATATTTACTTACATTTGTTCATAGTTTGTTTTTGCTAAAAATGTTATTTTGTATACACATATAGTATGATCAAAATACTTTCTGTTCTCATCTCTCCATTTTGTCACTTATTTAGTTATTTTAGTACACAAGGGATATATTGTTAGTAATTAAAATAGTGTACAATTGTTGTACATTGTTGGTTCAATGTATTCATTAACTTTTTGTTATCAGAAAGCTCCCTAAGTTATAGTATGGTGTTTATTTACACCCGGTTCTATGACTGCAGTTAGTTAGTTTATAATATTTTATTTATTTAACTACTAGTATTACATTTGTGAGGTGTTCTCATAGCGGTATTAGACATTTCTCTAACTACTGGTCACATTTGTTACCTTCTTTTGAGAAGTTTTGATAATGTTTTTTGACTAACTCTCTTGTCACATTGGGGTTCTGTCTATTTAACTTTATGATATTGTATTCAATCTGATTCATTTGCTGTGTCCTTCAGTACATATGGCATTCATTGTTTTGCATTTTTATTCTTATTTAGTCTCTGTTTGAAACAATTGTGGATAATTGCTTGGTTTAACTAATGTACATGATTCTATGTTATAGGTTCAACTCTTGTCAGTTGTCTGACAACAATGTGCTACATACTTTTATGCAGTATTTAACTCAACTATTTCCATCTCATTATGGCATTCTACTACAATGGTTTATTATTAAGTTATACACATTTTTACACTATTTGTTGAAACAATAATACAGGTATTCTTAGTCTAATTATGTTACATATTTTGGTGGGTTGTACCTAGTTTTTGGTACATTGATTGGTTTATACTCAACAAATTAGCTTATTTGCTACTACCTGTTCTGGTATTCATTTACATTTTGTCCTGTCTTGCTATGGCATTCAGGCACATTTCATATCAAGGCTTGCAAAGCTTTTATTATTAATCCCTATGAACAATTAATTTACTGTTCTGTCTCATATTTTTTGGTGGTCTTACTGATTATCTATGTGATTTTACAATCTTGATTATACTTGTTACACTAATTGTCTGTGCATTTCACTAGTTAATCGTGGATCCTTTCACTTATAATGGTTAATCACTTTTCTCCGTTATACACATTTTCACTGGTATTGTTTGTGCTGTTTACTTGGGGTAAAATGGTTATCATATCACATGTTGTTACACTTATATTAAGTATTCACTGTCATTGTTCGTGATCACTTATTGATGCTCAACACTGGTTTCTTTGTTATTGGTATTCGAATAATCATTATACTTCTTCTGGTCACTATATTGATTTTAATTCCTTGTATATCTTGTGAATGTTGATGTCTTGTACTGTTCATACATAATCTTCATTCTTCATGGTACATTTCTTTTCTTCTTCTTCTTCTTTTCTTCTTCTGGTTAGTTGTTTCTCACTGTCGGTGTTCCAATATTATTCATTCGTAGATACACACTTTATTTATATTCTCCTGTTCCTTCTTTTATGCTCGATGAAATATTTTCATGATATCCTTTTATTTGACGTATTAGATAGTCATTTTATGTAACTGCTATTTTGGTACGTTACATATGCCTTCCTATAAGAATTGATTAATTCTGAATTCGTATATTTATTTTTATTGAAAAATTCATCAATTGTTGTACATTTCCAAGTTGACTCTTATGCTTTTTTATATCCCTTCACTTTCTTCTATTTGAATCATAATTATTTCCTTTCTATGTAATTATCTCCCTTGTTTATCTAATTCCCTATTTCCCTAACATAATTTTAGCTGGGGCAGTTCAGAGTGGCTCACTTTTTGTCATACATCTCCACTGGCCATACTAACATCAATAAATACAGAGGCACATCATCTCTGTCAATAATATAAATGATTGCTGGAACATTTCATCAGTCAATTCATCTCATTTCTTTATGTTTTGAAATTAATTCAAAATATAAAGTGGTCGTTGTTTCGACAAATAATAAATATCCTTGGGATCATCTCACGCATCTGCGGTTTATACATTATTATATTCTCTTCTTCTCGATTCAACTCAACTAAATTCTTCACATTTTACAGGGATAGTTTGTCTACATTTCATCACTGGTATACTCTCATGATCATCTTCGTTAATATATTATTTTTTCATTCTTCTTCGTCATCAATTAATCTTTTCTCTTGGTATTACATTAAACGTCATTTCATAATCTTCTTCATTTTCATGATTCACTTCTTTGTGTTATATTTCATTTGGTATAGGCTCTCTTCTAGTGTCTTGCCTCGTGTTTGTGCATCATCTATTATCTATATCAATAATATTTGTTTGCTTTCATTCCTCCAACTTCTTATATTGCTCGTTCTGTATATCATCTGGTACATCATCTCCTCTTTATTAGTACGGTTAGATGTTGTTTTACTGTTGACTTGGCTCTAGGAATTTATAATTATTTTGCCATGGATGTTGTGTGTCGGCCTCGTATATAATTATTACACTTGTAGTACGGGTAAGTTGGTATTTTACTGGTTGACTTGGCTCTTGGAATTTATGATTTTGCCATGGATGTTGTGTGTCGTTCTCGTATATAATTTTCTTTTTTACTTGTAGTACGGGTAATTTGTTCTTTACTAGTTGACTTGGCTCTAGGAAATTAGTTTACTTGCCATGGATGTTGTTTGTCGGCCTCGTATATTTATTACACTTGTAGTACGGGTAAGTTGTTAATTAACTGGTTGACTTGGCTCTTGGAAATTATTATTTTGTGCCGTGGGTGTTGGTTGTCGTTATCGTATAGTTATTACACTTGTAGTACGGGTAAGTTGTTCTTTACTAGTTGACTTGGCTCTAGGAAATTAGTTTACTTACCATGGATGTTGTGTGTCTTTCTCGTATATAATTTTTTTTCTACTTGTAGTACGGGTAAGTTGTTCTTTACTAGTTGACTTGGCTCTTGGAAATTATGATTATATCTCATATGTGCCATGGGTGGTGTGTGTCTTTCTCGTATATACTCTTCTTTTCATTTAGTACGGGTGAGTTGGTATTTTACTGTTGACTTGGCTCTAGGAAATTAGTTTACTTGCCATGGATGTTATTTGTCTTTCTCGTATAGTTATTTTTGTAGTACGGGTTATTACAATTTTCTTCATCCTTTATATAATTCCTTTGGATCACACTTTTATATTACAAAATTAAAATATAGTCAACATTTATTCTTATAGTTATATTTTCACTTCTTACTTAGTATCAATAATAAATAATCTTCATCGCAATATTTCACTCTTTTTCATTAGTTAATTTTCAATATACCGTTTCATGGAAATCTGGTTGTAGTTGCCTTTTATTTTCTTTGTCACAGGATCTTGTATTTCGTAGGTGTTGTTCATGTTATTCCTGGCAACAGTATATAGGCCTGTGTATAGCAGTAACAATTTTTTAGCAATTCCTTCTATTGCACTCGGGAGTTCTCGATTTTTTAAGAGCACTTCGTCTCCCACTTCGTATGTTATGATCTTAGGTTGTGATTTTTTATACTTGAGCCTGAGTTTGTCAGCTCGTTCGACTGCATTGTTAAAGAATTTGGTTTTGTTAAATTGAAATTCACCTTATGGTGGAAAATTGATTATTTCTGTAATTTCTCGGGGTGGTCTTTGCTCAAACATAGCAGTATAGGGCGTTTCATCAGTTGACTGGTGGCAAGCTAAGTTAATGAAATCTTCAGCTGGGGATAAATATTCATATTCTTCCCATCTTCTTTGTTGGGCGTGGCAGTAGGTTCTTAAAATCCTGCCCACTTCTCTCAAAACTCTTTCAGCAGGGTTGCTGTTAGGGTGATATACTGATGTTTTATATGTTTTCACACCTTGGTTGATTAGAGTATCTCGCCATTTTCGGCCTCGAAATTGCGTTCCGTGATCTGTGATTATTGACTGGGGTTTTCCTATCTCGGGGATGTATTTTGATATGATAATGTCCAAAATTTTGTTTGTTGTTGCCCTGTTTATGGCGTAGAGTTTAGTGAATTTTGTATAGTGATCGAAGATTATCACTATATATTTGTATTGGTGTCTGCCGCCACTTCGTAGAAATGGTCCACAAATATCTACAAACACCTTCTCTAATTTTCCTGCCGATGTAATGGGTATCATTACCCCTTCTCTCCTCTCATTGCTGCATTTAACTAATTGACACAAATGACAATGTTGTATATATCTTCTTACTCTACGGTTCATATCTTTGAAATAGACATGCTCATGTAGTGCCTTGACTACTTTTACTGCTCCCATATGTCCATAGCGCACATGGTAGTCAACTGCAATTTCTTTTTCGATAATCTTTGGTATTACAACCTTCCACTGTTCACTAGATTGTTTGGTTTTAGTGAATAATATATTGTTGTGGATACAGTAATATTGCATAATTCCTTCATCGTGTTCTGTCAACCTTTGTACTATCTGGAAAATTTTAGGATCGTTTCGCTGATGAATTTGTATGTTAGATAATATTTCTGCCAATTCAGATTTGCTTTTTAAAATATGGTAAACTTTGGCGATGGTTTCTTTTTCTCCCTCAAAGGTTTGGGCCAATATGTTTACTCTGGACAACACGTCTGCAGCTATGTTGCTTTTGCCAGGGACGTATTCCCAATGTATGTTGTACTCTTGGAGCGTTAGTGTCCATCTCGTCAGTCTGCCATGTTTTAATCTACAGTCCTTCAGGAAAGATATTGACTTATGATCTTTGCGTACTGTGATTGGGTATCCCAAAATATACGTTCTGAATTTTTCGCAAGCGAACACTATACTCAGAAGTTCTTTTTCAGTAGTGTGATAGTTGATAGTTGCGCTCACACTTGTTGAGTGTTCTGCTAGCAAAACTGATCACTTGATGGTTGCCTTCCTGGTCTTCTTGATACAATATTGATCCAAGGCTTACATCACTTGCATCGCAGTTCATTTAAATTCTTGTTAAAATTTGGATGATGCAACATTACAGTTGTAAGAAATTTCTCTTTTATTAATTCAAATGTTGCGTCCTGTTCCGGTCCCCATCTCCACTTCTCCTTTGATGATAATTGTTGGGAAAACTTAGCTGTCATTTCTGAATAGTTATGTTGGAATTTCCTATAATAATTACAAATACCAAGAAACGATTGTAATTGTTTCTTGTTCTTTGGTACTGGGAAACGCTGTATCGCCTCCATCTTTTCTTGTGCTTGGGTTATGCCAGTTTCAGACAAGTTAAAGCCCAAGAATTGCACTTCATTTGCTATTAGTTTGGATTTCTCCAGCTTTAGTGTTATATTATTTTCCTCTAATTTACATAATACTTGTGCCACCCGGTTGCAGTGTTCCTCCCAATTATCGGAGGTAATTAATAAATCATCTACATACACTGTAGTAAATTGTAGTGTACTTTGGCCTAAGATCTCGTCCATATATTTCACGAAAACTGCTACAGAATTTACCAGGCCGAACGGTAACCTTTTAAATTGGTAGTTACGCCCTTCAAAAATAAAGGCCGTATACTTTCTGCTGATGGGGTGTTACTCCACCTGCCAATATCCACACACTGTATCCCATATACTGATATACCGTATGCCATAAAATTTCTTTAGAATTTCGTCGATTTCTCCAGGCGACGTCCTGTCATTAATTATGGCTTTGTTTATCTCCCTTGCGTCTAAAGAAATCCTTACTGCGCCATTTTTCTTTGGTACAGCTACAATAGGATTGGTGTACGGGGAGTTGCTTATTTCGATTATGTCATTTTCTATCAATCGTTGTATCTCTAGACGAACTGCTTCCTTCAGTGAAAATGCGATAGGGTACGATTTTCTTTTAAATTCAGCCTGATCGTTGAATTTTATCTCGCACTCAAAATTTTTCACTTTGCCTGGTGTGTCAGAGAATACATGCCTATAACGATTATAAATTTGTATCAGTCTTTCTATTTGTTCGTCAGTTAATATATGGTCAACGTTACTCGTTTGGAATTTTTTAATCTCAGCTATTTTCTCCATCCATAATGAGTCTTCTTGGCTATGGCGAACCTCTCCGTTGATGGACACCTTCTCCCTCTGGTTATGGCCTTCCCGTATGTAGTATATTATGTGTTCAGGATGTGCCTTCCTATTTTCAATCAAAGCTGCTGTCCATTCAACTTCACTTGATTTTAATGATACTTTAGCTTTGTCCATATCTATGATAGCTGCATATTTCTGCAGTATATCACATCCTATTAACAGGGTAAATGGTAGCCCACTCGCTACTAAGAAAATCATCGGAATTGTTTCACCGCTGCTTGACACTTCTAATTGTACCTGGTGTCGGATGGTTTTGTTCTGCTGACCCGTTGCTCCAATTAGGATAATGTTATTTATTGGTAATGTTGGTATGATTGTTTTATTTCCTAACTGTATACGATTTAGTTCCATTTTATCAATTAAGGATACATTTGCTCTTGTGCCTATCATGGCTGTTGCTTTGATTCCATTGACCTTGACTAATATGTAGGCTATTTCGTTGTTGACGGTGTCGCTGATGCTATTTTCCTTCTCTTCCATGAGGTCTTGTCTAATGTTTTTTAAGTAGTTGTTTCGACGAATTTCGATTGATGCCATTGTATTTGCCAATATGTCAGACCCAATAGACCGGATCAGTGAGGGTGTCGTCGTGTTTTTCACTGCCGGTGCCCATTTAAAGGCAGGTCACCATTGTCTGGGTGCCTGTCCGATGAGGTTGATGCGTTTGGTTCTTGGGACCCTGGCGCATTCCCGTTATGGTATACTTCTGTGTTCCTAGTGGTTGGCCGATTATCTTCACTACTATTGCTCCTGTTGGATCGATAACCTGATTCGTGTTCATCTCCGTCACTGTTACTTCGACTGTTATTGTTATTGTGGAAACTTCGGCGACCCTGGTAATATGGTCTTCTGCCTCCCCCTCTGCTGGCATGAGTGTAGTGCACTCTTCTAAACTGGTTATTATTATTATTACCATTATTTTGCCTATATTGGTTATTCGGAGGCTGGTTGTTAGGAGGTCGGTAGTAATTATTACCTTGCCGATAATTAGGGTTTCCTTGATAACCATTCGGCCTAGGATTGTTTATATTTCCCCTGTCTGTATGGTTATTGTTGTCACCACCGTTACTTTGTCTAGGGCCCTGGTGATTAGTGAATCGTGGAGGGTTATTAAAATTTCTTCCATAGTTATTTCGGTGAGTATTATTGTTTGGATTACTGTTACCTGGTCCACTTCGATCATATGGCTGCCCGGGACCCTTGGCGTTTCCTCTGATAATAACGCTCCCTCTCATGGTTTTCTAAAAGAGTACACATACCTTGTATCGTTTTGATCTGAGCGTTAAGTCTCCCCTGGGACACTCCTTGGCTAAAATGGTAGGCCAGTTTCGTCACTAAGCACTCTTCTGGTATGGCCGGTTCCAAATTTCTAGCTAAACAGATCTTCCCTAAGAAGTAGGTCCTCATCGACTGTCTGCCGTTGGGATCATACCTGCCATTCGTGATGTCATCTCTGATGATGTTCTGTGTGGAATCGGACCAATATTTTAGTTTAAAGGCCACTTTAAATGCTGCATAATTGTCTACCTCGTGCCGGGTTGGTGTCCACCAATTGTCGAATACGTTCCGAAAAGATTCGTCCAACATCCTCTTTATCACTGACCAACGGTTCTCTCGGTTTCTGGTAAGTATTTCATCCACCCTCTCTAGGAACTCGAGCGGATTTTTAACATATGCGCGGAAATCTATTTGTTCCCGTCCATCCAGGTGTGGTAATCCGGCTAATACGTTGGGGAATGCTCGCAGGCGGTTCATTTCATCTCTGAGGTCACTGAACTCCCTCTGTTGTCGCTCAGTTAACTGTTCTCGGTCGTTGTTCACTTGGTGTCTGACCGCGTTCACTGTTGTTGATATTTCTTCACACCTCTCCCCCAGTGTGGTGTGTGCGGCTATCATTTCCGTCTGTCTCCGTTCTATTACTCCTACCTGGTTGTTGTGGGTTTCCTCGAGACTGTCTATACGGTGGTTGAGATCCGTTTCGGTTTGTACAATTTTCTGTTTATTCTTCTCACCTTCTCTCCGTATGTCGGACATCTCTTCCTGGATTTCTGTTGCCAATACTGCAATCCTCTCCTCCGTCGCTTCTATGTTTTCTTCCAATTTTTTGTCAATTGCTTCCATTGTATTTTTTGCAATTTCTTCAGTTCTGCAGCTGTTGTCGGCCATTTGTTGCCACATTCTCTCGCTATCACTCTTCATTGACTCAATTTCTTTATTGACTTTCTCGTTCATTTCATCTATCTTTTTGTTGGTCTCATCTATTTTAATTCCTAATTCTGCAGATAATTTTTCTTTCACTATTCCCATATTTTTCTCCAATAATTCTTCTGTCTTCTTCTGTCCGTCTTCCATCCTCCTATTAGTTTCTTCTATCTTGTCGTTTAAATCTTTTTTCCAAGATTCTATGTTCTTCTGGCTGTCCTTCTGGCCATCTTCTATCTTCTTATTGATTGTGACTAACTCCTCCTTTGTGGATCGGCTGTCTTCTTTTAATGATCGGTTGTCCTCCTTTAATGATTCCAACATCTGTTTAAACCATTCTTGGAAAGCCGCCTCTCCTGTTTGAGTTGGCGTTTCAGGTTGCTTCACCTCCGATTGGGTTTCCTGTTGTATAACCTCTGGTTCACCTTCCAGTTGTTGAACCTCCTACACCGGTTCAGGTTGTCTATCTTCGATTTCCAGTAATATTTCTTCAACGTCCTCTGCCGACGTCGCTTCTTTCTCCTCCAATCTAGCCTCTCTTTCGGCCTCTGCCGCACGTTTCTTCGATGTTGACCTTCTATACATCTTTCTATCTGTGTAATGTACTTGCTGTCCTGCTGTCGAATTAGGTTGGGAAATCGTTTATTTAATTAATTAAATTATTAGGTGTTTTTGTCCTAATTCGCGCTCAGACTTTGGGCGCCACGTTGTAACAATACAACGTTAAGATTGCTTTATTATTATTATTATTATTATAATTGATTATTAAAATTGTAAGTTACTGTTGTAGTTTAAAGTTTGTGGTTTAAAAGAGTATTAGACTTGCTATCACTTTACTGTGTTAACCTCCCCACTTACCATCCGTGGATATCTTCACTATTCTCGATGGCGACTTCTCTTACTGTAAACACACTTGACATACATACATAGATATTCCTTTTGAATATCGAAAAGAATGCACATAAACAATAAAATAAATCAAATATTCAATTGTAAGTTGAATGATACCAGTAATTCAAATACTACCGCCACCTTATGAGATAACTGTTTATAAAAAAATTAAACTACTGCTTCTATTGTATAGAAATTAAAACTCTGTTTCCATGATAATAAACTGAGGATTTATTGACAATGATTAAATTCAGCAAACTCTTTTAAAACAATTAACATGATATCTTTACAAACAACAACAAATTTAAACAAATATTGAGATCTCTGTATCTCAAGGCTGGTAACACTGTTGTAATGTACAATAGTATTGTGAACGAGGTTAGGTTCACTTTAGTTAATTATATTACCAATTTAGTGAGTTCTTTGAAGACACATGATACCAGATATAAAGATGTGAGTTTGAATAACACTATTTACTTATCTATTATTATAAAAAAGAACAAAAATTTAAAATTATTAAACTCGATACGATAGCCGATAATATCGTACTATCGTATGTTATGCAAAAGTCTGGAAAAAGTAAGGTCAACACGTGCTTTGAACGTTGCACTGTTAAAATATTATTATTATTAATTCATTAGTTATCAGAACCATGTACTGGAAAGAGAAAAAATCTAAAGAAAAAAACTCTTATTATTGCTTTCATTTCATAAAAATCATTTAAGAACAGAATTGTTTCTTTGTGACAAAAATATATGCTTCGGTTCTAGGTTAGTTGCCTAGGAACAAGGCAAGTGATTATTTAGAATAAGTAATGTTACTTATAAAATTCTTAATAATATAGTTACAAACACTTTATTTATAATTCATCTGATGTGTAATTATCAGTCATGAAAATATTCGCACAAGAAAATTATCATTTATTAATTCAAAAGTTATAGTCAAGTAAGCGACTATATTCACATAATGATGAGCGGTATCTAAATTTAATTCCGCCGTTATCAATTATTCTTTAAATATAAAATAATTATTTTTTAATTAATTATTGTCATTGGATTGTGCTACAACTTGTTTATTAAATTCTGATAACTGTCCATCATTGTTTATTAAAGCATTCAAGCGTTACTTGACTAGTGCAGTCAAAACAATAACCCTCGTTCATCAACGAGAATTATTCCTTTTATTATTTTCTTCAAAATTATTAAAATATTGTACTCCCTGATTATATACACTGAACAAGACCCTTATTATACACTGGTGATGTTAATTCACTGTTCACTTAATTCATTTGACACTCGGTAATGTGGTGTTGAGTAGAGGTTAATGTCTGTTTGTGTATTACTGTAGGTGACGCGCACATTTCAAAAAATATCTTGCTGACTTTCGGCATAGACCTCTCGCCGTGAGTGTTGCAGAACGAATGTAACATTTCGCTAAAGCGTCTCTTTTCGTCTGGTCATTTTAAGCTATTTGATTGGTTCAAAAGGTCATACTCTCAACCCCAAAACACTCTGGTAAAATAAAACTTTCAGTTTTTCGCATCTCTAAGCGTGGGTTCGAGATTATCTGTGACGTATACATGGATACTCAAAATGATTGAAAAACTTATAATGGTCATAAGTTTCTTATTTTTTGACATAGCGTCATTTGGACAGTGGCATTAACTCGCGGACACTTGTGGCTTTATTTTAAGTCTAAACAAGCACTAATTCCGTTCATTATTAATTCACTTGGTCATCTTGAAAACTCATATGGTGATTCTTAATATAAATAAGTCTTTTTCACCATATTTCGTTATAATTACACTTTAATACTTATTACTAAACATTTTGAGTCCATTTCTCCTTCATGTTAGTACATAAAATGGTTATATTTATAGTTTAAACAAAATCTGTTAATGGCGTCCATACCAACTATGTTCGATTGTTTACATTTATTGTAACGCCATTATTCCTTATTCTACTACATATTT
Source organism: Magicicada septendecula (assembly GCA_034769895.1). Classification (NCBI taxonomy): domain Eukaryota; kingdom Metazoa; phylum Arthropoda; class Insecta; order Hemiptera; family Cicadidae; genus Magicicada; species Magicicada septendecula. Next base: position 215,165,812 of record CM068368.1, on the reverse strand, counting down.
CTGACATCATAACACTAATAGGTATATTTACTTACATTTGTTCATACTTTGTTTTTGCTAAAAATGTTATTTTGTATACACATATAGTATGATCAAAATACTTTCTGTTCTCATCTCTCCATTTTGTCACTTATTTAGTTATTTTAGTACACAAGGGATATATTGTTAGTAATTAAAATAGTGTACAATTGTTGTACATTGTTGGTTCAATGTATTCATTAACTTTTTGTTATCAGAAAGCTCCCTAAGTTATAGTATGGTGTTTATTTACACCCGGTTCTATGACTGCAGTTAGTTAGTTTATAATATTTTATTTATTTAACTACTAGTATTACATTTGTGAGGTGTTCTCATAGCGGTATTAGACATTTCTCTAACTACTGGTCACATTTGTTACCTTCTTTTGAGAAGTTTTGATAATGTTTTTTGACTAACTCTCTTGTCACATTGGGGTTCTGTCTATTTAACTTTATGATATTGTATTCAATCTGATTCATTTGCTGTGTCCTTCAGTACATATGGCATTCATTGTTTTGCATTTTTATTCTTATTTAGTCTCTGTTTGAAACAATTGTGGATAATTGCTTGGTTTAACTAATGTACATGATTTTATGTTATAGGTTCAACTCTTGTGAGGTTATGTGTCAGTTGTCTGACAACAATGTGCTACATACTTTTATGCAGTATTTAACTCAACTATTTCCATCTCATTATGGCATTCTACTACAATGGTTTATTATTAAGTTATACACATTTTTACACTATTTGTTGAAACAATAATACAGGTATTCTTAGTCTAATTATGTTACATATTTTGGTGGGTTGTACCTAGTTTTTGGTACATTGATTGGTTTATACTCAACAAATTAGCTTATTTGCTACTACCTGTTCTGGTATTCATTTACTATTTGTCCTGTCTTGCTATGGCATTCAGGCACATTTCATATCAAGGCTTGCAAAGCTTTTATTATTAATCCCTATGAACAATTAATTTACTGTTCTGTCTCATATTTTTTGGTGGTCTTACTGATTATCTATGTGATTTTACAATCTTGATTAAACTTGTTACACTAATTGTCAGTGCATTTCACTAGTTAATCGTGGATCCTTTCACTTATAATGGTTAATCACTTTTCTCCGTTATACACATTTTCACTGGTATTGTTTGTGCTGTTTACTTGGGGTAAAATGGTTATCATATCACATGTTGTTACACTTATATTAAGTATTCACTGTCATTGTTCGTGATCACTTATTGATGCTCAACACTGGTTTCTTTGTTATTGGTATTCGAATAATCATTATACTTCTTCTGGTCACTATATTGATTTTAATTCCTTGTATACCTTGTGAATGTTGATGTCTTGTACTGTTCATACATAATCCTCATTCTTCATGGTACATTTCTTTTTCTCTTCTTCTTCTTTTGTTCTTCTGGTTAGTTGTTTCTCACTGTCGGTGTTCTCCTTGGTTACACGTTATTTGTAATAATCCATGTTCCCTTAATATTGTCATACTTTTCCATATTTTTATTCATGGTTATGGTAGTCATTGTCCCATATTATTTCACACTAATAAACAAATTCGTTTGTTTTATCACCATTGTGATTGTACTTGATTCGTCTCCTTTTTATGTTATTAATTATTTTCGGCATATCCCCTCACTATTTTGGATCTATTGGGCCTTGATGCTAACGTGTTATATTGGCTCATTGGTACTTTCTCACTCTTTGTTATACTCGATGGTATCCTTATTACTCTTCCTTCTTCTTCGTTGGGCTGTTTCAATATTATTCATTCGTAGATACACACTTTATTTATATTCTCCTGTTCCTTCTTTTATGCTCGATGAAATATTTTCATGATATCCTTTTATTTGACGTATTAGATAGTCATTTTATGTAACTGCTAATTTGGTACGTTACAATACTAATATGTTAAACTGTAGCTAAATAAAATTCGCAATTTGATAAAGTCTGTGCCTGCATGACTGTTTTTCAGTTAGAATTATTTAGTCATGTGTGACAATAATTTGTATTCATAACAACAACTAAGCGGCACTCCTTCAGTATAACCTCATGACTGAATTATACTGTATCGTTCAGTATTCTTCTTATAATAGACGTATTTACCAGATATCTGTCGTGCGACTTCGTTTTCCTTGTCCTTATGACGCGTTTCGGTAACGAATTGCCATCTTCAGAGAACTTAATCACTCATTAGAGATCGTTAAAAAATTAAAATACTAAAATCATTACAGTAAAAGTGCACTTTTACGACAGCGGAAATTCACATACGCGAACACGAAATTTTATGTTTCTCGCGTGGACATTATCGATCGACTGATTCACTGTTTATATATCCACTGATAAAACTGTTTTGTTTATTATAGCCCGTGTGTACCGTATCTTTCTATTTACCGGCGCCCGTGTGCAAGTATTGCCGTGTCGTACAATATGTTATGTGAAAATGTAAGTTTATCGTTCAAGACATAATCACTGTTGATTTTGACGGCTTTATATATTTCATATTCCTCAAGTGCGTCCATGTATTTTCCTTTCCTGCAGCAATGCATGGGCTGGAAATTTGTCTCAAAATCACTGTAGTTATGATTACATAGTATCAGGTGTCTGGCAAAATTAGATGTTGTTTTATGCAATTCCCTTCTGGGAAGATGTTCGTTATATCTTTCTTCAAACGGTCTGCCTGTTTGGCCTATGTAGAACATATCGCATGAGCTGCATTTCATCTTGTATACGCCGGTTCTTTTTCTTTCTGGTATACTGTTCTTCCGGCTAAGAAGTCTCTGAATGCTGTTATTTGTACGGAAAGTTACAATTACATGGTGTTTCTTGAGTTCGTTAACTAAAATATTTGGTAAAATATTTGTGTAATCTGCAGATATGTATTTATTAACTGGAAGTGTGTTATCATTGTTCGACTTTTTTAATTTCTTCACTTTGTGTTTACTTATTAATTTATCCACTAATGAACTTTTATATCCGTTAGCCGCTGCTATGTGCTTGATGGTGTTAACCTCTTCATTGTAGTCTTTTTCACTTAACGGTATAGTTAGCAATCTGTGCACAAAACTATTGTAAGCTGCCATTTTATGCGAGGTAGGATGATATGAATCGGCATGAATTGTGATGTCCGTTGTTGTGGCCTTTCTATATATTTTAAATTGAAGTTTTCCTTCGTTTTTTAAAATGGTTAAATCTAAGAAATTTAATTGATTTTCTTCTTCTATTTCAGACGTGAATTTTATCTTATGGTGTAAGCTGTTTATGTGACTATTTAAGTTTTGTATTTGTCTTTTTGTTCCATTAAATATCATAAACGTATCATCGACGTATCTACAGTAAAAAATGATTTTATTCTTATATAATTTATTAGATATTATGTTTATATTCTCATAATAATTTAAATATATATCAGCTAATAGTCCTGACAGTGGCGAACCCATAGCCAGACCGTCATCTTGTGTAAAAAACCCGTTGTCAAATGTGAAGTAATTTTGTTCTAAGACGACTGTAAGGAGTTGCCAAGGCAAAAAAATTCACAGGACTACCCAAAATCCACAAGGAAAGTACACCAATCAGACCAGTAATAAACTACACCACAGCTCCCGGATACAAAGCTGCTAAATTGTTAGAGACTTTAATTAAAAATAATATCAGGTTAGCAAATAATTACAGTATAAAGAACAGTTATGAGTTTGTTGAAAAACTTAAAAAGATAGAAATACTACCACAATATAAATTGGTATCGTTAGACGTAACTAACTTGTACACTAATATCCCCGTGAGGGAAACTATAGAAACTGTAAATAATAATTTAAAGGAAGTAGCTCAACTTAGCATACAAAAAATCAACGAACTTATAAAACTCCTTACAGTCATTATAATGTCATTTCACTTGCTATTTACCATCAGTTTATGAACTCTTATTGTTGTGAGTTTATCTTTGGTGATAGGTAGCTCACGTAGTTTTGAGCTTGGCATTTTAGACAAATTACTTGGCTTGTCTCTTTGACTTAATTATTGACATGTGTAAGTATTTTATGTTACTGAAATCTTAGGGCTCATATGTCATGTTACAATATCCCAAGAATTACATTGGATTCTAACAAAGGTCAACTTGGCTGTACCATGCAAAGACATCAATTTCCCGTAAGACCGGCATTTTCTATGACAGCTCACAAGGTCCACGGTTAAACATTCGAGTACGTTGGTGTTGAATTACGAACACCAGTTTTTATGCATGGAATGTTATACGTCGCTTTTTCCCGAGTTAAAAGGAAAGGCAGTTTAAAAGTTCTTCTACCACAAGAAAATCCTCGACACACTCGTAATATAGTGTTGAAAGAAACATTGAATGATAATGATTCTAATAATAATGTACAGAATAATCTACAAATGGATACAGATGATGAACATCTTTTTTTGGACATTCCAGACAACTTGGATGATTTCAACACGACTTTTTTATAAAATATTGTACAAAATTAAATTTTTAAATATATTGCTATATATATATATATATATATATATATATATATATATATATTTTAAATACATTATGTTTGTTAACCTACATGATGAGTTATAAGATTACTATTTTAGTTTCCCAATTTCATAAAATTCATTTCCAATTTCTAAATTAATATTGTAAAATGCATGTCTGTTTTTGTTTTGTTATGTAAAAAGAAAAATGTAAAATCTTATTAAAAATATTATTTTTATTTGAAACCGAGCTAAGCTCGGTCCCCCGGTACTACGTATTATTCATGCATACATGAACATTTTTGTTTATTCTAGGAATTATTTTCTATGTTTCTTATATTAATGTTTATTATGTTTATGAGTCAATGCTGCAGCATTTACGAACGGCGCCATTCTAACGTTGCGCTTACTGCTCAATAAATTGTGACCCAATTGCCACAGGCGGTACACTTACCGTATAACCAAGGTTTACAGTACGAGTTCTTCTTTGCCTCCAGACAACCCGTATCTTCAATCAGTCTAACCCAGCGACACAGAGTTTTGTGAAACATAAAGAAATTTGTTAGTGAGTAACAGATCTTGTGTAAAGTAAGTTTCATAATGTCTGTTGTCCCATCAAAGACTGTCAATTGTTTGGAAAAGGAAAGCTATATTCTATCAAACTCTGTAATCCTAGGCTTAATTAATTTTTAACAGGCAGTAGATTCATAGATAAATAAGAAGTGGTTATAAACACAGTATGCAGTCATATTCAAAACAAATAATTATTTATTGTGTAATTTACTACTATGTTTAAGACACCGTGGAGTTTCAACTCTCTCATTTAAATTATTTTATTTCTCTTTAACATATTACGTTGTTTAGAAATGGTAACGCCTGTACCGAGTTGGAATTTTCAATACATTTATTTATTAAAGCACATAGTTATTTATCAAGCGTTAAAATGGAAATGATATGGAGTAAGAAGAATCAGTATGTTTGTTATAAACTTCACCTGTTTCATAATTAGATAGTTTTTATCTTTGCTTTCACGATTTCGAGGAGTTCTTTGAAAAAACATATTAAAGTGTTCAATATTATTTTTCATTAATCACTCGACAATTTGTCACATTGGTACCTCGTATTATCCACAATGAGTGGATAAATCTACAAGAAGTGTCAAATCCATTTCTTTATTGGGAAGTTGTTGTTTTTCAAATCAATTTTTAATACAGCTGTTGTCATTTCTTAATGGTAGTCTTCAGATTTTTTAACGTAGACAGAGTAGCATTAGGGATAAATCGTTCCATTAAATCAGCTTGTAGCAAAATAAGTAGTTTCCTCTTTCCAATAGATTTTGACGCAAGTGTCGTTAGCCACACGACTCCAAAATCATAGTAACAATTTGCAGTAAAAATCTAGGTTGTGAAACAACATAATCTTTCCATCTAACAAATGTTTCCATTGAAAACCGAGTTTTTTGAATATCCATGAGAGACTCGTTCAACACTCGTTAAATAGCCTATGTTCTCTTTTTTTAGTGATGTAAGGAGATATTTTTTTATAGGATATTCTTTCCATTCGTAGTACCTACAACTATTTCGTCGAATATCCGTATTCCAGTAACTTTCAAGACCCATCTTAGTGAATATCTTTTTTTTTAATTTTCTGGTTCAATGACATGCGTATTTGGGTTATTTTTGTCTACTGGGAAGTTTTCTGTTGAAATTTTTTACCATTGGCGGCAGCAAATTTAAACTGCTGCCAAAAGTTTGTACAACGTTTTATTCAAATAAGAGATCCTCTATTCATTTCCTTTCTTCAAAATACGTCAGAAAGTTTTAAACGAGTTGCTGTTATTGACATTTTAGAGGAGTTCCTCTTCCTCTTCCAATGTTTTGAAGGAAGATAGTTACAACTTATAGTTTGTCACGATGTTTACTGAAAGCTATAGGCTAACTGTTTACACAACAGGCCAAACGCTAATATTAAAACAAAACTTTTAGCTCTTATGATTTCAACACAATCACAAGACATTAAATAAGTAAATAAAATATCATTTTAAGGTCAACAAAACCTAAATTTATAAAACGATTGAAATCTGTGTCAATATAATTAAATAAAAATATTATCGTACAAATAAAAGCTAGTTCTTAATGCACATAGTAAGCACCCGACACATCATAAGCTTTTACTTGAGTCGACTGAGTGATTACACGTGCAGAACAAAGAGTTGACAACGTTGACGCATTTTTGCAGATGGCGTTTAGACGTGACATGAACTGTCATAGTCGTACTAAGAACTGCCCAAGATTAGTTATATATTGTTAACTTTAACGTTTATGATTATTACGCGACAACTTTTAAAATATTACAACAATAAATCTTGTCACTTTGCTAGACAATAACGTTTAATAAGATCCTAGTAACATTATTTCCACTCAGCACTATAGATCATTAAAGTTTACTATTCATTACATAATATCTGTCAAATATGATTACAAATTATGTATTAGTTATGTTATGTTAATTAGTTACGTGTATTTTCAAAACTAACATATGTAGTCTCTATCATCTGTCATTAACGTTTTGTCTAAAGTGGTTGTCTAAGTAACACCAATCTCGACTTACGTTTATGAAAAGTATTATTAAGTTTAATCACTTCAAACAAGTTCGTTTCGTATACTAGTTAACGTTATTTAAAACTCATTAAATTTGTCAAAATATTATGTATATTAATTTTGCATAAAAAGGGAAAATAAAACATACAATTCTGAAATCATTCAAAACAAAAATATAAAAACTACATATAATAGTAATAAAAAAGAGTTTTATAGAATCAAACCTGAAACACCTAATATGTATCAGAATTTAAATAGTGTACATTAAATGGAATGCCCTGATTGTAAAATAACGTGCGTCTAAAACTAAAAATCGTTTAAAAGATAGATTTATTCAACGTCTGAACTCATTTATCAACCAGAAATTTATAAACTAAATTTAGCCACACACTCGATTAAAAACAATTATGATATCTCTAATTTAAATAATGTAACTTTATTAAAACATATTTCCAAAGTTTCTAAAATGCAAATTTATAAAAACAAAACAAATAAAGTCCCCCAGAAATCCAACCCTACCTCCAAGCCTACAACATCTTAGACTCGGGGGGGGGGGGGCACCAGCTGTTACTCTACAGCTGGCTAACAGGGCACTGGAACGTGAGTTAAACAAGGTTGTGTGTACCTTTTGAAACATATCATAACCCACGGTAGAACCGATCGTGCCAATGGATGGATGGCTCTATGTTAGTAGCGAACAATGGCCTCAGGGCACCAGTACTCACCCTGTTGTATTTAGTCCTAGCGGTGGTGGTCAGTTATTCCCCGCTACTCGCGAAAACTAAATTCTAGTTTCACCAAATAATTCTAGGGTTGAGGGACCCCTTGAAAACCCTTGACCTGAAATGCACACCTTGGTGGGTGAAGAAATGAGACAAGTCATTGGAGCATACGGAAAAGTTTGTGATATCGCCAATGTGACGGCGGCGCCTAAGTAGGCCTATCTTGTTGTCAAACGCAAAAGAGGTGACTTTGCAAAAGTGAGTCCCTTCCGTATCGAGAAAGCTATTTTAGTTTGCGCTGGGTCCGTCGTACAAAACATCAGAAAATCTGCATGTGAATTACTAGTTAAGATCCTAAAAGATCAATAGGGTTCAACCGCAGACGATAAGTTACTTAAGCTGCATACAATAGGGGACATACATGTATAAGCGTACTTCAAACCACCCTTGACACCACAAACTGGATCGTAGTGTGCAGGTACCTACTGAACTGCCCAGAGGAAGAAAAATTTTAACCGAGCTTGCCCCAAAAGGCGTCATCGCATGTCGAGTGCAAAGAGACGATCCCATCTGCTTTGCACGTCCTAACATACAACAAGCCAATTTCAGCAGGGTTAGGACATTTTTCTGTGGGATGTCGGCTCATGATGACGATCCTTGAGCTGACCCCTGAAATATGTCAACTGCGGTCATAAGTATTCATCGAGATCCAGAAGCTGTCCCGTTTATAAGCAAGAGGTGGCTAGTCAGAAAGTACGTATACTAAAAAATCTCGGCTACTACAATGCCAGGAAACTTGTATGCCCAGATAAGCAGGGCAAAATAAGTTACGCACAGGCTGTAAATCCATGTCACCACCCGTTAATTGTAAAAGAAATATTACCTGCAATAACCCAGTTCCTTGAGCGGTACTTTTCTGTATATTGTAACGAAACAGAACGCTGTAAAAATAATTATAAATGATAATAATGAAACCCTATCCAGGGATGGAACTCAAAACAATGCTCAATAAGTAATCAACAGAAAATATCAAATTTTGAAGATCAGTAAGGAAACAAATATGACTCAACAACATCAACCATTGACCTAATCAATACTAACAAGACCTAGCCAGACATTACCCAGTAGAATAGGGCAGTAAACAAATAAAAATAAATTAAAGAACCCTAGTAAACAACATTCAATGAATAAACTAAATAAATCCAATAAAGAGTACAAACATTCCATAATGTAAAATTCTATTAACTATATGTAAAATAATAGATCAATAAGGTTGGTCTAATTATAAATCAAGGTGAGAAAAAGGGCACAACCCCTTACAGTGATAGAAGGGATCATAAATACAGAAAAAGTGGCATAATAATAATAGTTACATAAACTATAGTTAAAAAGTATACTATTATTTACAAAGAAGTGGTCAATTATCATTGACAGTAGTGATGAGTGATTTATCACACAAACAATTGTTAAACAGTGTGCATAAATTATAATTGTTAAACTAAGTAGTAGCATTAAGAGTTTTATTATATATTATAAGTTTTATGTTACCAACTAATTAATTTAAAATAATGTAATCTCAAGGGGTCAAAATTAACTACCATCAACCATTATAAATTGTTTCTCAGATATCTGAAAAATCCACTAAATACTAAGATTTTACAGGACTAAACCAAGACATGTTTAGTACCAAATTATTTGTAATTTTATAATTAATAACTACATAAACATTGTATTAACCATTAGTGTATAATGATAAAATAATAAATTGAAGGGAAATTGTAAAGTCTAAAGTAATTAAGGGGTATTGGTCATGTAACACTTGAACTGTGCATAAGGGGGCAATCAGAATTTAAGAAATTTTGGTCAGTTCGATGACAAAAAGAAGAAATGGCACTTGATTGTTAACCACGAGTGAATACAGTTGAATAGTGCTCGCAGTGTTATTATGTAACAAAATTTTGAAACCCAGGAACCAATTTAGAAGAAACAATTATAACCACAACAGAAGATACAGAAATTATTAACAAAAATCATATCATCAAATATGAAAAAACACCAGTAAGAAAAATCAAGTGATTAACAAGAAGATTGTGCTAAATACCACTCAGAAGTGTAACGTATAATACAATTTTATAACTGACAACATTCAACACGAACAATCACTAGTCACATCAATAACTCACACCACAATTAATCACTGGTGGACATTTCATAAAGTGAAAAACACATTATACAAGAATCAGTAAGTACAAGGTGAACACATTTATTAAAAAATACATTGGAACAACTTCACGCATTATCCGGTGACGAGGCGGCCATCATTATGACGTCATTCCGGGATCATCATGCATTGCACACAGCGAAATAAATATCGCCAGACATTTTCGTTGACCTTAATACTTATTTTTACTCTTACATTAGATTATAAGCATCAGAATTATTTGTAATGTACTCTATATTGTTTGTTAACAATTAATGGAACCTTTCGTAGCAGCCAAAAGAATTCCCACGTTATATGTTTAATCCATTTTTTAATATTCAACCCTGAGATACATAATCGATTATTACTAGAGTGTATATCGAATGCAAAATTCTATTAACTTGAATTAAGTTTGCAAAGATTAAACAATAATATTAATAAAATCATATCCATGCGTTTTATTTCTTGAACGTAAGATATAATCAGTATTTGTTCTACACTTACGAAGATTAAGAAGACGTCGAGGGGTCGTTGGAATCCTAGAAACTACAACACCAAGATTAACCTCAATGAATAGGGTTAAGACAAATATCGAAAGTGAACGTTGAGAATTGTTTGGAACGACTCGACCGCTACATTCAATTTAGAACAAATTAACTGAAGAATATAACAAGTCAATTCTAATTAATAAACAAGGAAGAGTAATTCAGTCATTAAAATTATATCTGAAATAACTTCACTCAAAACACGCAACACAAATATCAACCGAACAACTGATACACTGAGAGCGAAAGTTTTCTTCATTAAACCAACAACCTTTTATTACAACTTAACATTAATAATACCCGAATACACGTCTTGTTAAAAATTGACGCATCCAACGTGTGGCGAATTATTATCCAAGGGAGTTACAAGTTTCATAATAATATACACAATCAAAAGATAGCGCAGCTGTGTCGGACACGCTGACGGTGCAAAGGGATAGTCAGGACAGGTCTACCGGAAGACCATACTTCGTCCACCACAAAGGAAGTCCACAAACACTGTGGCAACTGCAACCAACTCCAGTTGGCACTAGACGCCCATTGATCCATTCGCCCAAATATATTAGTGAGCAAATTTTAAAACTGAAACCGTGATAAAGAAACGTGTTTAAATACCGGGATATGAGCTCCAAATCGGACTTCAACCCGATTGCCAGTGCCAGTAATATCATCGAGCACCGCGCTGTAGCGGAACCCGGCAAAGAATCGCTGGCCTCAAGGAGCTAAGGAAGTAAATATGGTTCGTAGCTGCTGATTAACCAACATCCATTTACTGATAAAGGAGAGCATCCATTAGTGAAATATCAGTGATTGAACTTTTGGTTTGTAGTCAGAACCTTGCTCCATGTCTGTCGTGGAGAGTCCTCCGAGACCTTCACGGGAAAGACCACTTACCTATGCCGATAACAACACGTACGCCAAGGAACGTTACACGCATGCCGACAAATGGAGAGAGCACCGTGCTGATTGGACAACAAGCTTCAAGGCTGTTTGTACACCTACAGACGTAGAATGTAGAACTCGATGTATATAGTTTATCACTTAAAGCTACGGAAAATATCCCGGAGCCCGGTGGGTGTTCATCCAAAATACCGCTACCGTGGTGAAGACCGCTAACAAAAACACAATAAGAGACAAGAAACGAGACTTAAACAGGTATATAAACGACCGAAACACAATAAGAGACAAGCAACGAGACTTAAACAGGTATATGAACGACCGATACACAATAAGAGACAAGCAACGAGACTTAAACAGGTATATGAACGACCGATACACAATGAAAAACAAGTAACGAGACTTAAACAGGTATATGAACGACCGATACACAATAAGAGACAAGCAACAGGACTTAAACAGGAACGCCGACCGAAAATAATCGCATCGTTTGTAAGCAGAACGGAGATGGAAAATTGTCTGCAAAAAGATGGAGCTGGGAAGACTACGTCGCGACCATAACACGGTCGTCCCGAGTGTTGTACTATGGAAAGAGATCAGAGCAATCGCTGGCGTATCAGTTTTCAAGCCAATTGCATGCACAGAGCATGATCGTGAATTTATTTGGAACCACGATGAAATTGCTGACCTTGGCTGCATGATATGCTAAACTCAGTAATACAGAAAGTTACCCTATCTATTTTCTCGCAAGAAACGATGAATTTAAACACGACCTTGACTTCAAATGTGAAGGGTACAGGAACTATAACGTGCCTTTCACGATGAGAGAGTTACAATCCGCTGTCCGCGCTGCCGGCGACACTGCGGTGGGACCGGACGATATTCCTTACAGCATCATACGTCAGCTGCCGGACGTAAAAATGTCTCTACACTACTGGCACTCTATAACGTCATGTGGACGCAAAGTTCTACCCAAAACGATGTAAATAGACGATCGTCATGCCGCTTCTAAAGGTCAACACGGATCCCCTAAATCCAGAATAATATGGTCCAGTATCGGTGACGTGCTGTCTAGGAAAATTATTGGAGAAGATGGTAAACAACCGGCTCACCTGGTGTCTTAAAAAACACGGCCTTCTGACGTCACACCTTTTGGAGCACCATTCTACTACTGATCAAGAGAGAATCCAAGTAGTCCATATTTGGAGAATGCAGTTCAAAACAGTTTCATAGGAGGGTAACACAGGGTTGAAGTATTCTTTGATTAAGAGAAAACATTAGACAAAACGTGGAGATACATCATGCAACAGCCCAACAGCCCAACATGACTGACGGTTCAGACGCAACATGTTTGAGTTTTCTTCTACATTCTCAGGTACAGGATCTAGAGAGTTTCTGGTAGGACAATCACTATCGACCCGCACGAGTTGGAAAAAGGAGATCACAAGGATCTCCGTTGAGCGGCATGTTTTTTACTAAAGCTATCAGCGGGATCCTTGACGGTATAGAAACGCCATTTGGGTCTTGCACCTTGACGATCTTGCATTGTTCTACTTGGCTAAAGCAACGGTGATGATCAAACGTAAAATGTAAGGCGCTATAGCCTCTTCGGGTCTTCGTTCTCGCAAACAAAGACGACTTTGTCCACTTCTGTTAAAAGCGAGGAAGGCACGCGGACCCAGTGTTAACCATAAACGGTGTCCGGCTGCACTATAAGCCCTAAATCAAATTTTTTGGGTATAACTTTCGACAGAAACTTAATTCGGAATTTGCATGTAGGCAACATGTCTGCGATGTGTAAATCTTCGGTAAATGATATTAGATGCATCTCCCATATGACATGGGGAGGAGACAGGTACATTTTACTGCTCCTGTACATCGCACTAGTGCTATTCAACGGATTATGTGCTATTCATATCCGCAGATTATGTGCTAGTGCTATCCATATGGCGCGGAATTCTCTATAGTCAGGAGCTCTTGCTTGATAAAGCTAGTCCTGTTCAAAATGCAGGCAGATGCGATACTCCACAGGGGAGTTACCGCACTAGCCCGGCAGAAAGCTTGTACTGTTAAGCACGAATGACGTCTTTGCGTCCTTCCAGCTGCTGTTGCTGAGATATGTGGCTATAATTATAGCTCTACCGAACCACATAAACAATGGGTTTCTTGCTACCACATACTTGCGAGAATATACGACCTCCGTTCTACGGTCACCTGATCATAAATAAATGTAATGTATTTATTACAAATAATCTACACTAAACACAAAGACAACAAGAAGTAAATGAACTACAGTCTTCGTTTCAGTAGTTTTCATGGCCAGCGTAGCCGATAAAGAATTTTGAATTTTGTATGCCTGGATTGCGCTCCTCATGATTTATGTGTAATGCAATAGCCTACGTCATGTCACTTTACCATCAAAGTATTTCTGATTACTGTAGATAAACAATTAAAACGTATAAAACGTATGTGCATTTATAATAATTGCATTACTACATTAATACTGGTATAATTATTTTGGGACATCAATGGTTTCAAAACCGATAATAATCCAATTCAAAATTCATATAGACTATGGTGAAATACGTTTACTGTCTTATTATCTTCTTAATGTTCATTATTAATAAATATAACAGTCAATAGTGGAATGTATAATACTTATATAATATACATATATTTTACTTTAATAGTTTGCAACAATAGAAAAAAGTTTTTTTCGTTGTAAGTAGTAAACAAAACATGGCATATTATAGAAAGTTTTCTGTGCTATAATTTTCCATAAAACAAAGTTATTTGTGGACGTTATTTGTGTGTTATGGAAGTTATTTGTTTGTATTTAGTCAAACAAAGTAAAAAACCTGTATTTTAAAAGTGGTGCATACACATTACAAATCCTACGCCAAGATTGTAACAAGATAGTAGAATAACGATATAAGGAAAATAACACTATAATGATACACATTTTATTCAGTATTTTTTAATGTTTAGTTATTTGTTTATTATTATTTAAACAATTATTTTAAACTGTTTCTTAGGCTTTTGCGGGCGACGTCGTAATTACTATCCGGGCTGTAATGTCGTGGTCTTCTGTTTTCTTCTTTGTTACGAAAGATGTTGACTCGTACAGACGTGTCGGCCTCACCTCTGCAGGCATTATCAGTGTCTTTGCCACAGTACTGTGGTGTACTGACGGACACCTTGTCAGTGAGTTAAGTTATTTTGAAACTGATGCTGGCCTCCAGAGGTGAGCCCGAAACGTCTGTATGAGTCAAAATATTTTGCAACGAACAGGAAAATACCCAGCCTTACAACCCGGATAGTAGTTTTAGTAATTTTTTTTTTTAATGCGACATGCTGTAAACCAGAAAATGAATAGAGCTATAAGGCGATGATTCGGAAATTCTGAAATTCTAAAGGTCTAAACTACAAAAAAAAAATAGTGTCTTAATTAACAACTGCTAAGTTTTGACGTACGAAGCCGTCAATTGTTGGAGATAGTTAATATTATTGATAGAAAAACGAATAATAGGTTTGTCAGCTGTAATATTAAGAAATGTTGGTAGAAACAACAGTTAACTCTATAAACCCGCTTAATTCTAGTAACCTTATTTCATTTTGCAGATAGGTAGTCTACATTTTAAATTAAATGTTCACCTTCCGTTGCTAGTGAAACGGTTTTAAGAACTTAGCCATGTAATAATAGAATAGTGTTATTGTCTAAAGATAAAGACGTACTTGTAACTACCTAAAGTTTAGGTTTAAACTTTTTAAACTGTATTCGAATTGTAAAAAATGAACTAGAAAATGCATAGAGCAAATAAAAATTTAAGGATCTAAAAACTCGTAAAAAATTGTACCATGCAAAACAACAGCTTTTCAAATCGTTTGACAAAATGATTGTAAAAAATGAAATAAAACTTAAAAATTTGGAGAAGCAGCTAACGATTTGCATTCGTGCGTAAAACAGTACAACAAAACATGAACGCATTCAGCAACGTGAAATCACTTTTACTCTAAACATTGAAAGTAGTTACACAAGAATTCCTGAGAAACATATTCCCAAAAATACTAGATCGCCTTAAAAAAGTTTTAAGAATTCAACTGTTTTATTTAAGGGAGAAAGAGACAATTTTTGAAAATAAGGGACTTTTAGATTTGTTACTTTTTCATGTCAAATGCAATTTTTTATGTTTTTTATATTCAATTTAATAAGTTTTGATTACATAAGAAAAACGTAATGTAAATACTATATAAAGGTATATAGAACCCACATGTTTGGATTTAAAACTAATATACGTAAATTAAATTATTTGACCCTCTTGCCTTTCCGAAGTAAGCTTCTCATATTAGAAGATTTAAGAAATCCCACTATTTAATATGAAAATTTTAATTTTGTATTTCAGTATTGATTACATAAAAAATATTAAAACCTAATTTCTAATAATCTGTGAAAGAACAGTTGTAACAATATGAAAAGCCCGACATTTAGTAGTAAAATATCGTATGATATACATCAACACAAAATAATGCTGTACATATGTCGACAGAAGCTAAAATGTATTGTTGAAAAGTTGTGGTTGACTGGTTTTTGAATAATATTTTCTATAATAATCTCAAGACAAATGTTCTTTCAAAGAATCAATTTTTTAGGCCAGAAAAAATAATATGGTTATGAAAAATAATGTGTTACACCTGTGTGACACATAAATGCCGAAAAGATAAGAAAGCAGAATGCGATGTTTTTATAAACTAAAAATAAAATGGATGATTTAATGTGTAACAAACCTTGAAAGTGGTATATGCGTTATAGCCTACATCTCTACGAATATGTGACATGTGCAATACTCAGGAGAGCGAGATTTTAGTATACGTAATATCTATTATTCGTTTTTCACCTTTAAATCTAAAATGGTTTTTCCATGTTAGGCGATTCTTATGTATACCAGTATTCCAATGTAGCAAATCTGTTACAGAGTACACAGAGTTTCTTCTTTCCTGTGACGTTTACGAATCCGTAGCAAATTGTTTTTCTGTCCGCGATAATTGTTCCAAATATACTTCATGTTTCGTTTGCGTCATAGTAAGCAGCACACAGGTGCGTTATGCTACGCAAGTGCATGCTATACACTGTTATACAAACAAGAAGAAAGCACATTGCAAAACCCCTTTTTGTTTATTCCTGAAACCACCCTCAAAGCGTCAGGTAAACTATTGTACTGTGTCGTCGTATGATGATAGTAATCCTAAAAAAAGTAAATCCTTTTATATGTTATTAAGCCATCCACACATTTGAACAATATACGGCTCTTTGTTTTACAGGACAAGTGAATGTTCCAAAATTCGAGTCTCGCAATACGTATGCACTGTACAAATATTTTGGCTAGTAGTCAAACTCCTTTGTCCGGTTTGAACAAAGAGTGTGATGTGGTTACGTTCCATTAAGGCAAACTCCGATTATGAGCAAACTCCAATCTGTTATGTATATACAAACCCCAATTTAATGCATCCATTGAATTCTAGTTTGTGATAATATATTGTTATCGTAATCTCTGTGTGGATATAGAAACAAATAATTTATTTAAAATAAAACTGCGTATTCTTTCTACATCCAATGTAACACATTAGAGTGAAATTAATGTTTTCCAAGTAGATTTCAAATGTACAGAAAAGCAAATGTTTACAAAAAAATTTTAAATACGAACAAAATTTTAAAACGCATATTGTATAAGTTAATCTACATTTCTATGCGTGTTAAATTTTGCAAAGATACGTTTCGACGATCTGATACTTTATTTTCAAATTTCGTTAATATTTACACTCAACAGTTTATCGAATCATCCATAAGAAAGTATACATTAGAAATATCATTTTATTAAAAAAGTAATATCACGCCATTCTGTCTTATTTTATCCTATTTGAGAATTTGATAGGAGACATCGTATCATCGGAGAACAATCCGGAAACACGTAATAATAATAATAATAAGAAGAAGAATTTGATAACGAATGCCTGTTTTATACACGTTTGAAAAAAATGTATGTATACATAAAAACTGTATCATATTGTATACACTGAATTTTACAAAACATTTCTAAGTAATAAAATATGTTCAGAAATCCAGTTAAGTACTTTTTGTGCTGTAAATGACACCAACAGAACTTAGCCAGTGTGAGTGTACAACCGATGTGAGTGCACAATAATGTGTGCCGTTTGTTTACAATAGTGTAATTTGTAGTTCTAAATATAGCTTCCATTAAGTAATAATTGAAATGCAAATTAATTTGGGAGTTGTAACAGGAGTTATAACAGTCCTACCACTCACGTTTATCTAATACATCCAACATCAGGGTATATATCGACCTGAGTTTTTAACTTCGTTACGTAACTTTCTATAGGCTTACGTCTACTATATCTATAAAAGTGTAAACAGGATTATCACTGATGCACACCACTATAGAAAAATTATTCCGATTAGCGCTTTCAAGCTTCTCAGCTCATTGTCAATTCCGATCTGACGATGAACTGAGCAGCTTGAAAGCGCTAATCGCAATAATTTGTCTATAGTGGTGTGCAACAGTGATAATTCTGTTTGTGAATATAACCACTAACACAACTTTCTTCATTAAACTTTTTTAAAAGTGTAAATCATTCAACGCTACTTTAAAAGACGATCAAATATTCCTGTATCATATAACACAAAACACATTTTAGTAAATTTAATCCCACTTTGTATACGTCGTAATGACTTCCGTGAGTGTGTGAGTTCCTTTATTCCGCTTAGAATAATATGGAACTATTCGGCATAGGATGAAATTATGTGATTAATCGATACTTGATATTTCGCTGCTGGCTCTGCCTAGTGGGCTGTTAAGAAATAACATTAT
The DNA here is from genome assembly GCA_034769895.1 of Magicicada septendecula. NCBI lineage: Eukaryota > Metazoa > Arthropoda > Insecta > Hemiptera > Cicadidae > Magicicada > Magicicada septendecula. Next base: position 215,147,459 of record CM068368.1, on the reverse strand, counting down.
CTTTGCTAAGTTGCTCTAAATTATTAGAGTTCAAGTTTATATGGGATTTAGTTGTGGAAGAATCATGACATGCTTCTATGTGAAATCGACCCATTGCGATGACCCTTGTGTAAAACCAATGAAATGCATTAATTGCTATTGGCACCACTCTTCCAGTTTATGCAAGTGTCCTGTGTAAAAACAGAGATAGCTATACACGAATGAGGACACTAAAAAAATATCAGCTACCTCGAAGCCAAGAGAGATATTTGTGTAAAGTACTTAAGTACCAAACCAAGCACAGTGTAGCAGTGCAAAGTCAGTTACGCACACCTACAGTGCAGTGCTAAAACCGGTAACATCCACACCAATAGAAAAAGCAATAATGTCTACAGTTACGCGCTTTATCGAGAGGCATTTCAAATAAATGAGTAGTATAGGTATGTATGTGCTGGGACAAGGTCAATGACCCGGAAGTAAACAAAGATGACCTTGACCCCGGAAGTAAACAAAGATGACCTTGACCGAGACTATGACCGCCCCCGGAAGTAAACAAAGATGGCCTTGACCTAGAGCAAGGTCAAGGTCAAGGTCAATGTTGATGCCAAGGTCAAGATCAAGGTCACAGCCAAGGTCAAGGTCTTGGTCAAGGTCAAGGCTGGTTATGACATAAGCAATATGATTTCAAATGACGTGTTCAAGGGAATTACGTAATAACATGTGAACGCATGCGGTTGACCTTTCGATTAAACCGCGCCCAAGAAAATTGCGCAATAACACGTGAATGTATGTGATCGATTAAACCACATCCAAGAAAATTGTGTAATAACACGTTTTCATCATGATAGAAAAGTTGACGTCCATATTTTGAAAAATAAAAATACGAATTAATCAGGATCGAACCTATGAAACTATACATCGAATTAAGAAACAACGATTTAATCTACACGGCTAATTCGTATTTTGAATATCTTACTAAATCATGTGAGGAAAAGAGAAAATTCTTTAGAAATGTACATACTTTTTTTCTTTATTTTTTCCAACATAAACATACAATTGTTATAATGTTTTTACATAATGTTGATAATTACATTTATTAACTTTCTGCTGATTATAAAGACCATTAGTAACATCATTTATACTATCAACTAGCTTAAATTGATTATGTTGTATGTTTAACATTACTTTGTACTCATTCACCTTTTCAGGTACAAATTTAAATATTTTACAATTACACATATTAAAATTTTTAAGCCCAATATTTTTAGTATCATAAATGTTATAAACTACATTCTTCCGCCGATTATATTTGTTTCGCGTGTTAAAAACTTGTTCCATCATTCACCAACGAATAATGACCGTAGGGTAGTGTATCTATTTTATTATCGCAAAGGATTCTTTTATTGTCTAAATTACTTAACGCCAATTTGTTGCACGTAATCGTTTCAACTAGATGTTTTTTCGATCGGAATAATTTCATCATTCTATAGCTATTAATTTTATTATTATCCTTATTTATAGTTACGTGTTTATTATTTTTAAAAACGGTTTTAGAATAGACGCACTCTTTAAAATCTTCAAAGCTATATGTTTGCTAATAACATTTTTTTTAATTCCTTTTGCTCTTTTTTTAATTTTGTTATCCGCAGTTTTAAATGTATATAATTTAGAGCGTAAACCGATAAATTCTTTAATCGGTACACCCACACATTCATCTTTAAATTTATCAATAACTTTTTTATTTTCATCCGAATAGCACGGATGATTGGGCGAATAATCTGATGTATCAAAGTGTGTAAATAAATCTGAATCTAATATGTCTTTATAAAAATCTTTTGTACGAATTTCGTAAAAAAAGCTATCTGTATCTGTATATAAGAGCAAAAGCTTTTCACCATATTTTTTCTTCATTATATCGTAATGAAAATCATACATTAACGTTTTACTTATTTCTACTACGCTAAATCCGATGTATATTGGTTTATCTAAAAATAAACGTTTTTTATCCGATAATACCGCACATAACGATTTATTATAAATTATTCTGTCTTTAAATACCGGTTGTGTAATAATTAAATTTTATAATTTTTTCTCATCACTTACAAGTTTAAGGTCAATTCTTTTTCTCACGTTCTCCATACATTTACCGAACACCGAGTTGTTTAATAATTTAAAAAAGTCTTTTTCAAAATAATTTTTAGCTTGTTTCGTTTTTCTGTATTTAAGTCAATGTACGTTTTTAACCAAGGACCCTGCAAAAATTCTATAATACGATGAATTTTTATAACTTTTAAACCGTGTTTAACAGCTTGTTTTAAATTAATGTAATGACATATATATTTTTCTTTATTTTCTAATGTTGTTAACAATTTTTGTTGTTTTGTTCCTTTAACGCATTCATTAACTTGTAGAAACGGTAAATCGCTATGATGATCATGTAAGTGATGAGGATACTCAACGTCTACTTCTAAAATATAACCGACGGGAGAATCGTCTGCAATATCTAGTATATTTAAATTATCGTTAGGATCTTTCCAAGTAAAACCAGCATACGGCATACATTTACTCATTGCCCAACCGTACAGATTATTCGCGTCTAAATAAGTTAAAAATTTAATCGGGTTAGTTACATCAAATGTTTCTGGAATATATTTATTGTTAGCAACAGATTCTTTTTTTATGCAAACACTTATTCCCCCCTCACCCCATTTTCAAAAAGTAAGTACATTTCATAATCGGTTAATAATTCCAGTTTAATTTTTGTATAACTTAACATTGCATCAAATGCAAAACCTGGTACTGTAAAGTAGTGTGCGCAGTCTAGTTTATAAGATTGCATACAAAGAGATCTAAAATTTTCAAAAATATCACACAATAATAAAACATCAATTTTTAAATAAAGATCGCTATACTCCCCAAGAGTTTGTACATTAAAATTATTCCAAACTTTACACGCGTGTTCATAATCATCATTTCCAATTTCCGAATCATTTAGTGAACTATAAAAACAATCTTTTGGAGGTAATCTACATTCTTCCAACTTTTTCCAGGAATTCGTATATTCGTAAGGATACACACCTTTCCTGGTAACTAGCGGCATACTGTCTACAGAAAAAAATTTTCCAGTATAAAAAAACTTATCCTTAGGTAGATTATTACTGAGCTCAGCTAACGAACAATTCATAAACCGATAAGTATCAATAAATCTAATATTTAAACCCGAATGTGTTTTCTTTGCAAAAGAAATATATTTTTCTCTTGTATTAGGAATTACATGAATATTTTTTACATCATAGCCCAATTGTCGCACTATAAAATGCGAATCATAATTAGAACTACCATGTATGAAAACTGGTACAAATTTCTGTTGTTCTCGTTTCAGGTTACACGTATTACATAATACCGCACGAAATCGACCGGTTAAATGACAATGATCGCGAACTTTGGGATATAATAACGTAAATTCCTTATTACACATTTCGCAATGTGTAGCCAATTTAAATTTTATTTTATCATCTCGATTCATATGTAAAGGTATATTTTTTTTAATAAGTAAACCGATTAAATTAATTTTTTCAACTAAATATGTCATAAAATTTTCCGCAGCATTTTTACCACGATATAAGTAAGGTTCTGAAGGTAATCGGTTTCTAATACTTTCAGAGATATTGCTATCTATAACAAAATATACGCAAAAACTCATCGGAATATGAAATTCGTTAACTGTAGTAAATTTGTTTTCGGGGTTGGGCAAACAAGTACTAACAGGTTTCAAAATACATTCGAAATCTGCATATACCACAATAGGAACCCTATATTGATAATGAAAATTTTTAAATTCTAATATGTTGTCAGTAGTTGGTAATGCTATTTTTACGGGCGAATACTTTCCGCAATATCTACTATGAATTTTTAATTTTTTTGACTTTTTAGTAAAAAACGAAAAACAACGTTTACATATTTCAATTACTTCTGTATGTTTTGTTAACTGTGGTCTTATTAACTTGGAAAAATCCTTTATATAACAATAATGGTAATTAGCATTATTCAATTTATTTAATACTAGAAGGTCAAAATGATTATTTTTTTCTTCCCTACACACTTTAAGAGGAAAAATTGATTTTTTTTCATCGATAGAATAAATGTTTATTGACACATTATTATTTTTTTCAAAACGAGAAATTTGGTTTAAAGGTGTAGGAAAGTCTATATGTTTAAAATCAAATTTATTTTCTAAATTAAAATAACGAAAATTAACCCGTTCAATGTGAGGTCCAGTAACATAACGACATAATATTGACCATTTAAAACAAAAAATATCATTATTTTTTGGATTTATTATACATTTTTTATTTTGTAAGAATTTTGGAAGTGGAATATATGAAGCACCTCTTAATGGTTTAAATCGATTTATTCTTAGTAAAATTCCGTCTATACAGTGAAGACTCCATCCGGAACCTTTCCCCATATATATGTTTTCATCGTGACAAATCTCTCTAATCGAATTATTTAATATCATATTTAAATTATCGTTTTCTAAAACTGGGATGTTTTTTGTTTTAAATGATCTGTCCTGTGTTTCATTTATGACAGGTTTTATGTATGTACATTCGACAACTATGTTGAATTTTATTGGACCAAACATTGAAATTATGTTACTTAAAATTGTAACTATATTTAATTTAATGTAATCTAATAACAAACAAATGTCCTTATAATTATTATTAGTGTTTTTATAAAAATATGTTTTTAAATTTCCTTTAAATGCATTCTCTATTTGTATGAAACTATTTGATTCAACAATTTGTTGTAATCTCGCCGTTTTTAATTTTAAATTTATTGATGATGATGATGATGATAATGATGATGCTGGAGATGATGGCGGTGTTGACCATGTTGTTGTTGACTCCAAATCTTGTACACGTGACGGTCCAGGTTGTGGCGAAGGTTTTGTTTCACGAGATGAAGCATGTTCTTCCTCAACAGTATTTCTGGCAAATTGTCTTTTTTTAAATGGCAGATTTTTGTCCATTGCAATCTATAAAAAAATATTTAAACAAACGATATTCATATCGGTTCTATAATTATAAAAATTTATTATCCTTGTATAATTTTTATACTTACGTCAGTTACTTGTTCTTCTTGTGTAAAGTAAACTGTATTGTTGGCTCCTTATGTGTGTGGTTGTATTATCTATCTTTATATAGTCGCGTAAAAAGTAGAACAGCAGAGTGATCTAATCTTTATACTTTGAACTATTGTTGTGTAACACGCCCACCGTTTTTGCAATGCAAGATAATCTTTCTCGAGCGCGGTTTAATCGAAAGGTCAACCAGCTTTTCCTATAGTGAGAAACAGTATATATAAAGCGCCTTAGAATTGTATTGTACACGCTCAAACTGCTTCAATAAGAAGAATCAGCAAGTTGTTTCTGCATCGCTTTTTATACAGCAAACTCTATCAGGTAATTATTATTTTTTTGTATACTTTAAAACTTTATTTACAAATTAGTTATGTAACAAAAAACGATTATTTGTATGTTATAGAATCAATAATGGCCGCATCAATTCTTTATTTTAAAAAATTATCTAAAAACGCTTATCCACCTGAAAAGTTAACTAATCAGTCTGCGGGTTTTGATCTCCGTAGTGCGTATAATTATAAAATTAATGCTAACGGAAAAGAATTAGTAAAAACCGATTTAGCTGTTAAAATACCTGACGGTTGTTACGGGAGAATTGCACCACGTTCAGGATTGGCTCTTAAATATCACATCAACGTTGGAGCTGGTGTGGTAGATAGAGATTATAGAGGGAACGTAGGTGTGGTTATTTTTAACCATTCGTCAGCGTATTTTAACATAAATAAAGGTGATCGAATCGCGCAACTGATTTGTGAAAAGATTGAAGAACCGGAACTGAGAGAGGCATCAACTTTAGATAGTACTGAGAGAGGTGATAACGGTTTTGGTTCTACGGGTGGGATAAGCGGATTAAATGATAATGATGAAAATAAAGAATTATTGCTAGAAATCGATAAATTTTTAGCGGAAGGCTAATAAATTTTTTGTTTTTCTAGTAATGGACATCGCTGGACCATCTCACCACATCGAGGAATATGTTTCATTAGAAGACATCCTTAAGCTATTATATTTTTATGGACTTTCGTCTTTATGTTTATGGGAAGATGTGCTAAAGAAAATTAAAACTGATATTGTCAATTCAGATGATGTAGATGTTTTTAATTTATATAGTAGACTAATAGAAATAACAAAAAATATTAGAATCGCTTTAGAATTAAAACTAGTTCGCTCGCAAAAGGATTTATCACTACTAAATAATTATTTGTTTGATATTGATGAAGTATACGAATATTTAAATACAACAATTGTAAATTTTAAAGAAAAAAATATATTAAAATCGACATTTATAATTATTAATTCTTTAATAAAAAATAATATGATGTGTGATAACGATAGCGAAAAGTTTACAATAGATATAGATAATGAAGAGGAGGATGAGGACGAATTTGATAAAGTTTTTGCATCCGTAAAAACTAACGAAAATGATAAAAACAATCTCCGTTTTGAACAAACTGTAATGTTTCAAGCTGGGGGAACAAGGAAAACATTGACCACACCTGGTGAAAAAGGGGGGTATTTAATCAAAATTGAAATAATTGACACAAAAAATTTGGTAAACGTTGCTAAAAACGATAGATGGACTAAGGCCGCCTACAGGGCCACATTTTTAGTAGATTCTTCTAAAGACTTGAAATACGTTCAATTATATAAAATGATTTTAAATGTTGCGAAGAATTTGGCAAATATTAAAAATGTTAAAAAAACAAAATTTAAAAATTTTTAATGTTTTCCTTGTTTACTCGAATCTTGTATTTTTTTATTTAAAAATTGAGTGTATATTGTAAAACACTTATGTAATAAAAAAATTTAACACAATTTTTATCTCTAGTTTTAAAAACACAATCCCCAAACATGAAACCTATATATAATTACAGATATGGAACCGACTGAGGTTTTTATCAATTTCTTCATCTTGTTGATGGTGACGATATATACGTCTCAGTCGAGGATCCAAAGACCTGTAGCCGTCGTAAGACCGATGCGTCGGCGGTTACCATCACCACCACCAGTACGAAATGTACGACCACGAAGGGGACCGTCACCACCACCACCAGATGAAGAAACAATACAGATTATCGATGATGATGATGATGATGTTATAATAATAAACTATTTATAGCTTAATAAAAATTTTTTATTATTTCACATAAAGTTTATACATATTTATTTATTTGTGCTACACAGTCCCAACATCTAAGTCTTTTAACTTTTTGGTGTTTATCACATTCACTATTCCAATAATACATCAACCAATCGCTTATATAACAAACATTATTTAAAGCACATTTATTTACATTATGTTTATAAGGACAGTTAACACTATACACATTCTGCCGTTTCAAAATATTTAAAGATGGACATCCTAAAGTTTCGATATCGATAATTCCAGCATACGAATTTAGTTGTGTTTCCAACAACAGCTTCTTTTCCGATCCTTTCACGTAGATACGTTTAATTTTGGATAATTTATCGAAAATCGTTTGTAGTTCAGAGTAGTCTTGAAGCCCGCAGTTCCAACTAAATCCGTGTAATCTCTCTTTAAGCCAGTTTGTATGTTTTTTTCTTTTTATTTGATAAATGTTTATAATCGAATGGTGGTAAAAATAAATGATGTTCTCTAACGCCAACAAGCTTGGCGTTTCCTATTTTTTGCATACACAACTCTTTAATAATAAAGTTTTTTCCGTCATCTCGGAAACCTTGAAAATCGACAACGTATTCAACCATTCTTATTGAATGCAAAAGCGTGAACACTGTAAAAATATTCTTCATGCTTCATTATAAAACGATTAGATAAGCGATTTTCTTACGGAACCAGATAACGGTGTGTATTGTATAATTGTATCATAGATAATAAGACAGTAGATTGCAGTTTTTTCGGGTATATTTTGAGATGTTTCTATTTCAAGACGAACATCTATTGAACCCGTTTTTAATGACTCATTTTGCTTAGAACAATCGATAACAAACAGAGGCGTATGAGTTATAAAATTTTCACGATTCATCATTGGCGCGTCCTTACTACCATAGTAATATGAAGATTGAAATCGTCTGTAAAATTCGTGTAAAAGTAACAATTGACCATTCAGATTGTCGTATGGATAGTATTCTGAATTCAAATATAATTTAATATTACGTAGTGATACGGAATCAAAATTTGCCGAATTCTTGTGTATATTATTTTTCCTATCAGACTGAAAGCCGACAATAACGTAACGAGGTTTTTCTGCTTGTGATGACGTTTTGACAGTCCAAGTGTGCTGCTTCGCTTGTGGTGTAGACGGATATTCATAAAGCTCCCATTTCCTAAAGGGGATCAATATAGGTTCATCACGCTCTATTATTTTAAAAAAATCATATTTTTTTTCATCATTTACATACACATATGGCATTATCCATGATATCTGTTTTATTGTAAATTTACATCCAGTCACCGATTCTGGTAAAACAACAGCGTTACTATCGGTCGATGCTCTTATTAAAACTAGTTCTTGCTTTATATTTAGCAGAATACGTTTATAATCCTCAACGAATCCAAACAACATTTTTAATGGAATACAGAATAGGAGATCTTTTTCAGATGGCCATAGAGCCCCATATAAATTTTCATTCCAAGCGGCATTTTCTAAAGTATTAACTTCATAAGGTTTAATTGTTAATAGATTCTTCATCGTTGTCGTTATTCCAACATTTTTAATTCGATCAATTTCTGACCCACATATTTCATATCTAATTTCATCAAATAAAAATGCCACAGCGTTTGAAACTAATTTATACGTTTGATCAAATACACCTAAATTATTTGTGTATTCTAATAGGATATAGAGATAACTATCATGTGGAAACGTAAAAACATCTTGTTGATTGATTGGTATTCTAATTTCATCATTATTATTATACGTGCTTGAAGTATACGGATGATGGGTCTGATATTTTAATCTTACTATCGCATCATCTTCATATACGGGATTGTTTAATATATTTAAAATACTACTACTCATTTTTTCGAATATTCACTTATTACTGTTAACCCCAATAATTGTAAAAATTTCTTATTTTGAGGTGTTAATCGTTTAATATTTTTATCTCTACTGATCTTATTCAGATCGTTAACAACCGTTTTATCGGTGTTACCATAGCAAAAAATTAGCCTCATTTTTTTCTCAGGTGTAGACGTAACGTTATTATCTCGTTTCTAAAATTAATCGGTCTTCCTTGTTGATCTTCTAATCTTACTGTAATACGATGTATTCTCGATGTGTTTACTGGTAAATAAATTACATTTGTTGGTATTTCAACTATTTTAAATCCTGGTGGAACCGTAGGATAAAACTCGTGTATTATATGACCTTCAATACCGTTATTAAATGAATAACTAACAAGATTGCAAACTGATCGAACGGCCTCTACTCGAACAATACTTATTGGTAAGGTTGAGCTGTACCATTTATTAGGCTCAAGCACACATTCTTCAAAACCGAATATGGAGGCAAGAGAATTAGGCTTTTTAAAATCGATTAATACATTAGGCAAAATTTCGCTTTTCAGCGTATTGTTATTCGCCTTTATCACCACCCGAACGTGTTCATAATTTTTAATTAAGTAATCATTAATATATGTTGCAATGTCTGATATTTCGTAAGAACCTGTAGGTAATTCAATTTTCTTATCGCTATCAAAATATAGTATATTATTTACACCTTCTTCCACGTTTGGTATTCAATTGTATGTCATGAAATCGATTAATCCAAGTTCCCATTTTTCGTTATTATTTAATTCAATTGGTGGAAAAATGTCACACTCCAATTCAGGTCCTTTGCCGCTTAAAGAAAACATTGTTCGCAAGAAATTGAAGACATAAGTGTCCACAATTAACTGAACCCAATTTTTGCTTTCGTGTATAATTATAACTAATTTCGATAGGATGTTCTATGGATGAAGAAAAATAGTTAATCAGCTCAGTAGGCGGTTTTAAATTACCAAAACTATCAAAATAATTAATTTTATTCTCATGTTTTACGTAACACACCCAATGCGTGCCTTGACCGTAAATACTGTCTAAATTAACAATACCAGCCTCATTTTTCCATATAGCACTGTTTAAAGGTAACGTATCACCCATAAACACACCTCTAAAATTTGGAATTTTTAATCGATTAATATATAACAATAACTCGCTCGTTGAAAGCGGGCGAATTGGGATATGTTTAATTATTTCCACCGCCGCCGATTTGATTTTTTTTTTTAACGCCTCCACCCGTTTTTTTATACGGTCGTAAGTATAATCCTTTACCTTTCAAACATTTCTTTTTTGAAACCTTCTTCTTCTTCTTTACACCCCCACCAAATTTGCTTTTCTCCTTCATAATATTAGTTACAGCCCACGCAGCGGCTTTCTCCGCGAGCGAAGCGTCTTCTGATTTAACACGTTCCCAAGCTCTTTCAGCTAAGTCTTTATCCGCTCTAGCACGTTTGTAGAATCTGAATATTTAGAATAGGCGATATCGTGTTGTTTACACGCCGCGTCAAGCTTATTAATTCCAGGGTCTCCTCGTTGCAAGCGTTTAGCCAACTTCGTACCTGGTCCACAATATTGATAACCCGGTATATGAAGTTCAACTGGTAATAAGTCGATTGATTTGTTAATAACAGTACCAACAATGTCGCCCACTAGCCCGCTCCCCTCTTTATCGTTCCGATACACGCGCATTTATGATTCTTCATACAAACTCTGTACCATATATATAATATAAAATTCGTGTCTACTTTTAATAGGTTTGTCTGTTGTAAGTTCTTTATATAATTTGTACAATATATTTAGCAATTTTTTATCATATTCGAGAAACTGATCATATACGTATTTTTTATTTACAACACCATAATCGCTTTCAGGCTCGCTAACATTAACAAGTTTAGCTTTTTTAAAATCCAGCTCACCATCACTATTAAAATCTACTCTTTTGTCTATGTATTCTTCAACCTCGTGTTTCAAAGTGTTCAAAGTATTGTCTAAAGTTTGTTTATTTATACCATCAGTTAAATCAACAGGTTCAGCCACATTAATTAATCTATTATTCTTAAAGTCGCAACACCCAGGTTGTACAAGCGAATTGGGTAATTTATTATCCACATAAAATTTATTTGCGGCGTCTTCTTGTTCTTTAGGATTTTGTAGTCGTTCGATAACGTGATTCTCAGCATCAAAAGAGTTTCTTTTTTTATTAAATATAATAGTATTGTTTCTTAAATATTCCACATTTACAACATCGAGTTTAGATATGGGTGAAGCAACATTTGTAACACGATTATTTTTAAACGAATAAACAGAACCATCTGTCACCTTAACCGGAATTCTATTAACTAAAGAAGTTTTCATTGTATTTTCACAATATATTTTATTCGCAGCATCAAAAGGTTCTTGCGGATCGGCTAAATTAATAATTTTTTTCATTTTAACATCGAAATGATTACCAATATTTGATAAAGTAATCGAGTTTTGTTTCACATATTTAACGTTCACAGCTTCATTATCCGTTTTCGGGTCTCCAACATTGCACAGCCTTTTGTTATTTATATTAAAATTTCCATCCTTTGTTAATTTAAACCCCTCACCCGGTGGACCGCGTTGAATTTTTGATCCTGTCACCAGTTCTCCACTATAGTGTCCGAATTTGTCAACGCTCATTTTGAAAATATGGCCTCAAACGATGCACCGTCTTCTTTTATTATCCCCGCCTCATGCAATTCTTCTATAATTGATAATATCTCATTGCTATGACCTGAATGACCGGCACTTTGAGAAGCGATTAACAATTGTAGCCGTTTACATAATTCGTTTATATCATCCCAATAGACATAATTAGGCTTGTTGTTATTTAATTTTAATAAACCTCGACCACGATTTTCCGGTTTAGATGTTGAACTAATCGGTTTAATTATATTTTTATATTTGTAACTAGCGCTGCTTTTTACTCTATTTGTCGTTAAATTTAAATATGCACCTGTTTTCTTATCATATGTGAATATGCGTTTAAGTCTTCTTCCGAATATAAATATGCGTCCGGGTGTTTTTTGAAAATAAGATCGTACAAACCAGGCGTACCTTTATATGTAAAACCGTTGATTATAATATCATCATTTTCTTCAATTTTCATAGGGTATTTACCCAACATTAAAGTAGTACCATTCGTAAAATACGGACCAAAAACGTGATCGATATCGTGATTATCATCATCAAAAAATTTACGCATATATTGTCTCGCTAGCAGACCTTTAAACCATATATCAATATAATGATCAATCGATTTTCGTCCTTCTGGTGTTGATATCAATTCTTCTGCTGTAGGTAGCGTTTCATACGTTTTTTCTTCTTCGCGCGGTAACGGAAGCGGTGTATTTGGTGGTGCTGGGCGTTTATTCGATAATGTATTGTTTTCAGATTCATCTGAAAACCTTTTGTTTTTTAATCGCTCCTGAATATCGTCCATTTCAACATCCGCATCTCGTTCTTTCTCCTTACTTGGCGGTGTAACAGTGTTCTTTTCTTGTACTAACTTTTGTAATGGAGCGACAACGGGCCTTAACGATTTTTCTGCAAGTTCTTCTTCATCAATAATGTTTTGTGTTAAAGTCTGATGTTTCTTTCGAATATTCTTTCTTATCTTCCCAATCTCTTTAGCAAGCTTCTCACACTCATCTAGAGAACGTGACTTTCTCGGTGCCATGATGAAAAATAATTGAACGAACAATTACAAGTCGTTAATATAGATATCAAAATCAAAACGGTAACGCCCTCCACAGTTCATATTGCTTTCTTTATCTATTACAAGGAAACCCTTTTTCCGTCGTGTCCACGCTTTTGTACAAATATCTTTAAACACTTCAAACGTCATGTCTGTATTTACGTGATCACTATATATATGTTTTAAATTTAAATCGTCCTGTTTAAAAATAATTATTAAATTTGCATTATCGCGTATCAAATGTTTTGGTATTCGAACATAAGTTTGACATATATATATATATATAACATTGTTTTTTTTATGTCTACACATTGTAAAATGGTTTCTAATGTTGTCCTGTTGCTCGCACGCTACATCGTCAAATATAATAACCGAATTTGATTTAGCATCGTCAGGATGAATCACTTGATCATTTTCAGAAAATTTATAATAATCTATTTCCGACATATCGGATAAAACCATATCTAAAAATTTATATTTTGTTTGATAGAGCGATTTTGAAAAAATATATACATTTTCAAAATATAACCCGTTAGGATCAAACAGCAGATTTAACATTAAATTTGTCTTCCTGTGTCGCTGGGGCCCATGATAAGACATCTGACATTATTTGGTAATAAATCGCTATGAACTTTGTTCTCTTTTTCTATCGATTTACCAAAGTTGCGGATACGCAGTCTCTTTGTTTGTTGTACAAACTTCATTTTGATAATAACTAATACAGATTAAATAACACGATTTTTATCAATCCAGCTATTGCTAGATTTATCATATCGCAACCACTTAACAAATAATTTATTACCTCTAAGCTTTAATATTTTTTCGATTAAAAATATATCTCCAAATTTTGTTTTACTAATTTCTTGTTCGTAAAACCCCCCATCTAATACGATTCCTTTATCATCTCTTAAAATATAAGTCCTGGGTGCTGTTGGTTTAATACTATCAACTGTAAATATTTCGTTTGTCCAATTTGGTAAATAACCCTTTGTAAATACTTTCTTATATTTACTAATTCTTACTCTATCACCAACTTTAAATTTTGGCGGTTTCTTATTAAGTAGTAATCGTTTTTTATTTATTTGTGATAGGACTAACTCTTCATTATGTAAGCCTACATCTATTGGTTTCATCTTAATAGTTCTGTGTACGCTATTATTATATTTATGTAATAAGTTGGGAAGAATTTCAATCCATGTATATTCCCCGCTAGAAGTAAACCACTTCCACATATAGTTTTTTAATGTGCGATTAAAACGTTCGATTATGGACTCTTTTTTATCAGAATAAGTAGAATAATGGTTTATATTATAATAACCAAGCAATCGTTGAACGTGTAAATTATAGAATTCTTTTCCGTGGTCGGTTTGTAAATGTTTCATTTTGTTCGCTCGTAAGATAGGTGAAAGAGCTTCCACAATATCGTTTGAAGATTTTGTTTTTAAAGGAATGGCGAACGCATATTTACTAAAACAGTTTATTATTCTTAATATATACTTATAACCTTTATTTAACTTTGAAAACGATATCATGTCTACGAGGTCGGCTTGGTACAAATCGTGAACGCCTTTCAACTCTACATTACGTGTTGGAAAATTCCGTCTGGCTTGTTTGTGTAGTTCATCGCTGATAATCTGTCTAACACTCATTATTATTCTAAATACAGTAACAAAATGATTAAATAGGTTGAAAAATCAGTTAATAAACGCATACTATTTCTGTTATCACATTTTTTATTTACAATTGCACAGTTGCATATTTTATTTTACAATTGCGATTTATGTAATTTTACTAGTAAACAATCTGGTGATGCTTTTTGATGTTCAGTCCAAGGATCATCGGTCGCTTCCCATTCGTCAAGAACAACTTTACATTCTACACACATTACTTCATCGCTATTTCCTGTATAAAAAAATCCCGCTAATAAAAGCTTATCGGCTGCTGGTAAACGTTTTGGCCAAGCACAGAATGTAGCTTCCATCATTTCCTCAGTTGCACTAACACACATCTTTGCATCTGAATAATCCGCAATACACTTTTTAGATTTTGCATAGTTTTCATATTTGTAAGGCAAATAACGAACTCTTTTACATTTCGGATGTGAAAGTTTATGTATAAATTGAATATGTGTGATAGTAAAATAATTTTTTGTTTTAAATCCGCACTCGCTACAAACAATAATTCTTGAACCTGGTGTATGAATAAAACCCTCATTTTCAAAAAAATCTAATAAAAACTTTTCGCATATTGTCACCATCTTGAACCGATTATATCTTTTGTTTCTTCTTCACAGTCTATGTGTATTAGTATTTGGTAACGACATCTTTCTAATTTTTTCAACACATCTGTATATGAATAAGATACTGGAAAATGAATCTTAATTATACACTCTTTCCTTTCAAATTTGATAACATCCGCTTCAGAAAATTCGTTAATTATTAGATAACACACATCGTTAAAAGAATACTCTCCTAAACCTAAGTGATCTACAAAATAAACGCGCCAATTCAAAGCGTGCACGTTTTCCGTATCACTCTGCAAAGCCATACTGAATGCGACTTATAAAAAGAGGATATATATATATATATACCCCAACAGAAAGCATATGATGAAAATATATAAATAGGAGATTAAAAATAAATATTTAACAAAAATTTTTAAACTATAAATCTTTTATTAATTCTTTCATAAACGGTCTTATAGTTGAGTCTGGTCTGTTAGCTATAGATTTTAGTTTAGTGATTTCCCCAGGCGTCAGACGTTTTGGAGAAAAAAACCATTTATGTAGGAGACGCTCCTCCTCCTTCCGTTTTACGTTCTCATGATCCATTGAGGTGGGCTTTCGTTTTACGTTCTCTTGATCCAGCAAGCGTTAACGCCTCGGCGCGCTTTGTGTAAAATTAAATACAGTTTATATAGCAAGTGGAACACGTGCTGTTTTTTTGTAATGCAAGCAGGATGTAGTTAACCGACTTACGCAACACACATTCACTTTCTGGTTATTACACAATATCGAGGTCAACTAACCGCTTAGCGCGGTATAAATATTTTTTTAATTTTTCCTTTGTATTATTAACTTCTGTATCAAATCTTTTAATTGATATAATACGTCATCATTTACACATTCCAATCCAAACACTGAAAGATTATTTCTTTCCGTTTTTGATAGCTTGCCAGTAAATTCGTTAAACGCGAAAATCGTATTATTCTTAAAAAAATATATATTACCATCTATGAACCTAAATGACGAGTCGATATTAGGAGGTATCCCTGGAAAACGTTGAGATATATATCCCCACGATCTAATTGTAAACGAACACTCATCAACCTCTCTAAAATAATTATCATTATGAAATATAAAAGTTTTACCTGTATAACTATTGAATACAGTATGCAATTTACTTGGCTGAATATTAAACACGGATGAAAGATATTTTGGGTAACCATGAATTAATTGAAGACTTACTAAGTCGAACATATAAATAAGCGAATCAACGAACATCACTATCTCACCAGACGGACGTTGATAGACGGCTAAAACTCTTGAAAAGTTTTTTGGTAAAAATGTTAACCAATCCGTTATAATAATCGGTTTAGAATATATCATATCATCGGTGTTTACTATCCATAACCATTTCTCGTATAATATATATAATCGTTTGCCTGCTATTAGAAACGTGTTAAGGTTTTTAAGACGACAAAGATCGATTTTACTATCAACAACAGAATAATTATCTTCTTCTTCAACTGGTGATCTAGGCGTTGTAGAAACTGGTACCATATTTTGTTGTGGTTTACCATACAAATTTTGAATAGCCAAAACATCATCATCGCTTAATTCAATTTCGCCATTATAATATGCAAACATAACAGAATCCGGCACATCGGAGTGTGATAACCCTATCGTGTGTCCGATTTCGTGAATTAAGGTTGAAAACAGATTTGTATAACCAGGAGACTGAATTTTGTCGCTAGAATATGACCATATCTCATCCTCGTCTACATGAATTTCCTGTCTTGAATTTGCATAATCCGGATAAAATGCGTGTGCTAGCGAGCCTGATTTACCATCAAACTCTCTCGTACACTGTGTTAATTGTGTTTGCATCATATGTTTTAGACGTTTATTAGAAATTAAAATGTCAGTATTTGTTCTATCATGTTTAAAACGTATACCAGATTTTTGTTCCCACACAGCAAAAGCTTTACTTGTTAATTCTAAAACCTCCTGATTAGCTAAATAATAATGCCATGTAACCAGTGGTTTATTCCATTTAAAAGCTGTTAAACGAAAATCGGATATATTATCTTCATTACCGCATCTGGGTTTTAGCATTAAATCTTGAGTTTCATTATTTAATTTTCCATCCGCAGGTAACTTGTAATATTCTTGAAAAATAAGTAACGCGTTGAAAATGTCCGTTTCGTTTAATAATTCTAAAGAAGTATTATCTTTCACTTGAAGATAACCATATTTATATAAATATGATTTTACTTGTTCCAACGTTGCGTTATCCGTTAAACAGACCGGTAAAATAAATACTAAAATTATAATAATTTTAATGTTCACAAAACACAATCAACTGATGGTTAATCACTGCTGAAAAATAGTAATATTGGAAAACGGGGGCGCCATCTAGGAAAAACAAAAAATAAAAACTTTATAATCAATTTTTTATTTATACAGTATCCAGTTTTCAATATATGTATAAACATCTGAAAACGTTTTACCGCTTATATCTAAACACATAATATTACAAATTTCGGCAATAGATTTAAAATAATAATTTTGTAACAAAAAATATTCATCTGTTGCTAAATTAGTGTCAAAACCGTTTCTTTTTAATAATCGTTCCTTAACACTTTTAATATCTGAATCTATTAAAATCAACACATTAGACGATTTAAAATAATCTAACATCCACGAAGGTATAATTTCCTGTAACTCTGGAACACTTAATTTTTCGCCTTTTTTATTAACTATACCATACACAAACGGTGCTACGGGCGATCTGTCACAACACATTATTTTATAATTTTTTCCAATTTCACCATTTAAAAATAGTTGTGTCTGATACATAGAGTACCAACTAATCGTATTAAATTGTATTCCATCGGTGCGGGTATACAACTCTGGAAATTCGTTTCGCAACAGAGTCAAATCGGATGAGGATGTAAAACAAACGTTATTTTGATAAAGATTTGCCAATATGCTTGATTTGAAACATGCTGCTGTCCCATCTAAATAATATACAATTTTTCCAGACATAACTAATTTTTTAATGTGTCACTCCTTTTCTTTACTTCTTCACATTTCGGCGACCACTTCTCATGTTCATGGAATGGATCATCACCAACCTTCCAAAGACCTAATTCGAGCCCGCAGGAATAACAGCGTACTCTATCGTCCGGTCTGCTATTACCGCAATCACAACAGTCGTAAGAAACTTGTGGATAATAATAAAACCCCGCAGCTGCTAAAGCTGTTGGAGAAATATATGATAGAGGCCAATTCCTAAATGATAACCTCCTCTCATATAACTACGTATGTGATTTATCAGGAGCGGATACACAATCTGCAATGTCAAATTTCACTCTTTGGCGGGTAGACGTAGAATCGGTCATACTGTGCTCTTTAAATAGACCGTTCTCACATATAAAAAAGTAATATATTAAAAACGCGTATTTTAAACGCTATCTGGAAACGATTACATGTAAACACGCGAACCCGAAACACGCATACGTCAACTTTTCTATCATGATGAAAACGCGTGTTATTACACAATTTTCTTGGGTGTGGTTTAATCGAAAGTTCAACCGCACGCGTTCACATGTTATTGCGTCATTTCCTTGAACAAGTCTTTGGAGATCTTGTTGCTTACGTTATAACCGGCCTTGACCTTGGCCGTGACATTGACCTTAGTCGCGACCTTGACATTGACATTGACCTTGGCCGTGACCTTGCTCTAGGTCAAGGTCATCTTTGTTTACTTCCGGGGGCGGTCAAGGTCATCTTTGTTTACTTCTGGGGTCATTGACCTTGTCCCAGCACATACATACCTATACTACTTAAATGTATAAAGCGCCTCAAGAAATGTAAAAGAAGTGCAGTAGTATCCAACGTAAATACTGGTGACGTCAAGTCTGCTGCAAGACACTCAATGCGTCCGCTAAAAAGGGCGAAATCAAAACTCGTGGCTCTAACTGTAATCACAGCCAATGGGAACAAAATGACGAAAGGGTACCACCATTTCCACCTCCCCGTCCTCCTAAATACACCAGGTAGAGCTTCGTAAAATTGAAAACGGGGTCAAGAAAATCCCCAACGACGAGGGATAAATTAAGTGTTCAGCTTCACTGCCGGAACCAGTGTCCTCACCGACGGTAGTGACATAGCAGAACTTGGGGACTTCTTTAGATAAAAGAAAGGGTGCTCAGAACGGAAGCCAGGAAAGTACCCAGAGCCCGTAGCAGCTAATCCTTTGAGATTCGATATGAAGCGGATCCTTCATTGGAATATAAAGTGTAGCACTTAGCGTCATTGCAAACTGAAGAAACTTCTGGTCAAACATACGCCGATTTACGTCTGGCTGCACATCCATGGATCAGAAGAATACTTTAACATGAGGAGATAGGAGTCTTACAGCTGTGATGTTACACAAAT
Source organism: Magicicada septendecula (assembly GCA_034769895.1). Lineage (NCBI taxonomy): Eukaryota > Metazoa > Arthropoda > Insecta > Hemiptera > Cicadidae > Magicicada > Magicicada septendecula. The sequence goes on along the minus strand of CM068368.1, from coordinate 215,127,931 downwards.
ATAAGAGCTAGGAAAGGAGTTCGTACCAAGCCGCATCCAGCCAGACGGATCCCGCTCGATATACTACGTCTCTCTAAGCAGTATCTATCAGTTTGCTAAAGCCTCTGAAGATGACGGTATGCTGAAATAACTACTGGACTCCAAATCGCAAGCAAACGTTCTACAGGATCTGGTTAACCATATATACCACCATACCTTTTGATGCAGGATTTCAACTTTTACAGACCTAATCGGGGCTGTAATATAAAAATAATTACTGGAATAAAAGGTAATCTTCTATTGCTTACAAATGCATTTATTTTGTTAAACCCCAGCGCGAGGACTCAATTTAATGTTAAAAATGATACTTTCGATTTTTCGATCAGTAGCCCAAATCTCGACCCACGTCTGTCATGGAGAGTGCTCCCAGTCCTTCACGGGAGCGACGACTTACCAGTGCTTACAAGATACTGTGTGGTCCGTGGTCATTGGCCAGGCGTCACTGCGGCAATATTTCCTAGAGATGTTATTGCAAACATAGAAGCATATTTAGGCTACACATTTTCACAGTTGCTATAACATAAGCAGCCACTGACCACATTCCATGATGGTCGTTCTTATACAATACCGATGGTAGTGATGCAAAGGTAGAAAAAAGACAAGCCTTTATCAGGTACAAACGACGGCTGACCGAAGACAATCGTGTATACCGAAGCAAAATTTCCGAATAGGAGAAATACGTCTCGTGGATGGCCCACGTGGCAGAGATATGGAAGAAGATCAGACAAATTGCTGGTACATCAGTGTTAAAACCTTTCACATGTATAGAACACGATACTCAATTTCTATATAACCCCGTTAAAATAGCTGACATCTTGGCTGCGTGAAATGCCCAGGTCAGTATTTCGGGCAAAAATCGGTCCCACGAGTTTCTCGCAAGACAAGAAGAACGGCGGCGCCGATGACACTGTAGAGGCACCAAACGATATTCTTACAGTATGACAGATCAAATGATACAGTATGATATTCTTACAAATAACGAATTCCGCAGGCAGCTATGGCTACATTACTGCCAATTTATAACACCACCTGGGTGCAAAGGGAGCATCCGGTACTACTGTAGAAAGAAGCAATCACCATTCTGATTCTAAAATGTGAAAACCATTTTCTTAAAGCAGAAAAATATTATCCAGTGTTATCGACGTGCTCTTTAGAAAAATTATCAAAGAGGGTCAAAACCTAAATAACCGGATCACATTCTGCTTTAAAAGTTAAATCCCCCAGACCGTACACCAGTGCGGGTACCGAAATTATTATTAACTACTAATCAACTGGTATATCTTCAAAACGCAGTTCAAAATTGTTACGCTGAAGAAAAGCGCATGGTTACTGTTTTTCTAAAACTTCGTAAAAGAATTAGATAAAACGTGGGATAAAATGTCCTTAGGAGTTTGCGCTATTGGTGTTTCAGATGCAACTTGGCTAATTGCAAGTCTACCTTTAAAAAGGACAGGACTTTTTGTGTTCGGGTCACGCAACTCGATCGGCCTCACACTCAAAATCACTATCGGTGTTGGAAAATGGTGTGTCGTAAAGGTCTTCATTGAGAGACACCCTTTTTACTATACAAAAGACTGGAGTCTTTGAAGATGTAGAAACAGCAGCAGAGGGGGCAAAAATGCTTACGTGTTGATGACCTTGCGCTGTTCTACTTAGGTAAAGCAACGACAATGATTAACTCAAAATACAAGGCGCTATAAATACGTTTGTAGAAAGTGCTAAAGTCTTAGGCTTTTTTTCTTGGGAACAAAATTAACCGACAAGCAGATTGTGCATATGAATCCGATGGTAACTATAAACGAGGTTCGGACAAATTATCGGATGTAATAAAAAAATTAAATTTAAGTATCTATTTTTGACAGATAGTTGACGTGAAAGTCGTATATGGGTGATCTGTCTCTAGGCATAAAAGTTAATTAAGTGGATCTCCCACATAAACTTGGAAGCTGATAGAGAAGCTTTATTGCGCCTTTACACTGCATTAGCGCTATCCAAAAAGCGTATGATAAATGTGCAGTGTACTAGTCAGCCAGGAGATCATGCTTGGAAAGTTAGATCCTGTACACAATACTGGGGCGCGTTAATTTACACAGGCATTCAGCATTAGCTCAGCATACTACTTCAATTGTAAAGTAGGAATTCTGTCATCACATCTCAGAGGTATAGAAAGTTTTATACGTTGTATACATAATAGACGTGTTGGCTCTTTTAAAGAATAGACCGTCACCGTATTCGTGAGATATGATATAAAGTTTTTTTAATTCATTTACAATCGAAATAAGAAATTACAATAATTTCTGTAAGCTATTTTCTGGATCACGCTCTTCTAGCTATTACGTTCTTCTGGCGTGATGAGTCTTCTCCAGTAAGAATACCTATTTTACCTTATCTCAGGTCTATTAACCAATTTATTTTCGGTCTTCTGGTATCATAGTCTGGCATGAGTGGTTGGATGAGAGGATTTGCGTGCATTTCTAACCTTGCGTGATTGTTCTATTTCGTTCGTGTTTGGTACCATAAACCTCTTAGACATTTGGTATTCTGAGATGCTATGTAGCGTCTTGTTTGCAGTATACCATGAAGCAAGAAGACTTTCTTACTGTGCATGTTGAAGTGTGGCAATTCTCGACAACTCCATAATCTATACCGTCTGTCCAAATAGGCTAATCATGGCTTTGCATAGAAGGAGTTTATTTGCTTCTAACTAGATTTAAGTTTTCCCACCAAATATCTAATAAGTACTGGAGTTCTAGGTTCAGAGTAATAGGTAATAGGTAGGTTGAAGGTAATTCTTTCAACCTCAAGTCAATCTACTTACGGTTACGCTTTTTTAGATACGTTCCCTCCAATTAAGTTTACTGTTAAGAAAAACTCTGAAGTAATTTACAGTTATTGTGTAATTTAGAATACATGTTTAATTTAATGACGGTGTTTTTAATACGAGTAGTGAGAGAAACATGATAAAAATAACTTTTAATAATTACATATTTGAACATCCCTATAATCTGTATTTAACTATAATATGTTTTACTATGCTATATGTTGACAGGTATATGTGTAAACGTTTTATGTACCAATATTATATTATTATATTTAATTGTTGATTACTGCTTTTATTAATACCATTACATTCTGAGCAATTTAAATTGTAATATTGTATAAATTAAGTTATGTGATATTATAATTTTCTCGGTGTCTTTAAAGAAAACATTTGATGATGTAAAACAAACTAAGTTATCTCAACTCCTTCACATATACAAGGATACACAATGCGCACGCACACGCACTCCCATACACAAACACGTTCACTCTAATAATTATTCTGTTGTGTATGACACTTCTTTTGTATTCATACACAGGTCCTGATGATGACACTAAACATTGTCGAAACGTCGACACAAATAATTTTAAACTTGTGTTGTATTTTTTGACGGTTCCTCACAAGCCCTTCACCGGAAAAATTTGTTGATTGACGGTCATTACGAATTTAAGGATTTAATTGCTGTTTAAGTTATCTTAGATGCCTTTGCCTTAAAAAACTCTCTCTCTCTCTCTCTCTCTCTCTCTCTCTCTCTCTCTCTCTCTCTCTCTCTCTCTCTCTCTCTCTCTCTCTCTCTCTCCTACACACACACACACACACACACACACACACACACACACACACACACACACACACACACACACACACACACACACACACACACGTGCGCGTGCTCATAAAGAATTTCGACGAAACCGAAACATCGAAGCATGATAATGTTTTGTAAACAAAAGATTTCTAGACTGTGGAGAATCGAAAGTGTGGAAGCGTTACATTTTTCGATGACGATTTTGTGGAACCTTCGAAGTGTTCTTTTTGCATACTTCGATAGCTTATGATAGTCGATTATTGCTTTTATTGGAATTGGTGTGTCAACATGAGCAGTATTATCTGAATGGTTAGTGATAAAGTTGATAATGGGATATTTTAACATACAACTTAGATGCAAAGTGTGTTTTATTTATTAGTAAAATATCTAGTAAATTTTGATTGAAAAATATATTTATTTAATCTCTATATTAAATATTCATTTTACAAAGCAATTCTAAGAGATTTACTTATTTCACTTTACACATTACTGTTAACACATTTAAACTCATAATGTTTGCTGCATAAGCTGATTAAATACGTTTTTGAATTATTCTAAAAATTAGTAAAGATGCTGGTGCAAATTTTATTGTTTTTTGTTACCTAATTTGCATGCCATTTTAGTGATTGTGTGTTAGTGACTGCTGCAATTAATTCACTAATGCTGAAGATTGTGACCACACTGGAATATTGTTTCAAAAAGAAATATTGACTTAAGCGTTAAATAATTAAATATTTTGAGGTGTTAACAGTGTGATATAAACTGTAATTTAATAACGATAAACGTCTGTTTTCATGTCGAAGATTGTCACCTACAGTAACAATAAAATTAAAATTAAATCTGAAGAGACATCTAAATGGTAATCAAAATGGTGATAGGGCATTTTGTAAAAGGATACATTTTAAATTACTTATAGATAACTATAAGTTTGTAAAACAATGTAGATAATGTGATTTTAATACAATATGTACACGATATCGTAAACAGCAAGAATCTCTGTAGCTAGAATTAGAAATATAGCAGAAAAGCGAAAGTGAAAGCAGTATTTCATGAATAAGCAAAACTAAAGTGCAGTACATGGTAAATTTTCATGCGTGGCAGAGAATGAACTAAAGTAAGTAAACGTAATAGAAACGATATTGTGAAACATTCAAAACGCTTTTTTCCGCCTCGTGAGTTGCAGGTGATTGAACAGTGACATGAACGTACGGATTTGTATGTAACGAATAAAAACGAGCACTGCTATTGTTATTCCAATGTCATCTAATTTTAGAACCAAATTATACACGTTGGAAAAACTGATAGAAAAAGGCGGATGTATTTAAACTGTTTATTTTTGTCTTTGAGGAACGACTACCTGTTACATAAGCATCACCTAGAAGCGGGCATTCAAATGAGTTTACATCAGAGCAGGACCAAGCGTGTAACATGGTTTTAAAAAAACACGATGTGCTCATAAGACGTGATATTATACTAGTGATTAACATAACAATAACATTTTACATTTAGGGACTATGAGTTCCACTTATAGCGACTAATTGAGTAATTCATTATTAATTGTGAATAAAGCGTATGCAATTATTGAGTTCACAGGAAGTACTATTGAATTGTGCACACTAAACTGCCATCTTGAATAAATATTTTAATTTTAATATTGACTCTAATGTCTGTTGCATTTGCTGTTGACGATTGCAACATGAATACCTGTGTATTGTTATTATTGTTGTATTGTTAAACCACATACAAAAAATATAAAACCTACTTTGAAAACTATGGTAACATAATTGCCATTATTTATTATCAGGTTTCTAAAATTTGAGGTCTACTTTTATTTAAAGACAGTAGAAGAAATTACAACGTAATAGTACCCGTTGTATAGATGTCAAGAAAATTATGCGACAAGTTCCATTATTAAAGTTTTCTTAAGGTAATAGCTAATAATAATGCTACAGTTACTAAATGTAGAGTCAAAATTGTATGATAATAACCAAAAAAGGCTAACAAAGTGCGTCGAAACACGTAAATCAAAGCACAAATTTCTTCTGAAAGATATTGAAAGAATGAAAACATATGGTAAGGGATTTCTGTTCTAAATACATCTGTCCGCGTAGCTACCTTTGAGCTAATGTCTAATATAAAATGAACTTACTGAAGCTAAGTTAAACTAAAATATACAAAAATATTAACTTCAAAAATAATGACATGGTTTCACAGAAATATTCATAAAAAATCATATACTGTTTAAGGAATCTCTTAATTGAATTTCCAGTTATATGTACTGTGCAGAATACATTATATGTACTGTGTATATATACAATTATATATTGTGTCAAAAAGTTTGGCGATTTAAAATTCACATAGGTCTATTACTTCTTTCATTTATTGGTATGTTAAAAAGTATAATTATACAAAAAACAAACAACAATTTGGATCCCCGCGCCAATCCCCTTCCTCTACACACCACCTCCACTATACTTTCCAAACAATAACCGTTACAAAGTACTGGCAGTCTGTTTCAAAGCTGACGAAGGCGAACAAGACGCCGAAACGCGTTCGACGGAAAAAGACAAGTAAGTTCACAAGAGAAAGTTTCATTATTATATAAAGTGTAGTGCTGTGAAAAAAGATGATGGACAAACAAGACAACTATTATCTTTACATTGAGTTTAATGTTCGTCTAATATAATATTGCAGCTGCCACTAAGAATTGGTAGATTGCTTTGCCACCAATATATGGCCCCGTAACACACGTTTCACTGAATACATTGGCCGTTTTTTTAGAGACTTTCAATCAGATCCTACTTTTTTTCTGCAGTCACAGCAATATCACTGACAAAACAGAAGTCCATTCAAACTTTCCTCATTGGATTTTATTTCGTTGTTAGATTTATAGTTAAGTCTACTGAGCCATGAGCCTCGACAAGTCTGCCCGTTGAACAGTGCCACATATTGTAATCAGTTACAATAATCATATTCTAAAATACAAGTGTAATATAATACGTAATAACAGAAATACGTCCGACATTAAATTATCATTTTAAATCAGTCTGTTTAATTTAATTGACCAGAAATACCAATTGGACATTATCTTTCCATGATTTAATCACGAAAGATTCCTTCAATGGAAGGCATAAAGAAGATGACTTAAGTTTTTGTTGCATATACTTTTAATACAGTCGTTTTTGTTTTATTAATTATTTTTGTCGGTCTTCTAATGTCTTATATTTATTGTTTACAGTTTGTAATTAGTTTATTGTTTATATCTAATTCTGAAGATAAGCGGAGATGAAATTCAGTATCAAAGGAAAATTTGCTTTCTGAGCCTTTTCTTCTACAGATATTTAACATAGGAAAGGGTTGCTGAAGATCAGTCTGCTAGATGTAAATCAGCACTCAATAATAATAGATGAATCAGCCATATCAACTGGCGGGCGGGGGCGGATAGAGAAGTGCTGCTGCGCTCATATACAAAAACTAAGTCTTTCAAAAAAGGATTATGGGTGCGCAACCTGCTCTTCACCCAGAAAGTCCAATCCCAAACTATTCGACGTAGTGCATAACACAGGAATCCGTTATGTCACTGGAGCTTCTTACACTAGACCGACATTGAGCCTTTGTTGCGATGGAGGAATAACGTCATTACAGCTTACAAGTAACAAATTGCTACTGAGCTATTCTTTAAAGATTAGTACCCTGCCAACTCTTCTAAACCACACTGCGTTCACTGAGAGCAGACATACACATGTGTGTATCCGGCGTTGCACATCCTCTTGATTGGCTGGTGTTCGTGTTATATTGGAGCTATTATGAAGTTACCACGTTCCAGCTGAGCACGCACATCCGATCATGCCATATGAAGAACAATCCTAGCTGCTTAAGAAACAACAGTGTCGTTTAAATTTAACCAATGAAGAGAAGTCAGCATTTTACTTACTTGCACGGGAACTTCCATTCACGTCACTGATTGTCGACTACAAAGATCACGTCGTGCTTCATACTGAACGGAGTGGGGAGCGCGTTTGTTGTTCGGGGCGTCTTTTACTCACGGGCATTGCCAAAGACAGCAAGTCTGTACACCGCTGAATTATATGTCATTCGGCACGCTCTTCGGTATTGTAGACACCGAGGCCTGAGAAGCTTTGACATTTTCACAGACTCGCTTAGTTTATCACAGCTTGGGTAACACAGGCACAGGTACCCGCTACTATAACAGGTAGGGGCTCTGTGTCATGTCTACTAAAATCAGGTTTTCCAATTACTCTTATATGGGTGCGAAGCCTCGTCAAGGGCAATGACGACGCTGACTTTGGAGCAGTAACCGTTCCAGACATTTTGGAAGTAGACATCTATAATATAAGACCAGCCGATTTGAGATTGTTGTTACATCAGCCCTTCGTACCTCATGGTAGGAAACATGGCACAAAACTGCGAGTAGTAAAAGAGAATATCGGCATCTGGCAAAACATGCAGGAGAACGTAGTCGATGAGACTACATATGCGATATACGAATATGATATAGGTGTACCCTCTACAACCTGAACAACAGAATAACAACGATCAATATGTAGGTATACATGTGGCAGAATACTCACAAGAAAACACATAATAGAGGATTGCTCTGATTTACGATTATTAAGACAGAGATGCAGGGTCAGAGATGATCTGAAAACATACCTCGCTGACGAGACGACATCGACTGGTAGAACTCTTCAAGGCAGCAGGCTTGATCGACCATTTATAAAGAAATTATTCAGTTAGGTAATGTATATTAAATACAGGTCGATTCCTGTTTTCTGATTATTGATTGCAGCTTGAGAAATAAGAGCTTAGGATTCTAATTGTCGAGCTCAGCAGTTACAAAACAAAAAAAAAAACAACAGAAACAATATGACTAGCCAGAGATGCTTATTTTGGTAACTTAACATAGTAATGTCAGAGGTGAAGAATTGATTCCTTATTAAATTGTTTACGATGTCGTAATCGCTTAGAGAATTAATATTTATTAATAAACTTTAACGCTTAGTGTTTCCGAATTTGTTAACTGTACCACAAATTTATCTTCCAAACTCTACAAAAAGTATTTGTATTACAGCAAACTTTAAATCCACTCATGACTTTCACGTTTCAGTGCCATTAGTTAGGTAGTTAACACAAATCGACTTTTTTTGTAATAGAAGCTTAATAATGAACGGTATCGAAATAGAAGAGGAAATAAACTAGATCCACAGACTTTCCACTCAATTCCACTTGGCGATGGACTTTTAGAAGGACGGACTTCTTCCGTCACTGCTTTTTTTATATAACGAGACGTTTCGGCTACGCAACAGATCTGTAGCCGTCTTCATGTAAAAACAAACACTAAAACATCACAAATAAAATATAAAGAATACTCTATCTCACAAACGACAGAGAGTAAAAACATACTAAATAAAACATAAGAAACAAAAAAAAATAAAAATAAAATTTATCAAATATAAAATCTCCAAGACACCACACAGACACTAAGTACACGTACATGAACTCACATCCGTCAAGGTCAAGTGAAAACTGTGAGGCGTCCTTATTCAACGTCCCTTGTTATTTAGGCATATTGACTTTATGTAAGTATATACAACACGACATATGTAAGCATTTTTCTGTTTTTCTTATGTATATCCCACATGAACGAGTAGGTAAACATACTATGAATAATACAGTTTAAGAATTTAATAAGATTATTTTATTCTGTAATCCATGAATTAAAACTGGCGTGAATATCGTATTTCGGTGCACACATATTTTCTTATAATGTCATCGTAATGTATAGCTACATGAGAATAGCGACACGCTGTGTTTAAACATGTCATTCTTTGGTTGCAGCTCATGTTACCGATTGCAGTACCGCTACGTTTAATCGGTACTTCGGCTGTATCAGTGAGCACGTTTGATTAGATAATACGCATTTACGTATATTTAATTTTTAACATTGTCGGCTACGAACACCTGATACAATAGTACAGGCGCGCAAACACTAACTTTCTAACTCTATCCGTTTGTCAAGGTTAGGAAACGTTGAAGCATGCGTAAACATTGTACAGTAAGGGAGTAAACTATTTCAATAAATCCAAGTAGTAACTACAAACGTGTAGAAACAATTCGGCAAAGTGAAGTGTAATACGCTACATCTCTACACTTCAACGAATGCTACACGCCACAGACTCTGCGATATAACACAAGCTTCACGTTATTCTCAATTCTACTCAACTACTTTGTTATCATGTCGTTTATTTTAGGCCATGTAATACCATTAATACCTGTTTTCGTAACAAACGAAGTTTTCTTTCTGCCTACGAATTTGATTTACGGTTAGGACATAGTATAATATTGACGTATGACTTGTCTAGTGATAGGCTTCAGGTAGTACAATATTAAAGTAAATATAATAATTAAATATTTGAAATAATAAAGTTCAGTGTGTCTTTGCTTATGGTATGTGCACTGTTTATATTTTTTTTATAAGGTTACTGATTTTTTTTACTTCATTATTACATAGATTATAATGAGTGAGCGAGCAAGAATTGTGTTGTAAATATACACATAAGTCATCCTGGACCATCAACGCCTGTTTAAAAGAAAAAGACGCCCTGAAATTCGAAAACAAAATAGAAGAATAACTTACAACGTTTACAATCTTTTTTTTTTTAATTAAGGCCTCAAGCAACGTTAGTTGAACCTGGTGTGTTTTAATAAAGAAATACCTGAATAAATATCAGTAACTAACGAACGAAACTTGTGGTTACAGTGGAACATCGATACAATAGATATATGCAGAAGCAAAAACAGGAAAATATATCTATTACCCCTTAAGCCATGCAGTTGTCTGACTCTGATGTAGATGTAATACGACGTTTAGTTATTGAATTTTTTGATAAGGGCGAATATCCAACAGTGGAAAGAATTCAACAAAAAATGATAAAGCACTATTTCCCAGCAGTGTTACATCAGTTAGGCGTATTTTAAAAAGTATAGTGTTTTTGTTAAAAAAAAAAGAATTATGGACGAATAATTTGCTTCAGACATTTGATATAGCTCAAGCAAGAGCAACGGCTTGACGTAAAATGCGCAGAATTCAAAATGAGAATGTTGAGAGATCAATTTTTAAAAGTTGTGTTTCTCAAAACTACATTTCAAATTTTATTTATCATCATTCTAATTTTGGCAAACTAGGCTGTAGATAGTATGACTGTACAAGTCTGAAAAGGATGTGTCCACCATATTGAGGAAATAATGCTGGATGATTTTAATAGAGAAGTTGCTAGAGATGAAGTAATAGAAGACTTCATAATAAATTTATCTGGAATTAATGACAAACACAGTAATGATTGTAATAGTAATTTTGGTAATTAATAAAATTTGAGTGACACCATAACCTTATTGTTGTTTTTTGTTTGTTTGTTTTTTTTTTAAACGGACACTTCGTTTATAGGCGTATTTGGTAAGTAAACGAAAAGTAATCTAAATTTGATTATTATTATCATCATAATTAATATTGTACTGTAATTAATTACAGGTATTGTAATTAAGATCTGCTCCACGTTGGATCAGCCATTTAATGTACTGTTATTTTTTTTATGAGTCTTGTAATTATTTAATAGTATAATATAATTAATAAATGTACCTACTGTTATTATGTTTTTTTGTTTACCAGTACATGTAAAGAAACTCTTTCTCTCAGGGTTAATGATTATTAAGCTGTTTGATCGTATTTATGATTGTATCTAATATTTTCTTTTCTTTAAACCAAACCAAATTCAGTTAATATGTAGTATTTTGAGAATTAACCATGTAAAAAATATATACCAGACTAATGTAACTTGACCGACTCTGAATTCTTCCAGCTGCCACGGGTTCACTTCTGGTTGTTGTTTACCTTTTTTCAAAAGCAATATTAGGCTTGGCAATCTGTTCCTTCACACAAATTTCTTATTGATCTCACCGCTGAATGCCGCTCTCCAGGACGACTGCAACACAGATGTCTCCTCGGAACACTTAATTGTCCTTTATGGCCACTTAAACTCTTCTTTAGTCCAGGATTTCCCTCTTCTATCGTCGTTCTATTAAGGATATTGTTATATTTCTCGTAATATTATTTATTTATTAAATATTATAATAAAAACTCTCGTATCACAAATTAAATTCCTTTACTGTATTTTCTTTTCCATGTTACATTAACTTGATGATTTACAAATGTTATTTTATGAATTTAGACTCTTCAAGCTACTCTTATAGATATAATTTTAGACCCTTCATGCTGTTACCATTAGATATTAAATTAGACTCTTCATGTTACTCTTATTGAAAATCACATTAGAGTTATAACGTTACTCTTATTGAATATAATTTAAGACTCCTGATGTAACTCTTATTAAATATAATTGAAGACTAATAAAAATTTCCTTCATCACTATACAATACAATTTTTTAACAACTTACAAAATTGCCACTTTGATAATTCCCTAATTTCTTTACATCTGTTTATCATATACCTATTAAAACATATATAATTTTTCTATTTCTTATTAAACATCTTTATTTTACCTCTAATATTCGTAATTCTAGTTATTTATTAAATTATAATTTTATTACTCTTTACTCTTCGTATAACATTCATTCCAATTTCATATATTCTTTTCATAACATATAACTGAATATTGTTTTATATCATATAGGAATCGACCTCTATGTTGACTGGGTGAGTCGATAGTCCCAATGTTTTTTTTTACATTTTAAAACATATGTTACATTCAATACAAAATCTGCATCCTTTCTCTTTTAAAATTTACTACCTCCCTATTATGTACTGTGTGCATTTTAACAGCAGTACAATATATTATTTTAACATGTACAATATAACATTTTTATTGTGAAGATTATGTTACTGTTGTTTAATATTACGTACTTTGTCCTAATTGGTGGGCTGATTTATGAAATAATCTGACCTGAGTTCAGTGAAAATAATAACTTTCCTAGACAAGACTCAATATGGTATGATTTTGTGGCATTAGCTAAAATTAACTTTTGTCTATCGGTAAAAAGCGGTTACTTATACCAAATGACTTTCTTTCAAATCTGGGAGTTTTCAACATATCAAATCACTTACAGCTTAACAGACTGGATCTACAGATATTAAAAATAACACAAGATTAACTGATTGTTAAATAATTATTATAAGGAACCCAAGGGTAGAAGGGTGCCGTATTATAATAGTGGTCAACAAATGTAATATTTAAAAAGTAATCAAAATATTGAATGTAATTTTGCCGTTTTATTAAAAATAGATACATCAACAAACTTTGTGAGTGCTAAATATACACATTACAGAGTTTAAGTTAAATCAGAAAGTATTTTGAGTTTAAAAGAAGTTATTTTAACGGTTATTCGTATTTCAATACAACAAAAATATGGTTTAATTCTGCATTGCGGAAGAGAAGGCAAATATTTTTAACGTTCGTATTATTTATTTTTAATAACAGATAGAAAGCCATTTTTCGCCGTTGGAAAGGCAAGCTCACTTTTGAAGAATTTTACAAAAACTGTCAGTTGAAGCACCACCAAATTTTAACAAAATACAGACTGAACATTTCTAAATGCGCTACCTTAGTTTTAAAATTTTATTTTAATTTTTTTAGAAGTTGTTAGAAGGAACATTTTCTAAACCTCTCTTATCTCAGTTGTTAGACGTTTTAAAGACACAATTGTTGCAGTGTTGGAATTACTGTGTATTCGTAGTAATGTTTAAGTCAGTCTTTAAAACAGTAGCTTTGAAGGGTATTTTATACTGATTTGTATTTGTACACAGTTTTACAATTCGTCAACGTAAAAAAAAGGTCAAAAGGAGCTTTTGGAATTGCTGTACACTTAACAAAATTCGCCAGTCTCAAACACTTTTGATTTATACTCTAATAAATTTGCTTACTTGCGCTGTCAAACAGATTAACAACGTCAGTCAAAAGGCTTTGAAGTCAGAATTTTCCCATTCTTAAGCAAAAGCTAGTAAAGTACCAGAAATAATGAAATTAACAATAAAATATTATACATTCTATAATGAATTATACATTAATTAGTAAATATGTTAATATATCTGTATTAATTTGGAGTAAATCTGATACGTTCTCTATGACGTTAATAACTTTCGACAATAATCCCGGCTCATTTAGATATTTAGCTGCATATGTTTTTGTTAGTAAAAACTATACAGTGGGGAATTTGCGAAAATGTCTTATTTCAAATATTTAACGAAAAAGTAGGTTAGAATGTTCAGAGTTTGTATTTCTGAACAAACATTAATATATTTTAGAGAAATTTTGTAAGAAAAATTTCTTCCGAGTATAAACTATACAACCTCATCTACTTGATATCGATTTCGTATTTAATGTAAAATGAAGTAAAATTACTTTACATTTATTGTTACACTGATCGATTATATTTAGAACGCCACTAACAATAAGATCTTGTCAAAATCTATATGGATCACTAAACATTCAAATTATACATAGTGTACATACATTTCTCTTAGCAACTTAAGTTATTGTACCGTATATAATATACTTTTATTACGTTAAAAATTATTTCTGAATGTAATACTTCATTACGATATTTGAATGAAATAATTCTGTTACTCCTAGCTAATTAATGTTAAAGGAAAGTTTAATGTTCAGACGGTACAATTTTGGTCACGTAATTATCTTATATTATAAAAGTGCAATTAGTAAGCTTCTCTGATTTAAAAATGTCACTGAAACTTTTCCAATAATTTTAATGAAATTAAGTCAGATAAAGTAAAGAAAAGGAAACGAACACCTCAAAGGAATTAATGATAACACGCAACTTTTTTATATATTATATTTGTCACACAATATTTTTTATAGAAGCGGTAAACGTTGATAAAATAAAGTAACTAATTATAGTATTGAAAAGCATAATCGGTTTATTAACTATTACTCTAAAAAGATCATAAGTTAAAATAAGAATTAAATTTATGGATTCACAATATTTTCTTTTATAAGAAGATACAATGGCAACATATTATACCTCTTGAATGTAACACACAATAACAACATATAAACATAAAACACATAAAAAACTATTATAAAATTGGAAAAGTATCAACTGTAAATCATAACGAAATTCTTTAATCTTAGGAAATCATGTACAAAAGTACTATTATATTTATTAAATAAAATTGAAAGGTTACCAATAATATTATAACAAAATAAATTTCACCTCACAAAATAAAGTTATTATTTACAATAGTGTACCCATTTTAAATTAAATAGAAAAATTGTTTTTAACATTATCTTAATATTACTTATGTTACTTCGAATATTTAGAATATTTACATTTATGTATTTTTTTTACTTTGTTAGCTCATCTACTGTTTATTATGAGTTCTTTCTTTCTTTTTAAAAATAATAGTTCTTTTGTCACCTGCGTATCTGTTGAGTTACCTCTGGGAAGCTGTTTTTTTGCGTGCTCGCTTGTGTGTTTGCAACTCCTGGATATTGACGATGACGATCATGATGATGTGCTGATACACATGTAAACCGTTAGTTGTCTATGCTGCTATTGCATAATCATAATGATGATGATGACGATGATGGTCCTGATGCTCCTTCGGCAATCGTGGTATGTTCTGTTTACAGCTTAACGAAGATGCTGATAGCCTATTAAGTCTATGTCGCTGAGCAAACTGAAGTAGTGTACACGTGAGTAAATTATTAGCGTCTGTTCCTCGTTCAAAATTGTCAGTGAGACTTATAGTTTGCAGTAACTTGATATGTCGGGTAAGTATTTCAAAATGCCATTTTTAACATGTTCAATTTTGCCTACGCTTGCATAGATTCACCTTTTTTAACACATCACGTTTTGTTTGTTTTTGCAATAACGGTAGAACTGATGTTCAACCCAGCGGTGGCATTAAATGCGCAATTTTCAACACGTTATTTGCATATAACTCAGCTGATTATTAATTATTAATTACGGTCGTAATTAACTTTTGTTTATTACGGTTGGATGGTTGTATACTTCATAAGTAATTTTTGATCAGCGTTGTAATTTACATCCCTTTTTTTTCGCAATGTGTGTTAAAGATGATTTTTCTAATATAACACTTGAAAGAAATTATAAATAATAATTAATTTTACACGGTCATTATATTACGTGAACCTTTCTTAAATAATTTCTATTGATGTGAGTTTATAATCATTTTTATGCTTTTAATTCGTATACTATTTCTTCTCGTACTTCATATGCGTAACGACATTTAAAAAAAACTTGGTGTTCCTAGAAAGATTTCAAAGAATGTTTCACTGCAATGTATTTAATTACGAATATTTTATTACACTTTTCTTTTAAAAGTCTTGATTCATTGGTAGCAATTGTATTTACTGTAATAGATAATATGTAAACTATGGAAACCTTTCAGTTCAATTTCAATTACAACACTAACCGTACGAACGGAAATTCCACCTCATTACTGTTACATGTAAACAAGAATTTTACTGGAGTTCTGGAATATTGTTGCCAGACTCTACTGTGTCTTACCCAGCAAAATAAACGTACAATTTGACTGTTGTCAGGAATCCAAAACTAGACTTTGATTTCTCTGTAATTTTGTAATAATATTTATTTAACGAATAAAAACTATAGTTTTACAGAGAACAGTTCAGGAAATGCTTCAGTATAAATATTGGGTTAATTAAAATAAACTTAATATTTATTATTTTTATGAAATTCGAATATATTTTATATCTACACAAGCCAAACATACAAAAAGTTGTAAGCGAAGAAGTTTTTATTTTTTGGACGGATAAAAACTTCTAGGGAGGAAGTTGTAGTCAAAGGTCCATAGTTTATTTTTATTTAGGATCTTACATATTTACGACTCTTAGTTACAAGTGAGAGTCTTTTTATGACCACTACTTTTCTGTGGGCCGCGAGGTGTCGTCACTGTCGTCACGAGAACACACCTTAAAGAATCAACGCTATTAAGTTATTAAACTACATAATTTGATTAATGGTAATGTAATTGATAAGTAGCTTTATAAACAAAAAAATTAAATCGTTTTCTTTATATTTCCGGATATTGCTAAATTTAGTATTTTTTCTATAAGGCTTTACAGAAGTTAAACTCAACAGAACACATGTCATTATGTTATGCTTGATATAAAAAGAACCAGTGTATTGTTTTACAGTAGAAGAAGAAGAAGAAGAAGAAGAAGAAGAAGAAGAAGAAGAAGAAGAAGAGAAGAAGAAGAAGAAGAAGAAGATATAATCAGAAGAAGGCAATTACGTATAAACCGCTTGGGGTGTCAGCGTTAAGCTGGATAATTCTGCCTTCTGCCTCCCTAACCTACTGGTACTGCCATAGTCGCTTCTTTCGTATCTTTTGTCCAGCCTTCTACGATGGTGTGGCTGGCATTAACCCACGTTTCGTCAAGCCACCGGATTTCGTTGAAGTTCTAATTTCTTATTTACCTTAGAAACGTAGATCACCAAGTAGTGAAATCTTTTCTCTCCAATAACAGTTTACGCCCACCTATTTTTTGTGTGAAAAACCAATCCTTTACAAAATCACCAGGAACGATGATGTACATCCATGGAATAAACAAACATCTTTCAACGAGATGAGACATTTTCTTAGTTTTAGTGTTCTTTCCGGCAAAAATAATCGTAATTATCTCTAAAAATTGCGCCAGTCTGAAAAACGTGTCAAGTTTTGTAACTCGTTTTTCTAATTTTGTTGTTTTTGGTTTAAACATCCTTCCTCAGTAATTTATTTCGTTTTCTCGCTGACATTTTCGTAAATGTGTTCTTACATATTTTTAATGCTGCAGACATCTTGTCATGAAATTTTTTTAAAGCTGAAAGTGGTTCGTTGTTGCCCTTCTCTTTTGTGAAGTAATCCTCCATGGATCAACAGATTCGCGTGCTTGACTTCGCAAATGGACATGAAGACCAGTCGGCCGAGAGAGTAAAGACTTTTTCTGACCGTGTTGTATACGACAGTGGTCCCTTTTGAACGGAGTTGGCTTCAAAACACGCGTATGTGTGCAATTCTTCCGATGTCACTGAATTGCAAAAAATACGCAAATATTTTACACTAAACGTTAAATAGTTACGTGAAATGTATGCTGTAAAATGAAAGATTTGTCTTCTCGTCTGATTTATTATAAAATAACTTGTAAAGTATTCCAGATAAAAGTAACAAATACTTGTATGTTACGTTGTCACGACTTACTTGATACAAAAATCATGTTACCTACAATGCAATGTGATATTTCACATATCTAAAACACGTTAAACTATATCTTTGAAGTTGGACTGAGTGAATATAAAAGATAATGTAATAAGTCTGTAGTATGTAAATTATATTTATGGATTGGACAGTAAACAGCATCAACCAGAGTCTGTAGTTTACGAGTAACACGCACGTCACGTAGACATCTACATTACTTTTAGCCTTACTTAACAAACTGAAACTAGGGAGAGCTTCGTACACAGCCTTAGACTTACAAGTTTAGATGCATGTGTACTTACAATTTACCTTTGTATACAATGACCTTTGTAGTATATAGTAATTGTTAAAGTACAGTAGTAACCTACAATCATAATGTTATAACTCTACCATTAGCATACTCAGCATAGAAAATGTACGCAAATTTTGTTAACAGCTTGCAGACACTATCTTGCTCGTAGAGCAGTCGAAAATAAAGATCGTAGGCTATATTATCTGTATACTAAAGTTGTTGACAAATAACAGAAGATAATATAATTATAAGACTCAATTTTTATGACTAACGTTTTATGACAAGGCTTTTGATAATCTGATACAAAATAAACTACGGCATATTTCATAGACTGTAGAGACATAGTAAAGCATTTAATAAATGTCATAAGAAGCACATATATTACGACCTTAGTAATATAACAAATTACTGGGGTGAGACGTTAATTATATTCAGCAGAAGAGAAATTATTGCATAAGGAACATCTTTGGAACATACCATCTAAACTACAAAATAGAGCAATACAGACGGGATAGGCAGACCATCTAGGAATAATACATAAAAACATGATTAACACAATACTTTCGTTTGTAATCGATTAGGAAGAGGGACTATTGGAAAGCAAAAAAAAAAAAGAAGAAAATAAGGACAGACTACGGAATATATTTGTAAGGACTAAAACCTGACGAAGAAAAATAATCTCAGATTTTCCTATATTAGGCCTATAGATGTTAGGCGCATGCTCTGATGACCGCATTACAGCAATTATCCTATAGACATATATATATATATATATATATATATATATATATATAGTCAAAAATTTAAATGGCATCTCATATGTAATAAAGAATGAAAACGTTCACAAACCTGAGCCACAAATAATATACGCCTACACAATTTAATTAAATACTCTAAGCAACATAAGATAATAAAAAATGTATGCACTTTTGTAACTTTTTCCTTTTTCACGTGAAACACCTGTAAAAAATATGTGTTCATACCTTCCGTGTTTCAGATAAAAGTAATATATATCCGAAGCAACAGGTATGTATATTACCTTAGCATTCGCACACAATGTACCATATATAAGGTTTGTGTGTGTGTGTGTTTATATACATTACTACTTAGAACGTAGGAGAGGTAGCTATTTTGCATTGATAAAGTTAAATGAGTCTGTGAATATAAATAGTTTTTTGTTGTCTATTGCCTTAGTATTTCCGTAACACGATCTACTTTTATACCAACGTTTTACCGTTAATGTGACTTTGCAGTTGCTAAATTAATGCACCCTTACTTTGTGAGCCGGAATATAGTTATACGTGCTTAACATACACTACACAACATTTTTATATTCATTTACAACAAATTATAAACAAGAAATGGAATCCTGCTTAATTCTTATTATCGTTCAAGGGAGTACTGCTTGATGCAGCAGACACTTAAACGTTATATAGATTTAGCCAATACTGGCTCATGTAGGCAAGTTTGTAAATTCACTGCATGTATAAATAGGACTGATAAGCGGAACGTAAAAACAGGCTGTCTAGAATTATATCTAATTATTACAAATAACCAAAATAATATGGATGTAAGTATTATTGCCTTAGCGAGATACAAGGCGATTTTCTGTAGAGACATTTGTGATGTCAAGAGATAAGAATATTCTGAAGTTATTAAGACTATGAAGTTTAAGATTTGTGTAACTGTAACTGCTCACCTACATACAGGAAAGCTGTTAGTCCGATTTAATCCAATTTTAGTGTTCTAGAAAAATCAAGAAGTTACAAAAAAGAATGTTGATAACACGTCTGTTGTTCATAAGATACGAACAGTCTTAGTGTCACAAGAAATATAAAATTCTCCTTTAGATGTTTAACTATTCCACACTCTGTTTTAAAAATTATTCATGATTAAACATACAATAAAAAATATTTATATTTTATCTGCACATACATTTGACTTCAATATTGTCGCCCTAAAAAGTTATCAGTATCTTAATTTCTGTACAGTTAGTCTATAATGTACAAAACGTATCTTAGGAATACGGAATTGCTAGATGCGTAAGGCACTAGGCATGTGGGTAAGGGAAAAGAAGAGATAGTGACTTTAAAAAAGTGTTTTTGTTAATTTGGTTAATTTTATAAAATTAGGAACACGACTTTTTAAGAACACTGGAAAAGGTTTTATGGAAAATTCTGAAATGAATTTTGACATTATGATTGTTTTTATAAAGCAACCACAACATGCCGGACCAGAAAACGTGTGTGTTTATATTGTTTATACACAACTTTCTTATCACGATTCATTATGTTAATAAATTATACTTTCCTCTCTTTTACCAATAGAGTCAGGGCACGTCAGTATTTATTCATCAAGCGTTCATTGCCAAGGACACTTTTTCAATGAGGTGATTTTCCTCGATGTTCCTACAGAATTCTTCAGATCTACGTCTGACTTCTTGTTTTTATTATTTTATTTTATTTTATTTTTATTTTTTAACTTTTTTATAACAGCGGATTTTGTATTTTCTACATTTCTTACTAAGAAATTACACAAATTGAGTACCGGTACGTTTGTATTGTTTTTATTTCGAATCTCGGTACATTTAAAACGTTTACTGGATTAAGCAAAGGTATATTTATCAAGTAAGGTGTTCAAAAGTCGGACATTTATTTCTTTTTCTTTCAATTATTGTGAGAGAAGGGGCTACAGTCATATCTTCTCCAAGGTAGAAAAAAACGCTACCCAGGAAAATAAGACATAGCAAAAAAGCATGATTCTTACAGAAGACACAAACTAATTTGTTAATGCACACTACAGTTTAACACAACACATACAGTAACAACAAACTAGGTAATTTCTAAAGTGTTGGAACACATGCAACATGTGGCGAAGTTGTAGTTGAGTGGTTAGTAAGCGCTCAGCTAAGGTATTCATGTTTAGGCATAATGTCAAAATATAAACGAATAACAATATATAGGGTACATCGGGGGAAGTTGGTACAGGGGCAGGTTTACACAATGTCCATAGTTCACATACTGTTGGTCAGAGGGCTCCACCTGTCGGGCCAGGAGAAGCATCACGGCCGCCGTTAGCGCTCACACCAGGCTGGTGTCAGTTGCGTGAGTGGCAAGTGATCCGAACAACTTTTTCAGTTTTTTCATTAGGTAAGTAAATTTTTACGCTAATGTATTAGCCTTAACAGAATCTGTAATTTTAGATCTTCAAAAGCCATTATGGCTTATCCTACTAGACTGTTCTTTTGTGGTTATTTTACGCTATTACATTAATTGTTTACCTCAAGAATGAAACTTGGAGGTTCAGTTATAACGAAAACATGACGAAGGGGCAAGTTTACACAGGGCACATCTGCCCCATGCTTGTGTAAATTGCCCCTTGTCGTTAATATTCTTTGTTATTAGTTTTTAATGGCTAACATTTTTTTCAGATGAAAAGATGGTTCGTAATTACAAAAGGAAAACCAGTAGAAGCCAAAATATTGATGCAAACGTGATGATGATGGCAGTAGAAAATGTCAGAGGTGGGCAATCTTTGAGAAAAGTTGCTGCAGCTTTTGGTTTCAATTTCAAGACGCTTGTTAATTACTGTAAAAAATACAACCCCCCGGAAGAACGTGCAAAGGTTTCGATCGAGGCGACGCTGACAGTCCTTCCAACACTAAGACCTGAGGAGCCTTTGATGCCTGAGCCAGAACCTGCTGAGATATTGGGGGAGGACCTTCAGAGGCTTTGGAGGTGAATAAATTAGATAGCCTAAGTAAACTTATTGCATTAAACAGTATGCACTGCGTTGCAGCATAAATAAAATACCACAATTAAAATATTATTATTTTAAATTTACAAATAGTTATGTGTTAATTAATGTCAACATAAATTTTTTCTTTTTAAAAAACTTGTTTATTATTATTAAAGGACATTCTTTAATTTAGTTATCCCAGGTAAATGCTATATACTCGTATATTGTGTAAAAAGCTTTATGAACTAAAAGACTTTTTAAATTTAGGTTTGAATTGATTTTTATAGTTTAATTTTTAATTGTTAAAAGGTAGAGCCAGAACCTGCGGAGACTATGAACGTGGAGCCAGGACATAGTGCGGAGTCTTCCGAAACGGTGAAAGACATGTTGATGACCTCGGAGAGCGTCTTGGTCTCGATTTGGCTAAGCTAAGATGAAAGCGGTGAGTTCTACATTATGGTACTTATTCATACTAGTATTACAGTCAATGCTCGCTAATTGAATTCAATTCACCTCTTCGAAAATTTAAAAAAAAAAAAAAATCCTAACTTTGGACGATCTTATGCTTACCTACAGGTGTTCGAACCGGAGCAGGAAAATCTTCTTGTACAGTATTTGAAGAAGGCTTCGGACATTTACTTTGGGCTAACACCAAAGGAAGTCAGAAGATTCGCTTATATATATGCCGTTGCGTGTAACCGAAAAATTTCACCATCTTGTGTGACGATTTAAATTGTAACAGTAATTGTAAAAAGGAAGAATTTTAAAAATTAAGTTTGCGAGCGATTAAGCAATTTTAAATCTCACTATAGTACTAAAACCCCTGTATGTACTCAGTATGAGAATAAGTAGTAATTAAGAAGTTCAATGAAACTTTAATAAAAAGGCAAATTGTAAAAAGTTATGATTGTCATATTTAACCCTTTGCTGTTATCAGGCGGTGACCTGTTAATTCCGGACTCGACATGTCTCCCGAGTCGTCTGTAATTTAGAATAAGATAAAAAACCTAATGTTAATAACAAAATAACTGAAGACACAGATAGTCGCTAAAACAACTTACTTAAATTATGTATGTTTATTAAGGCATAAGTTTTGTAATTAAAAATGTTAACTTAAATAAAGATAGGGACTATATTCTCGCGCAGTAGTTGCCCCTCTCCCCCTTGTTAATTACCAGTCGAAGCGAGCAGAAAAACGCTCTCTCGCAATGTTGACTTCATGCAGTGCAGACGTGCGAGCAAACGCTCTGACACAATGTCGCTAATTCTTTTGTTTTAACTTAAATATTGTATGTGAGATATTGCTACTAAAAGCGTGTGTTATGTATCAATTAGAATAAATGTGTGATGACAAAAGGACATAATATGTAACACAAAACACTAAAATGGTGTTAAACAAGAGGACTACTCGCTTCAAGAAGTAACTACACTTTCAACATCATTCCTGAAGATGTGATCTACCAGAACTTTATAAACACTCATATACCCGACAGAAGATGCAGATCAGGACAGCCGAGAATCAACATATAATTACACCGTAGAAGCTTCAGTATACTCTGTGAACACTCGACACCTTATCGACGAAGACCCGACCGAGATGATGACGCCGCATTCAAGGATTCCCAAGACGGACACCCCAGGACGAGGTTTCTACATTCCATTCTAAAGGTGACTCGATAGCCTGTCTATCGAGAGTTAATAATATTTGTTATACTACACACTTCCAAAAGAGACTTTTCAAAGACAATTAATTTAATGTAAACATTAAAAGAGTAAATCTAAGAGTTTACTGTAAAAACTCAAACATCATACGTTTTAACGCTTTATATATTGATGTATCTTATTATTATTCCAAGTAATAGTACCATTCTTAAAATGGTTAAAGAAGTCTTGCAAGCTAAGATAATGAATTGAATATTAATAAAAGTCTTTACTATCAAATACAGAAAGTTAACCCGGATCCGAGGTATAGCAAAATAGAGTCAATTTGATCCCAAAGTTTTATAAAAGAATTTTAATACTTTAGTTTAATTAGTGATGTCATGGGATCTGTTAGTAACAGTTGTTAAATAAACAGAAGTCGTCTTGTTACACACAGAAAATGAGTGCGTAAATCAATACAATACTTTCCCTTGTTTCCTTACACAGTTAGTAAGTAATTTGTTCAGTTCATTTGATTTGAATACAGTTCGTTACAACGTAGGCAGCCCATGTAATTGACAGAGGTCAGTTAAGATGGGTTCCCTGGATTTGTAACGCGGCAATACGTAACAAAATTGCGCCACTCTGCTTTAAAAAAAAAAAAGGAGAGAGATTTATTCGTGTACAGAGTGTCACAAACAAAATTGCGCCACTCTGCTAATTTTTATAAAGGTGTTGTAAGCATCGTGACGCTAACAAAATTGCAGCACTTTGCTTAGTTAAATTTTATATTCAGTTATTGATCTATGCACTCAGAAAATGTTATTAATGTAACTTTAATTTTCAAAACATATTTAATATTTTACAAAATACGTAAATGATAGCCAGTATAAGCTGAAATATATTTGAATGAAGATATATGCATGTACCTACCTGCATACTTGACTTGTAATGTTTGGTCAACTGAGCAATCTGTAACAGGTTTGTTTTATGACAATCCATGACCTGTTGTTTCTTGAATACTTCTGCATAGTATATGTTAGACATACGCCAATATGTGTCATAAATAAATAAATTAAAAAAATTTGTTAATAACAATGCTCCTGTGTAATGTAGACCCAGTTAATTACGTGAAAAGGATTCCATAATTTCAACTTGTGAACAAAATAACTAATTGATATAATTGTGAAAAGTATATGAATGAATGGAGTCAAAGTGTTACAAAGCGTAATAATAGAGTTGTTGAATAAGATTCTCCCTATGCGTGCCAGCCAGCGCGCCCCTTTCCGCTAGTTCGGACCTGTTCAGGAAATAATCGGTAGCATTGTGTAGAGAACAATAAGAGTAAAACCCCCCATTCTCACTGACACACTCAGCCTACCTGTGTTAACTAAATAAAGAGGGTGACCTACATTCCAGAAAACAGCTGATCGGTATTCAACTTTGGAAAATATGTGTGTGGAATTTCTGTCTCTCCTTTAGAAGAGAAATTGTTCTAGTCTAATTTGTGTAATTTATTTACTTGAGAATTTATCTTATATATGTGTAATAAATGTGTACAGTATAGTAGTTCAAGTATTTTCCCCGTGACGACAATTAAATATGTAGTGACTTAATAAAAATAAATTAATAATAATAAATAAAGTGTGCTAAATAAATATGGTAATTAGATAGTAAATAGTTCTAGGTGCGTTTCTTAAAACCCCCAAAGTAAATAATAAATAATAATAAGTGAATAATAATTGCTTAAATAATAAGGCTAAATAAATCCTAAGTTAAACTAAATAGTGTGAAGTGTAGCAGTAAGTAAGAGAAAGGAAAATAATAATAAAAGTAATGTTGCATAGTGTAAACACCCCGGTGGTGGCCAGTTAAAGAAATAAAGCGTGTTCAGAATTGTAGTAAGCAGCCACCCTCCCTATTGTGATAAACCGATGCTAGCCTAAACAACTGAAAACCTCCCTAGTGTGCATTACGATGCATTGTGTAAAGTGTCTCCCCTCCCGCATAGTTTGTTGAGTTATTGTTAAAGAGAATTATCTTCGTGAGATTCCGCTTCTCTCAAGTAACCGTAATCTAAAGTGGAGTATGGGATCCTCTTTAGATTACATTAGAAATAAGTTTATGGTATATAATTAAGAGAGAATTATATACATATAACGTAACAGGTCACAACGGCGCCGACTGAAAAGGGTAATGATAGGGCAGAAAGGTGCCAAAGATCATTAATGAATGCTGAAAGCTAACTGCTGTAGTTAGAGTAAGCTGATGTCAGTCGGGCCACGATGTTGTGAGTTACGGATAAGTAGGGATCTTTCCAATCTAAGGTTTGGAAATTAGTATTAAGATTAAAATATAAGTTAGTACTGTAAGAAGTGAGAAAAAGGGAATTTCACGAAGGCGATCATTTAAATGAACAAGATCATTTAAAGAGAATTAGAGAAAACAAACTGTGCACTAATAATAAATAATAATAATAATAATAATAAAGAACTTCACACACTGACACCATTCATACTCCAAGTCCCCAAGTTATAAAAAAAAAAAAAAAAAAAAAAAAACCGTAATGTGCAAATTAAGCGGTGGAGTATGTGACGATTTAAATTGTAACAGTAATTGTAAAAAGGAAGAATTTTAAAAATTAAGTTTGCGAGCGATTAAGCAATTTTAAATCTCACTATAGTACTAAAACCCCTGTATGTACTCAGTATGAGAATAAGTAGTAATTAAGAAGTTCAATGAAACTTTAATAAAAAGGCAAATTGTAAAAAGTTATGATTGTCATATTTAACCCTTTGCTGTTATCAGGCGGTGACCTGTTAATTCCGGACTCGACATGTCTCCCGAGTCGTCTGTAATTTAGAATAAGATAAAAAACCTAATGTTAATAACAAAATAACTGAAGACACAGATAGTCGCTAAAACAACTTACTTAAATTATGTATGTTTATTAAGGCATAAGTTTTGTAATTAAAAATGTTAACTTAAATAAAGATAGGGACTATATTCTCGCGCAGTAGTTGCCCCTCTCCCTCTTGTTTAGTACCAGTCGAAGCGAGCAGAAAAACGCTCTCTCGCAATGTTGACTTCATGCAGTGCAGACGTGCGAGCAAACGCTCTGACACAATGTCGCTAATTCTTTTGTTTTAACTTAAATATTGTATGTGAGATATTGCTACTAAAAGCGTGTGTTATGTATCAATTAGAATAAATGTGTGATGACAAAAGGACATAATATGTAACACAAAACACTAAAATGGTGTTAAACAAAAGGACTACTCGCTTCAAGAAGTAACTACACTTTCAACATCATTCCTGAAGATGTGATCTACCAGAACTTTATAAACATTCATATACCCGACAGAAGATGCAGATCAGGACAGCCGAGAATCAACATATAATTACACCGTAGAAGCTTCAGTATACTCTGTGAACACTCGACACCTTATCGACGAAGACCCGACCGAGATGATGACGCCGCATTCAAGGATTCCCAAGACGGACACCCCAGGACGAGGTTTCTACATTCCATTCTAAAGGTGACTCGATAGCCTGTCTATCGAGAGTTAATAATATTTGTTATACTACACACTTCCAAAAAAGACTTTTCAAAGACAATTAATTTAATGTAAACATTAAAAGAGTAAATCTAAGAGTTTACTGTAAAAACTCAAACATCATACGTTTTAACGCTTTATATATTGATGTATCTTATTATTATTCCAAGTAATAGTACCATTCTTAAAATGGTTAAAGAAGTCTTGCAAGCTAAGATAATGATTGAATATTAATAAAAGTCTTTACTATCAAATACAGAAAGTTAACCCGGATCCGAGGTATAGCAAAATAGAGTCAATTTGATCCCAAAGTTTTATAAAAGAATTTTAATACTTTAGTTTAATTAGTGATGTCATGGGATCTGTTAGTAACAGTTGTTAAATAAACAGAAGTCGTCTTGTTACACACAGAAAATGAGTGCGTAAATCAGTACAATACCTTCCCTTGTTTCCTTACACAGTTAGTAAGTAATTTGTTCAGTTAATTTGATTTGAATACAGTTCGTTACAACGTAGGCAGCCCATGTAATTGACAGAGGTCAGTTAAGATGGGTTCCCTGGATTTGTAGCGCGGCAATACGTTACACTTGGGCCGATCGTGAAATCGCGGGAGTGGATTGGTTCTCGTGTTTCATGAAAAGAAACAAATCAGGTCAGCTCAAAGTACTAGCCTAGCGAGAGCAACAAGCTTTAATAGGACAACGTTGAGGCTTTTTTCAAGAATTTGATAACTGTTATGAAACGTCTTAAGATTGGGTAATCGGACATATGGAACGTCGACGAAACTGGCGTGACTACAGTCCATAAGCCTAATAGGGTGGTTGGCCGGAAGGGATTTCGCCAGATTGGCAGAATTACATCCGCTGAACGAGGGACTCTCGTTACAGTGGAAGTTGCTGTAAATGCTGCTCGTAATAGTATACCTCCATTCATAGTGTTTCCCAGGGTTAACTACCAGCCACATTTCGTTCGTGACGGTCCTGTGGGTTGTGAAGGGGATGTGAATCCCCTGAGGGTGGATGGTAGAGAAAAATTTCTTAAAATTTGCCGAGCATTTTGTTCATCATGCTCGATGTTCTCCTGCGAGATCCGGTCTATTGCTACTCGACAATCACGATTCCCATCTCTCAGTTGAGGTCCTAGACTACTTTAAAAACAACGGCGTGACACTTCTGTCGTTTCCTCCCCACTGCAGCCACAAGCTCCAGCCACTTGACAGAAGTGTATACGGACCTTTGACAAAGTTTATCAACACGGCTTGTTATTCGTGGATGTCAAACAAGAAGCGTCCAATGACAATTTATGACATTCCAAGTATTTTAGCAACAGCACTACCCCTGGCGACCACTCCTGTGAATATCAAGGCAGGCTTTAGAGTTTTAAGGGATTTACCCTTTAAATACTGAAATATTTCAAGACGCAGATTTCATGCCGTCCTATGTAACTGATAGGCCTGCTCCTATTATATCCAGTCCAACCCCTCAAACTTCTAGCCACACTTCTGCCTTTCGAACCTGTTCCATCCACTTCCACATCAATGCCTCCTGCTCTTGAGCACCCTGTTCCTAGCAAATCCTCTAAAAGTCATTCCCAACACCTGAAATGTGCGGCCATTTGAAAAAGCAGGACCTAGAAAAGGAAGTAATAAAGGTAGGAACAAGAGACAAACTTCTATTCTTACAGACACACCTGTAAGAAATGATTTGAAAGAAGAACAGGATAAGTCAAAAAAGAGAAAAATTAATCCAACCACTCCTACCAAAAAAAAGACAGCAAATCCCTCTAAAAAATTATTTGATCATGAAAAAGCAGGAGCAGCGATAAAAGTAAAAGATGACAATAACCGTGGCTTTAAATCAAAAGTAGGAACCTATATAAGAAAATCAAGAAAACAACAAATATTTGATTCTGATGATGAGTGCGACGATGAAAAATGTGTGTGTATTAACTGTTTGAGACCATACCAAAAGTCAAAACCTGGAGAACAGTGAGTACAATGCGGCCAGTGTAAGAAGTGGTCACATGATGGTTGTATTACGGGTGATTCAATATTCATGTTTGCAATAATTGTGAGAGCGAATTTGAAACCGATGAGGACACATCCTAACTGATTTGTATAATCTCTTATGTACTTTTTGAAATAAACAAAAGTAATTTTGAAAAAACTTGTATTTTATTTACAATAAGCCTTTTATTTCACAGTTTTTAGTGGTGTGTAAATGTACACCAGGCATTGTGTAATCCTGCCCCGGTACGGGGCAAGTTTACACAGGTGACATCACCACACGAAGAAATAGTTAAATTTAATAAATATAATAATTTAAGGTACATTAAAGGCACCACACTGTAGCTTAAAGTTCAACTAATGAATTAGTATTAAAAACAAGAAAAATAGTGCAATATCTAAAAATAAAAAAATAATATTTAAAAAATCGTGTAAACCTGCCCCGATCTACCCTACAATAGTTCTCGTATATCACTATGTTGATGCTCGGCATATCCTATTGTGATGCTCGTGCGTATTTATGACTACATAATATTGGCGTCATTTCTGAACAAAATCTTACAGTCTCATTTATAAACAGAGTTTATAACGTTTCTATCTCAACTGACCTCTATTAACAGAGTCGTTAATACGTTATGAGGATACAATCATACAAATCCCGCATATTATAACAAGTTTGTGATAAAACTTTTCAATATTAATTTGTGCATACCTTTCATAAAAATTTTTCTACTACGTTTTGGTAAAGTAAACATTAATTTTCTAACCGATCATTCTAAGAACACGTATCTGGGAATTATTTAAACAAAAACTTCAACTATTTCTTTTATGAAATTGCTAATCTGCTACAACAAAGCTTTTCGTCATCTCTGACATCATCAGGTCTTGAACATCATCAGGTTTGTTGTTCAAGACCTGATGATGTCAGAGATGACGAAAAGCTTTGTTGTAGCAGTTTAGCAATTTCATAAAAGAAATAGTAAGGATGGCTGCTAATTCAAATAATACGAAGAAAAAAACTTCAACGTCTCAGATTCTGTCATGGTGAAAATGATACTAAATATTGTGTTAGGTTTTCATGAATACCAACCAAAGTACGAAGCAAACTGCAAAATAATATTAAATGCTATATATCAATTGTAGTTGATAGGCCTATAGTTTCGAACAATAACGTACGGCCGCAAGTTTAAAGGTGGACAGGCGTTTGTCGTCTGTCATGTCAATATCAACATCATACGTCAGTGTCTATTACACTATCGGATAGGTTATTAACTACAGGCAAACAAAAAATATGCAACCGAAAAAATGCAATAACTGATGTAACGATATGCTAATTGACCAAATTATGTTTAGTGAATTTCGTGACCTTTATGATAGTCACTGTAAACACAATGGCCCATGTGGAAATATTTGATATTTCAATGTAGCTCATATTTGTAATACTTATGCGTTATTTTTTATAGCCTTACAAAGCTTTGTTAAATTATACGCGCCACATTGATTCAAGATTTTAGACCGTTCCATAATATACTAACGTATTATAGCATCTAATCTATACTTTACCTTTTATATTATTTAATTATGTAAGATACGATTTTCTCAATAATTCGTTTCAATATTTAGGGGTAAGTGGAGAAACATTTGTCGTAATTATTTTACACTTATGTAATTCATACATGTCTCTGCAGCCATATTGACTAGATATTAGTAATATTAACTAGAACATCATGCCGTTCAAAGACTTAGAATGCACGAGAACAAGCTTTGTTACATTTAATTCTATAACGCGATAGTTACTTAGCAGATTGTGAATAAAACTATAAAGCTTTCAGTAACAGAGTACAGGGACTTAATGTTTGTAACAGCATTCTGGTATATTTACTAATAATCAATTACTCTCGTACTTTTGACTCTATAAAATCTTGTTATGATTGAACCCTTGCTTTTAAGACCCAGAAACATATGAGAAACTTAGAAATGCATATAAAACTTACGGCAAGAAATTATTAGCAAATATAGATGAAGGCCAACTACCCATTCTAAAGCGTTACTGTACATGTTTAAAGATACTAGACAAATCAGTTGCAAAACAAAGGGAATGAAATTTAGAGCGCATGTAATAGCACAACAAATAATGTCAAAACATCAGAAACGTGTAATAAAAACATAACAGTAAGCCACAAGAGTGAATGAGAATAAAAATAATTTTACAAATCAAACCAATAAAAATAATAAAATAATTGTAATAAAATAGATATAAATAAATAAATATTTATAAATAATAAGCAACAACGAAAGTAAGTTAAATGCATTACGTACCTGGATAATCTTCAGATTCATTCACCAATGTACACAGAATATACAAGTCATCACGTAATCTATCTCACACCTTTTTACATTAAAATTTGCTTCACCCAAAAACACATTATCGTTACAATGGGTATTATAGGTATAGGTTACAACACAATATAATTCGTTTTTTCAAAATTTACCAAGTTGGTGGCTAGTATCATACATATTTTGTTATAATAATCTGTATTATGTATGTGCATAACACACGAGAAATGTAACATCAGTATGAATTTTTTTCATTTATTACAAACAGCTTCATCTTATTGGCATAGAGATATCCTGAGCCTTGCTTTGTTTTGCTTCATTTCGTACTTGTATGGCAACCGGCACATGAACAGAAGCAAGAATTCAGTATCAATAACTACGACTTTGTACTAATTTATTCTAAGGGGGTAGTTGGGTAGGGGGGTCCTGCAAGTAGTCTGAACAGGTATTTCAATTTTCAGGCACTGTTATATCCATTCCACTAAAGTAATCGTTCCAAAATACCTGTTATAGGTATATCGGCCCACCCACCTCTAATAGACACCACCCGAGCAGTTAACCAACATTGTTATATTTTCACATATTATAGAAATGTAATAATCTAAGTTTGAGCAAGATTGTGCTACCTGAAAAATTCTGCGTCCAATCCATCCTGTCCTGTTGCTTTTCGGTTTTTAGTTCTTCCAAGTGCTTCTTCAAGCTCATCCATTTTATTAAGTCTCCCTCGTATGTAACAGAGTTGTTGGTTCTTATACTACTATACTCTGCTTTCATATTATTATTAGACCAGAAAGCTCTACAATGATCTATCCTTTTACATTCGTGAATGAAGTTTAAACGTATTTTTATTCATGCCTTTTAACATTTTATAAGCTACAAGTTGATTCCAGGTACATCATCTTCAATGTTCCCTATAAACTGATTCCATGATTCATCACATACCTGTTTCATAAACCCTTAGCTGTGTTCCTTTTTTCTTTGTAGATGTCTGTATCTTCATCTGTATTTAGTTGTAGATACATGTGGTATGCCATTCTCTTCTCTTCTATTGCTTTAGCAACTTCATTGTTCCACACTCCGTATCCATATCTACTCCATATCTTTTTCTTTTTACTCATTACCTCTTTTGCTACTTCTTCTATACAACCTCTTTTATTCCTCCATTCGGTTTCTATATTCTTGTCTGTTTCCATTTGCTGTAACTGCTGATTAAACAGTTTTGATAAAAGGCTTTAATATTGTCATCCTGCAGTAAATATATTTTAAATACCTTCTCATTAGATTTGATATAAGGTTTCTTTCTCTTCTACGAGCCAACATGACATTATTAGCAATAAGGAGATAATGATCTGAATATACTGTATGTCCACACCTCTGTGCATATGGACATATATAACTGTTTTATATATTAGAACTCATATTTAAAATCCGCGTGAAAGATTTTGATACCGGTACTGTTTTTTCCATTTGTTTGCAGTATTCAAAATTTCTTTGAAATCAAAAGAGTTAATTACATTTTGTGCTGTAACTCTACATGATGACTCTAGATTCTGTGAAAATTTTCATGTTTATTTAAGTGTACAGCATCTGTAATTTCTTTGACAGATTTTGTAGCCTTGAAGCTTGCATCAGTTTTTATAGTATTATACTTTTCTAAATTTGAAAATTTTTCTTTTTTAAGCTCGTCTGTAATATTTGTAGCTACTTCTGCAAATGATCTTGACACTGATTTAAAGCCACTGTGAATATTTGTTTGTGGCTGTGACTTATATTTATAAGAGATCTCATTACCTTCAGCAGATATATTATTGTGCATTTTCTTACTCTTATTATGACCTATATTTGATGCTTTTATATTACATTTATTTACATTATATTACCAACTGACCCATAATTGACAGCTATGTAAACTAAACAAGCCATATTCTACAATTTCATTTGCCTGCCTATTTTGGCAACTTTTTCTTCCATGTTTACTTTAGGAACACACTTCACCTTCAGACGTGTGCTTGTATCGTCTGCTGATATATTCACATGGCTTTGAGACTTGTTCTCTCTTCTCAGTGATACTTTGCCCATAGTCATTATTTACTTCTGAATTCGGAAATCTAGTCACGACTATCTACTAGAATTCTTCTATTATAATGTTTTTTTTTTATTTCTGTTGATTGTAGAGTTTCTTTGTAATTCTCTTACACTCTGATCCTCACTCTGACTTGTGTCATACTTTTACTTCCATAAGGAAATGGAAGTATGGTGATGGGAAAAAAAATCATGTTCAAGATAAGGAGTGATTTTGATTGTATTACCCACAAAAGATGAAAGAAAGTCATTTTCCAAAAAGTGTCTGTGTGTCTATGTGTAGAATTTTTTTTATGGAAAACGATAACTGCCGTAAATTCAAACGGAATCAAATAATTTTTTGCATATGTACTTAAGTTGTAGAGAACTTAAGTTCTGTTAATTTTGGTGAAGATCGGTTAAGGGGAAGGGGTAGTTTACCAGCAACATTTTATGTTTGACAAGAGTAAAGTACTTAACTTTGATAAATAAAGTATCCTGAAAAGAAGGTCATAATAATCCACTGTAGAAAGTTAGATGAAATATCTATAAATGAAAATGGTAGTTGAAGGGGGGGATTTCCTAGAAATGAAAATGATTGTTGAAGGGGTAGATATAATTTGTTATATGTGTACTACGTTATCGGCAACAAAGAAGTAATTTGTTTTAAAATTCCTTCCCGGGCTGTTTGTCCATGGTCCAATGTCTTCTGCAAAAACCAGACGTTTGCCAGTGCCATCGACTGTCATCATCAGTTAAAATTGAGTGTGCTAACGTGAGGTGGTATACGTTAGTGACCACAGAACTGTGGTTAAAGATGAAGAAAGAAGTAG
This sequence comes from Magicicada septendecula, assembly GCA_034769895.1. Taxonomy (NCBI): domain Eukaryota; kingdom Metazoa; phylum Arthropoda; class Insecta; order Hemiptera; family Cicadidae; genus Magicicada; species Magicicada septendecula. Next base: position 215,093,524 of record CM068368.1, on the reverse strand, counting down.
TTTCTATTGAAATATTTCATTTTGAAAATTATTTTAAATATAAATCTTAGAACATTCATATATGGTTCTTAATACCGATACTTTAATTGACAGTACTGACAATACATTGATCTTATTTCTACAACACCGCATGCACTTGCAAATAGCTTGAAGTCAAACACATCTCTCCATCTGACAGTGTTGCAACCTACAAAAAATATCGGTATGTAGAACCATACATGACTTCCATGTTATAAGATTTATTTATATTTAAAATCATTTACGAAATGAAATGTTTCCATAGAAACTACTTCTTTCCGCTTATTGCTTCAGCCTTAACCACAGTACTGTGGTGACTAACGTATACCACCACACGATATCGCTCTCGATTGTCACTGATGATGGCAGTCGACGGCACTGCCGAAACGTCTGGTTTTGCAGAAAAGATTGGACTACGGCCAAACAGCCCGGGAAGGAATTTTAACAACAAACTACTACTTTGTTGCCGATAACGTAGTACACATATAAAAATTATCCCCTCCCCATTCAACTGTAATTTACATTTATAGAAAATTACCCCCACCCCGTTCAACTAGCCTCTTTATTAATAGATATTTCATCTACGTTTCTACAGTGGATTATTAAGATCTTCTTATTAGGATACTTTATTTATCAAAATTAAGTATTTTACTCTTGTTATAACAAAAAATGTTTCAGGTAGACTGCCCTTTCGCCGTAACCGATCTTCACCAAAATCAATAGGTCTTGAGTCTTCTACAACTCAGGCACATATGTAAAAAATTATTTGATTCTGTTTGAATTTACGGCAGTTATCCTTCGTCATGAAAATTTTCTTTTGTTACAACATAAAATATTGCGGGTAAACTACCCCTTTCCCTTAACCGATCTTCACCAAAATCAACAGACCTTGAGTACTCTACAATTTAGGGATGTATGCAAAACTTATTTGATTATGTTCGAATTTACGGCAGTTATCGTTCGTCAAATATAAAGTTACCCTTGTTATCACATAAAACGTTGCTGGTAAACTACACCTTTCTCTTAACTGATCTTCACCAAAATCAATAGGTCTTGAGTCCTCTACAATTCTGGGATGCATACAAAACATTATTTGATTCTGTTTGAATGTGCGGCAGTTATCGTTCGTCATAGAAAAAATTACCGTTGTTTGAACATAAAATGTTGCAGGTAAACTACCCCTTTCCCTTAACTGATCTTCACCAAAATCTATAAACATTGAGTTCTCTGTAGCTCAGGAAGGTGTGGAAAACATAATTGGATTCTGAATTGGATTCTGATTGAATTTACGGCAGTTATCATTCGTCAAAAAAATTGCCCATGTTAAAACATAAAACGTTGCAGGTAAACTATCCCTTTCCCTAAACCAATCTTCAATAAAATAATAGGTCTTGAGAACTCTACAACTCATGGCTGTATGCAAAACGTTATTTGATTCTGTTTGAATTTGCGGCTGTTATCGTTTGCCATATGAAATACCCTTGTTAAAACAAAAATCGTGGCTGGTAAACTACCGCTTTCCCTTAACCGATCTTCACTAAAAACAATAGGTCTTGAGAACTCTACTATTCAGAGTGGCATGAAAAAAATATTTGATTCTGTTTGAATTTGCGGCTGTTATCGTTTGCCATAGAAAATATCCTTGTTAAAACATAAAACGTTGCTGGTAAACTACCCCTTTCCCTTAACCGATCTTCACCAAAAACAATAGGTCTTGAGAATTCTACAATTTATGGCTGTATGCAAAACATTATTTGATTCTGTTTGATTTTGAGGCTGTTATCGTATGCCATAGAAAAAAATTACCCTTGATTAAAAAAAAACGTTGCTGATAAACTACCCCTTTGCCTTATCCGATCTTCACCAAAAACAACAGGTCTTCAGTACTCTACAAATCAGAACTGTATGCAAAAATTATTTGATTCTGTTTGAATTTGCGGCTGTTATCGTTTGCCATAGAAAAAATCTACAGACACACAGACACACACACAGACACTTTTCGAAAAATGACTTTTTTTCATGTTTTGAGGGTAGTACAATCAGAATCTGCAATAATCTCGACCACGATTTTTTTTTGCCATCACCATACTTCCATTTCCTTATGGAAGTAATAAAAGATGTATACTTTTACAACATTACAAAATTAATCAAAAAACAATTAAGGAAATTTTAAATCCAAAACAAAAGAAAAGACATTTTTCGAAAAGTGTCTGTGTGTCTGTCTGTTTGTGTGTCTGTGTGTAGAATTTTTTCTATGGCAAACGATAACAGCCGCAAATTCAAACAGAATCAAATAACTTTTTGCATGAAGTCCTGAATTGTAGAGTACTTAAGGACTATTGTTTTTTGTGAAGATCGGGTTAGGGAAAGGGATAGTTTACCTGCAACGTTTTATGTTTTAACAAGGGCAATTTTTTCTATGACGAACGATAACTGCTGCACATTTATACAGAATCAAATAATTTTGTGCATACATCCCTCAATTGTAGAGGGCTCAAAAATTATTATAATTAAAACACTATAATTATAAGCAAAATTTTAAATATATAAAGACAAATGACTTGAATATTATCGCAGTGGAGTCATGTTAGGGTATGAGCGGTGCAGAGCGGAAGGAATCGTGTTTCGCACTTAACACGTGCGTGTAATGGAAATACTTTTGTGTGCGTAGGAACTGGATCTTTGTTCACTGTTCACATTCAGACATCAACATTCTTTTCATCTCGAACAGACAATAAAACAAATTATGAGGAAAATCTATTAAAATTAATTCCATGTTTATTTCTGTCAGTTAAATATGGAAACGTCTTAAGCTCTGTGTTTTCTAACAATTTACAAAAAGATACTTACGTTCTAATCTTTTCAATTATCAAGATTCTTTGCTCTAAACTTAATGTTTTACGTTGTGTAACTACAGGAATAATTTCATGGAAAATAGCTACACAAATATACGTTTTGGCCAGAAATGTTTACCTACTTTACTAAAAAATGAATAAACACTGAGTTGAACACTTAAACCGGATAAGAAGAAATAGATTATTTTCTATTTCTATATCATGTAGATTTCTATATCACAGATACATTTTCTTTCTATTTCTATAGATGTACTTTCGTGTAAATATAAGCCTGAGCGTCGAAGAAGAAAGCGTTGGTATAACAAGCAACACTAATTAGGTAACTGCCTAATCCTGCCTGTCTAAAATGCAAAAAAGAAGATGAAGCAGACATTAATAAAATAAATTACTGCATAAATAGACTACATAAATAAAATAGTAGTAAATAAACACCGCAGTGAAAGTCAATTAACGGGAATGAACATAAATACTTTACAGTAAATACTGTGATAATGTGTACCAGATACAAATATATTATAGTTTAAGAATGTTTGTAAAACAACGTTTGTGTGATTGGGACATGAGTCACTTGGTTATTAATAAAAAATGCATTTAAATCAAGAGACTTACGACTCATTCTGAATTATAAAACCAGCCAACAGTAATGATGCGATCAACCATTACAACTTTTTCTACAAGAAAACTTTAACTATGTAGAGTCCGAAAATACGGATAGTTTTGACCTACCTGCTTTCCAGCCGCCGGTTCGTGATCGTAAGTGCCGAAAGCGCTCGTCACATTGAAATTCCTAGACGTATTTGTACAGTTGTAGAAGGCAGCAACAAACACTTCAACAATATGTAGATATACGTACAGGCCCGGATTTCCCACTAGGCACGTGCCTAGGGGTGGCAGGCTAAGGGGGGCGGCACGAGGTGAAAAATTATTTGTTAAAACTTCATGTTTTCGGTTTTTAATTACAGTATTTGTATTGGCCACTTGCATTATGGCCAAATTGAAGAAAAAGGTTTTGAAATAACCGTTAATTATATCATTGAATAACACGGTATTGACACTGAGCCTATCAATAGCGGTTATAGACACGTAAATAAATATTAATAAAATGTAATCTTTTTCACAATTCCATCGCATTTACTTTTAGATTTAAGATCAAATAATATATTTGCAATAGAGATAGTTGAAATGACTATTTTCAGCAACTTTTTTCAGCAGTTAAGGAGAATTGAATATATAGAAGTTACTTTTGTGGGGGTGGGGGCGCTAACAATAGTGCCTAGGGGTGGCAGGACACCTAAATCCGGGCCTGTATACGTACATGCTGGGATTCAGATCCACGTTGTTAAGACGAGTTACATTTGTGGCGGGGGGCGCTAACAATAGTGCTTAGGGGCGGCAGGACACCTAAATCCGGGCCTGTATACGTACATGCTGGGGTTCAGATCCACGTTGTTACGACGAGTTACATTTGTACGACAACAATCTGATACTGGTAGTAATTTGCCAAGATTACAATAACGTTTTAGAATGTGTGACATCCTAACTGAAGGTACATACAGACGCGTGTGTGAGTGAGTTACATAGGTTATATGTGTGTGTATGTATAATAAACCCTGTAAATAAGATTTCCTGTAAAACTGTTTGACAATATTCTAGTTAGCCCTGAGAAGGGCAAGTGTTGAAACTACGAGGTCATCATTTTTACCAGTTTCGGGATGTCCTCTGTATGCGATTTTTGCCGAAACATAGATCAACCCGAGAAACAATTATAAATGTTTTTGTGCAAAATGTGTTAGTTACTCCTAAGCAGAATTGATACAAGTCTGACCACAAGTTACAGACCAGCGGTAGAATCCAGAGCAACTGAGGTTTTTGCGTGAGCTTTTTGAGGGAGTAAGAACTAACGTACCTAACCAAACTTGTGTTTTGGAATATCTAATAATGTAGACTATAGATTTTATGTTTATGATCATAATTTTAAAAACGTTGAGTGATGAGCACAACAAAACTGTCGTCATGATGCAAACTGTTCAACAATATACTTCTAATTTCATGATGCACATCGTATGCAACCGCCCTAGCTGTGTCAGTTTAGCAAGGTGCTGTCGTGGTGCGCCGGCGGTCAACCCAAGCGGTAGGGTCGAGGTGCGCCGATTCAAAGTGTTCAAGTTTTAATATATTTTTTAAAAATATTGATGGACTTCAATAAATGGTTGAGTTTTTAACTCAATACAAAACAAGGAAAAGAGTAAAATGTATTCAAATACTACATTTGTACCAGATTTTTGGAGGGAAGGATGAAGTGCTGTCAATATAATTCTCAACTAGGTAATCAGAAAATCTTTCACCATTTGTTGGTTAAATGGCCATGAGGTCTTCCACGAATGCCTATTCTACCACAAGAGGATCTAGGGTGCTTACACCAAAAACCCACTTAAAAAACCATTTACCAGCCTCTGAATCCTTGTACTCTTGACTCAATTCAAGCCGAGTGCGATGAAATCTGCAGCCAGTCACCGTGTAGAAGGACCGCATTGTGTATGGTCGTTTCAAAACCAATGGTTTCATAAATGGTTTAATGATATACCCATTCCTCGGCATTTGTCTAACAAGTGTTGGAAAAGTCTTTGGTAAATTGCCTTTTTATTTTTTGGCAACAACAAAAAAATTCGGTATGGAGAACCATACATGACTTCCATCTCCTAAAATTTATATTTAAAATCATTTAAATATTAATTAAATAAGTGGATGCTTGAGTTCTGAAAAAATTACGTATCAGGTATGACTTGTTGTAGACTACTCATGTGTGATCTACACTAACTTGTGTTATTGCATATTAAGCTGAGTGGAGATAAAGAGCAGCTACCCTAGCGCCCGGCTTTAAACCTTGGGTGAGGTTAGACGACTGTGTCGTTCTGTTTATACTTGATAACCGTTTCGGTTATGGCCATTTGTGTTATGTTGACAAGTTTGGTTTGTATTCCATATTATATATTACACTACATAATTTGTCTCCCAGTGTACTGTCGCAGGCGTGTAGGAAATTCACATACAATTGATACGCATCTCTGTCAGAATCTAAGCAATTGTTCAGGATTTGATTAACCGCGAACAATTGGTCTGCTGTTGATTCACCTATTATGAAACCGATTGGTGTTCTCCAATAATTGTTTCTCCCACTGGCATTAGTCTTCTTTGGAGTTGTAAGTACTTTATATGCAGTGCAAAGAAGGGATGTGTCCCTGTAATTATTATACGTATAACAATCTGTATACCTTTGTATAGGCTATTGTGCATGATTTTATAGGTTTGGAATGGAAGCGTACCAGTTTTTCTTTCTTCAAAGTTTTTGTTCTTTCTAAATATTAGGCTATGTGTCGTATCAGACAGTTTAATATAAGTGACTGTATTTGTATGGTACAATGATTAGATAAGCAAGAAAATACACAGAATTCGTTTTTCAGCGCCCTCGTTTTCAGAAACAATGAAAGCAACTGGAAAAGGTAATTCAGAAAAGCAATTATCCCAGATTGTCAAGTTATTTGAGCATTAGAATGAAAGGAGCCCGGGAATGTAATCAGCACGTGCAGCAGCTACGGAATATCGAATATAACAGAAGAAAGGCTAACGCTAAACCATAATCTTAATGGAAGAGGGTGGGATAATGTTAGAGAATGTTGAAAAGCGACAACTGTTACCATGTCTGCCCAGTAATGTCTAACTGTGATAGAGTGAGGGAATTTTCGTACAAATGCATAGGATCGTGTTCAAGGCATTTGCAGCTGATTATTACCTACTTAGCAGAATATATAATAATTATCATTATTTGTAGGTATATATTATAACCAGTGTACTTAACATATAATGTAACGATATTCAAAATAACCTTATCAAGAGTTAATCTGTCATCTCAAAATAAATTGATACCTGAGATTGGAGGAGTGAAGATAGAACAAGTAAAACAACTCAAATATCTAGGGGTTATAATAGACAGTAATGGGAAACAAGAAGCCGCATTAAATGAAAGAATTGAAAAGGCAATAAAAGTATACTATGCATTAAACAACAGATTTATAAATAAGAAGGAGATATCAAGGAAACCGAAAATGAGTGTGTATAAAACAGTATATAGACCGGTTTTAACATACGGCTGTGAGACGTCTTTCAAAACAGAGCTTTGTTTTAATAACGGAATCGAAATGCTGCTATCGTAGCGTACAACAACGTATGTTACTAAAATTTACTGGGCAGTAAGCAACGTTTACCAACAAGAAATATGCACTTAATACAACAGACAATACCAATTACTATAAAATTAAATAAATAATTTTTTTTCATGTAATTTTGTTTGTTATGGCATGTTGTTTAATTCAGATTATTACCAGAAAATGTTACTAGAGCTGAGCGTTCTGGTAGTCTAAACCACAATTGACCTACTGCATACATAATATACGCTTCTAATTTCATGTTACACGATTAGTGTTACACAGGTTTTAATAATTACGCTGAATGTAATTTGGTTAAATATTTACACAGATGTCTAGTAAAAGCCTATATAAAAGCCGTAAAAACATTATTGATATCAAATATTACTAACAATACACAGCAAATGAGAATTCATAGGTTTATGAAACTACGTACGTCAGTGTCTTTAAAAACGAATGTAAATTGTATGTAGAAGAACAGAATATTTTTAATATTTACAGAAAAGCACTTTTATTACTTTTTACGTTATTTAGTTTGTTGCAATTGCTAAATTTAAAAGTTCAGAGAAACTGTATAAAGTTACAAACAATTGTGAAGATTACCATTTTCAGAAATAGTTTCTTTTACAATAATAAAACAATATTTAGTTACTTTCCTGTAAGTATACCATTAAAACTTGGCAGAATGAACTTGAACGGGTGCGCACCCGAATCCGCGTACGGTTCACATGCAAATTTTGACATTTTTACTACTTAACGATCTCGCAAAAGTCATAGTTTTATCTTTTTTAATATCTGATGATAGAGCATAAGCTCTCAAACGCGTAATAGACGAAGTTACAAGAAATCACACGGCGGATAATTTAAGGTAAATAATTTATTAATTCGTACAAGTGATTTGGTTACCATATTAAACATGAATATTAAATTAAAACTTAGCGTCGTGAAAACACTAAGCCTATTATTATTGCTAACAGCAATTATTGGTGCTTTTTGTTAAGATATATGGTAAAAAACATCAAAAGTTGCAATATCAACATATTAACTAATTTAATGTTACTTGACACTAGTACTTTCCAGATTTATTATTAGGCCTATTATTTTTGTTGTTGTTGTTTTTATTATTACGTATTATTATTATTATTAAATTGTTAAGGTTTATGAGCAGATAATTAATAATAAATTGGTCCCAATTTTAGAAAATAATTTGGAGGAATCGCAGAGTGGCTTTAGATCAGGGAGAAGTGTCCAGGATCACATTTTTACTCTGCAACAGATAGCTGAGAAGTCGATACAACAAGATAAATTGGTATGTTTGGCTTTTATTGATCTTGAGAAGGCTTTCGATAGTGTGCCTAGAGCAAAAATATGGGAAAATTTAAAAAATAGAGGAATAAGGAGTAAAATAATTAAGGTAGTACAGAGGTTATACAAAAATAATGTTAATTATATAATAAATTGGTAAAAATATGAGGTCGTTAGGATTTACAACAAAATATGGATTAAGACAAGGAGGTGGACTGAGTCCGACGTTATTCAACTTGTATATGGACGACATTATTAAGAAGTGTTCACTGAAGGTTAATAAAATGTATGTTGGATACAGGAATTTGCGAAGTATAGGAATTTGCGCAGAAGGGGCTTTTGCGGATGATGTAGTGCTAATGGCTACAAGTGAAAGGGCATTACAGGGTAATTTGAATATATGGAATGAAGTTCTCCAGGAAAAAGGGATGAAAATAAATAAGACCAAAACTAAGGTAATGGTAATGGGGGAGAAAATGATAAATATAGAGATTGGAGGAGTGAAGATAGAACAAGTAAAACAATTCAAATATCTAGGGGTTATAATAGACAGTAATGGGAAACAAGAAGCCGCATTAAATGAAAGAATTGAAAAGGCAATAAAAGTATACTATGCATTAAACAATAGATTTATAAATAAGAAGGAGATATCAAGAAAAACGAAAATGAGTGTGTATAAAACAGTATATAGACCGGTTTTAACATACGGCTGTGAGACGTGGGTGCTATCCAAAAGCCAAAAAAGTAAAATCCAGGCAGTAGAAATGAAATATCTTAGGAGAGTAGTAGGAGTAACAAGGAAGAACAGAGTTAGGAATACACAAATAAGAGAGGATCTGGAAGTGATATCGAGTCTGGATTTTATTGAACAGAGAGAACTATGCTGGTGGGGACACATGCAGAGAATGGATAGTGATAGAATGGTAAAACAGGTTTGGGAGGCAAAATCAGGGGGGAGAAAGAAGAGAGGAAGACCGCGACTGACTTGGGATGGAATGATGGGAAACATTTTGGGAGAAAGAGGCTTGGGCTGGAGGGAAGCGAAGACATTGTCAATGGATAGAGTAAGATGGACAAAATTTGTATATAGCGTAGAGTGTAGTTGATGTACTTATCATATATTGATGTAACCCGACACCAATATGGTATAAGGGTATTTTGATAATAAATAAAATAAATTATTATTATTATATAACAATGATATGCGTCTGTGAATAAACTGGCCGGCTTCTTTATTAGGCCTGTATATACCTATCGTTCTAGTCTACTAGTCTGTACTCCGACAGTGTGTAATGCCGTTGATTTCCCTTTCCTATCACCGTTATCTAAATACTTATAAACACCCTGTGTTCATATTTTTTGGATAATCTTAAAACACTTTAAACAACACTTTCACTTACTAATTTCTATATGGGTAAATATACACAGATTATTGTATATTGTAGGTTTAATTGTAGTTATTACCTATGAACATCATGTTGTTCAATTTAAAAATCAAATAGATTTTTCACTTAATTAAAATGTAGGCCATTAATATGTAAATTACATTGTGGGTAAATGACATACTAACAAAATCTGTAAACGATTTTTAGAAATTAAATGCTTTAATAATAATAATAACAATAATAATAATAATAATAATAATAATAATAATAATAATAATAATAATAATAATAATAACAAAAACGATAATAACGATGTATACATTATAATTGTTTTATGTTTGGTGGCAACTAGGGCCTTTAGGCCAACGACACCAACTAGACATATTACTCCGAATTGTGATTATTTCTCACTTACAGCCTAAAACATGAAAATGAAAATTTTTGCACGTACTCACGCAAAACAATCTTGACGGTGGTGACACAATAGGCTTGGTACAAAGTTCTGTCTATCGCTGTTTACTTTCGAAGCCGTCTTTTACCTTTTACTTTTTACCTCTTTCACCTCTTTTACCTTTTACTCATCTATCTCTGTGTAAGTTCAGCAAGAGTAATACTGCTTCATTATGTGTTTTACTGTAAATACTCGGCCAGAAGTACAGACGGGTCGTTCTTGTTCTAGGAGGTAAGAAGTCGCCAGGTTCGTGTGCTCAATTCACAGTCTGGTAAAAGTAACTTGTTCACCTCTCTTTTGCTATTTATGGACACTCTGTTTTTCTGCAGAAGATTTTCTGTGTCGTGAATTCCACCACTGCTGCCACACATTAATTATGGTGGTTGTGGCACCTACCCTTTGCGTGCTCCAGTCGTATGGCAGTTGCTTCAACTTCTGGGCAGTCTACACAGTGTCTCGGTCAGCGAAATTTTCGTCATTACATTATATACCTTTAGAACCCGGACACAAAATAAAACTAAAACGAGAACCTAGGTTGTCTAGTACATGACTTAGTGGCATTATCAGCTGTTACATTAGCGGATCCAGTGTCCAAAACAGTTAGAAAATTTAGTGAATCCGTACAGATAACTAATTTTCTCTCATCTCGATGTTCCCAGAATCCAAAGACTTTCCACTCCGCATAATGTTAGGCAGTGTGTAGCCGCTTTGCACAGTGTCCAGAAGTAGGAAGCACACCTTCTACGACAAACGCACGCATCTTGGCTTTCCTTCTTCGAGCGAACAGCGTACACAATGATATAACCTTCAACGTACTCTTCCAGGACTGATCTGAAAATGAGTTTCAATTGAGTTTGGTTGCACATCTGCTTTCGTTCACTAGCAACATTCCAGCCGGTAATGCAGTCTGCAATGCAGCCAGTGCGGCACCTCGTGAGTAACGTGCGCTTGGACCATCGGCGTCTGGGTGTTTCAATCGACCGGCCATTTCCAGCGCACGCAGCTCGCGAAAACCCGCTGGCTGATCGAGTAAACATATAACGGCGTTCGTATTTTCTTTGCCAATTGCTGTTTTGTAATCCACACGTTACTAATGTAGCTCTGTAGTGCTAAACGCTTGGTCGCATATTAACATTAATCAAATACAACAAGAAAAGGAGAGACGTGCGGTTACAGCTTAGCACTTGAACTTTTAATTACAACCTACATTTTTGTAAATACATTATTCATATTTATAAAGATAAGTTTCTAAATTGGAAGATGGAATAAAAAACTTATCTCTAATCCGTACAGATCTCTAAGCGTACAATATTGACGCTAGAAACTTATCCTTTCCAAATGAATTAGTAAAGAAATTTTAAAGACGTAACCATTATTAATCTCCAGCTCTATCAGAAAAAAACAGATACTGTCAACAGTTGACGCTCTCAAAAGAAAACAGTTTGCTTTTGTTAGGATTAGCCTGACGCTTTCTTGTCGCTTATCTGTAGCTTGAAAGCCTACGTCCGCCGCCAAACACCTACAAGTAAAATAAAAATCAAATTTGTTTAAAAGGTTTTGGTTTTAAAGTTGTTCTGTATAATTTTAATCGCATATTCCCAATATTCTATATAATTCTGTACAGAATCTTAAATAGAATTCTGTATAATTTTAGATTCCCAATATTTTTTTTACATTTAAAAAATACGTAACAGTTATTATATATCCAAAATGAGATTTTAACATTTGATGGCGTTTGACTAGCTATTGTAATGAGGTATTTGCTCGTGATGCTGAATGAATACCACCAATGACAGTGTTCAGTTATTGCAGTGTATATTGTGACAGTTTCAGTAATGCAAAGTGCACACAATGTGTTATTTTTGTCAATTGTCCAGACACTATACATGAAGTTGTTTAATTGACAAATGCTTTGCGTGTGTGTGGGCGCAAGGTCGCATGCGGTTATACAATTAACATATAGGTATACTACAAAAATTCAAAATTATAAAATAACCCTATGTCTTCGCTTTCAAGTACAGACGTGTCGGCCATTATTCCCTGTTCGTCATATATCTTAGTTTCACTATATTAACCTAGTTACAGCACGTTCACTTTTCACGGCGAGTTATCCGACGTTTTTCAATCATGCAGTCATACGTTATGTATGTTATATACAATACGGTATATGTTATACGTTTACTCTACGAATAAGTATACTTTGTCAATGGGATTAATAAAAAAGTTAAAGACAAATATTTCAAACTGGCTTAGTGTGTATTAATGCAAATCTGCCATGCATTTTCGTATTTCTTATCTCCATTGGTACCTATAATCAGATACATCACATATTTACTTATGTTATTGTATTTTAAATTCTAAAAAATAAAAAAATATATTCTATTAAATTAAGTTGTAGACACACACGTAGCTTAATAGTTTTTTGTTTGAGCAGAGTTCTCAATTTTATAAACTTGTTTGTGTGTAAGAGTTAAATTTTTGTTACAATTTAATTTAAAGTATGCAGAAATTACTAAAGTTGCAGGCAAAACATAAATATATGTAACCGTTTGAAGTTACAATAAAACATATGAAAAAATTGCCTTAAGCGGAATTTTGTCTGTTTCTTTAATTTAATACAAAACTTTTGTATTAATCGTTGAATCGGAAAGCGTGTGCCACCAAGATAAAAGCAAGAGAAAGTATTAACGCAAGGAAGCAACAATGTCATAAATAGAGGGACCAAGAAACGTAGTATTGTAAAAGATATGAAACATTTTATACAATAGCCGTTGTCTAACTTCGTAGGTTGCGGTATGTATAAGTTTCGTAATATTCTGCCATCCTACGTCAAACATTGTTTGTTGTAATTTATAATATATAATTCTGTGTTTCTGTAAGTTTTTAATCTACCATTATTTTACAGGTACATTTTGCTTACCTGTGCGGCCTAAATATTTTCAATCTTGAATAAAACATTACTTTATTCCACGTTGTGATCTGATGTATCATTCGATCTTAGGACACCAGTGTCTTGAAATTACAACTGCTGTTTTTTTTATGGTTAATATGTAGCTTGTTAATGATATAGTCTTTCTACACTTAGAAGTTATTTATAAGTATCCTTCTTTGCCTAGAAAGACTAGAGAAATTTGTGTTAAAATGTTTTTATTAGTTTTATTGTTTGTTTAAGATATTTTTCTATTGGGTCTTTATTTAATTGTATGCAATCGTTATTGTTGATGAAGTCTTCAGTTTTTCTGATGGTGTCTGTTTTGTCAATAATTACTGTTGCCTGGCTTTTGTCTGCTTTAGTTATGATTAAATTGTTGTTATTAACATTATTTTTAATTTCTTTTAATGTTTTATTATCCTTCTTTTGTTTAGATTTGTTTTTTATTTCATTTATGATTATTTTTTTAATTATATGTGTTGCTTCTGTTCGTTTTTCTTCTTGTATATTGTCGTTTATTAGGTTAATGGCAAATTATCTAGAGAATTTAATAGTAGAAACAGAATTTGCCATTAACCTAATAAAAGACAATATACAAGAAGAAAAATGAAATGCTATTACATTTGTTTTTGTAGTAGAGATTTTCATATTGCATTATTTTCAAATCAGATAAAGCTTAATGAATTAGGCAGCATTAATGAATGATAAGAAAATGCTATGGAGTATATAATTCCAGTGACGTACATCAATTATAAAAAGCATTACAGTAAATATACTGTACTTCATACATTAATAAATTACGTATTGTTTTGAAATCATCACAACCTAATCCTGTCCACTAAGTCGCTGTGTTTCAAAGTTTTATTCTACACACTTCATCGCCTCTAGATTGAAGCTCATTGTCGATGAGGTTGGGATGGATTTTCAGCCTGTCGCTGTAAATGGCGCTTCGTCGTTTTATGTATTCTATAACTGAAGGCATTGGAAAACTTTCTGGACTACACGGTTGGGCATATACAATGGGACGTTCCTCGTGGCTCTACGTACTTTGTTCTGGAAGCGCAAGGTACGAGTATTCCAAGGTTAGAGTTACCGGTGGTTTGCCACAGCTGTAAACCGTAAGTCCAAACAGTTGTTAGGATAGCTTTATAAATTAACAGTTTGTTTTCCAATGTCTCTTGGAACTTCTTGCGAGCCAGCCAGTGGATGCTTTAAATTTGTGTACAAGACTGTTTCCACTTCATCAAAATGTGTTTTTGTCAAGTATGTCGTCGTCGATGTGGAAGCTTAGGTACTTTATTACGTCACTTTGTTTATTTACTGCAGATTGCAGTCGTCCAAGAAAAAGAAACTGGTAAATAGTGACCTCTTTTTATAGTAAAAGTTACATTGATATTTTTATGCGTTAGCTTTAATTTTACACGTTTTTTAAATCCAGAGATCTATTGTATCCGGATACTGTTGCAGATTGAATGATACAAGTCCTGGGGAATTCGTGGACCGTTAGGATTGGTGTATCGTCAGAAAACTGTGTAATCTCCCTGTTTCTGGTTGTTGGCCGTACACAATAAGCACCTGTTCCACTACACTTCCTTGAGGGAGGAGGACTTGTTGGGGAACGGTCTGTGTATGCATATAGATATTGCATGAGGAAAATCCTACCTGATAGGGATACGGTTTAAGAACAGTAAGAATTTATGGTACATGTTTTCTGTTTATCTTGAATAACCCAAGATGGCATACCTTACCAAAAGCAATGAAACAATAAAGGAAATAAAAGATCTTAAACACCAAAAAATATTGTACAGTAAACTTATTTTGCGACCGAGATCCTCCTTCTTAACGAAAGAGTGACAATGCTGTTTAGGAAGTTAGTCTTGTCAATAGTTATGATAAAAGAGATTACTCTGTTCTTACTCAACCATACAAGGGAAACTGCTGCTTTACTAACATTGGTAAACCATAGATGTAAGTGTATGCTTGCATAAAAGCTATTTGTATTATTATATTTTTAACATTTAAATAAATTATTAAAAGCTCTAGATACGTTAAGTAATTTGTACCAGGTTTTGCTTAATTCAACATATTAAATATTTGGAATACATAAATGTAAGCCTTTATGCGTCGGTGAATGACCTTACGAAAGCAAATATTATAGTATGTCATAACGTTTTCATGCATGTTATGAAAATATACAATTGTTTCCAGGCATCATGAGATCAATTATTTACGGTGGCCAGACAAGTGTTTCGTCCGAGTTATTAGCACGTAGGATTTTATTGTAGCTACTAACACAGTAATTAAAGAATAAAAACAAATTAAACTTGATTTTCTGTTAACAATATCAACAATATCAACAGAATATTGTCTGTCATACTGTTAGTATGACAGACAGTTAAAACGAAAGTTTAAACGGTGAATATTGGCCATTTCGTTAACGAATTGTAGTAAACGGTAGTTCAGAAGGCGAGCCGTTGGGGAGTTGATGCTACTTTATGCAGCGCGCTTCGTGAAGTCTATTCTAAAACATTTGTTCACCGACCGTTGTTTCAGCACCTCTGAGACGGTAGAGCAATGTAAATTTGAAACATTCTAATAAGTGCTAAATGTATACTAACGAATGCAATGCTATGGATTGATAAATGATAATGTATGGTGTACAAAACACTAGCGCGATGTTTCCAGGCTAGGTTAATATACAAATGAAGAAGAGTAAGTAATAGCGCGGCTTGCCTTCTGAGCAGCCAATTAGCTTGTTTTTATGCTTGTTCAAGAAATTTTCACGGAGAACTGGCATTTTTTGTTGTAGCCAAAGTTACATTTAATGCCTAAACGTGTTATAAATATATGCTCTCCATTTCTAAAACTACAATGTACTTTGTATTCCATTTATTTTCACTAATTCTGTTCTCATTGACAAGATTTTGTTATCACAAAAAAAATATCCACTAGATCCACATATTAATGGTAAAGAACAAAATTAAGAGCAAAAACACTTTAGTTTATGCTTTTACAATACAGTGTCTAGGTATAGAATACTGACAATAGCTCTCAACCCGGCATATGTAATGTGTACATTGAGTAGTGTAAATATTAGGCCTAATATTGTCACAACATGAAGTAACACTGATAATATGTGAAATTGCGTGTCAATTACAGTGACGACTCAATGTCCTTACAGAAAATTTCCTTAGACAGTTCATTAAATAATTTTTCAAGTTCTGAATATAAAAATTTATATTAAATGTCTGACAGTTACAATACAATTTTATTTTCCACATCTGAAGATCAATATCAAGAATGTAGGAATATAAATCGTGAGTTGAGGAAATGACTGAAATGGGTTTTTGGCGTTATATATTTACGTATGTCCCTTAACAACAAGGGTCGTGTAGTCAAACTGTTAATAATATATATGTTCTCAAAACATCCTCAAGAGGATCAACACGCGGACACGCACGTGTATGATGTCGTATCCCTAAGGAACGGTTGCTTATTCTAGCGTGAACACGCAGAAAATGAATTCCTGATGGCCGCCTGAAATGAAAGAAAAACAGTCTAATGTTTGCTTTTGGGATCACTAGAATTGAGGACATATCGTTATTTTCCTTCTTTCTAATTACCGCCGCTTAGAAAGCAGATAAGTAAAGAGTAATAATGTGTACTGCTTTCTGTTATTCATACGTACCGTATGTTTCAATGACCTGTAAGTATGAGGTGGGTAGATATTAGCTATGTTTTATTTACATTTTTCATGAAACTCTGTTGGAAACAATAAGGAAGTAGCTGCTTATAAAATTTTATCTTCTGCACTTATAAGGTTCTATCACTATTCTGTTAATTGAGTTTTAGATATTTTTATAATATGTTATTTCATACTTATATTAAGTGATTATTAATTCTTACTCATAGCGTTTATTTTTCTTATTATTATTTGCTTAGAGTCAATATTTGATATGTTTGACCTAACATAAACTAGTATCATGTAACTATTGCTTATTTATATGCCTATATTTATAGGGATATCTATAATTATATAAATTCTAAGTACATTTTTATTTGGATGACTACACACTATGCTTTGGTTTAATATTGAGTCTTAATTTCCTGAAACTAAGTCGGGTGTAATTATTCTCTTGCAGGTGTGGTGTCCATGGTGTCTAAAAGTTGACTGAATGATATTCGGCGCGCTCACATGAATAAAATAAATAAATATTTATATAAATTTTATATAAATAAATTTATATAAATACATTTTTATTTCATTTTGACCTTATTTAAAAAAAACATGAATTTAAAATCTTCCGAAGCTGCGACAATTTGTTTCAAATTTATAATTAATTAAAAAATAGTAAACACGGTGGCTCGATTGTTTCAGTATACTTATCATTCTTTTGATTACCTACTCTCCGGAAGGAAATGTTGTCTTAGCTGTACATTTGTATATGAATAACAAAACAAAAATAAAATAAAACCGTACTCTAACAAAAACGAAATAGTAGGCCTAAACCTCTTGTGAAATTAGACTCAAAATATTCGGAAAGCGTGTACACAACAATAACAGCAAAATACTTGTAGCTATTAAAAAAATATTAACTTTGCTTCCTAACATTTACTCGGCGTACTGTGGTAGTAAAATAATAATGATATGTGAATACATGTGTGTGTGTGTGTGTGTGTGTGTGTGTGGACGCGCGCGTGTGTGCGTGCGTGAATATTTTTGGGTTCATTAGGCATTTTCAAAAAAAAAAAAAAAAAAAAAAAAAAAAAAGAATAACTCCTGCCATGTTATGCGAACGGTTACGTGTTTAGTAAACAGGTGGGCATAGGGGATGGCTACTAATTTAGATGTCTTGAGTTCAATTCCTGGGCACCGATAAAATCAGGGTGCATTTGGCCTCCTCTAGTCTGCTTTAGCATTTAATTTATTTAATGGGAAGAAAAGACTACTGTGTGGCAAAATTAATAAGAATTTAAGAAGAAGGTTGACCAAATGTTATGTGTGGAGCGTTGCTTTATATGGTGCAGAGACATGGACACTGAGGAAAGAGTATGAGGAAAGATTAGAAGCAATTGAGATGTTGGTTTGGTGAGCAATAGAAAAAGTGAGGTGGGTTGATAAAGTAAGGAATGATGAAGTTTTAAGAAGAATAGAGGAAGAGGAAAGAATCCTGAAAGTAATAGAAAACAGGAAAAGGAATTGGTTAGGTCGTTGTTTAAGAAAAGACTGCTTGCTTACAACTGTAATGGAAGGTGTCATAGAAGGAGACAAAGGAAGAGGGCGTAGAAGAATGAAGTTAATAGATAGCATTAAAATCAGAGGGTGTTACGAAGAAACGAAAAGACTGGCATGCCATAGGACTGCTTGGAGAGCTCTTAACATTTGAAGACCTGCCTTAGGGCAGAACACCAAATAATAATAATAATAATAAATCTGCTTTAGCATATGGGACAACAATGCTCGGCTAAAGGTAGGTTACTACACTATACGACATCCTTGTATGCTGTGTGCATCAGCCGAGCAGCCCACCTTGGCTGACTATTCAGTGGTACTTAAAGGGGCCATTATCATTTAGACTATACAAAATGGTTGGTACATGATAAGGTTTCTACGCAGTCATAGGCTGAGTTGTGTGATTTGGCGAAAATTAAATTTATGCAACAGGCAGTTGTGATAGGCTACCTTCTACTCCTCAGAAAAATTGTAGATATGTAGAAAAACGTGAAAGAGGAAAAAGCTTAGTTATATTGTGTTCATGTAACTACTTACAAACTATTTTGATCACCGTAGCATTTGTAATGTAATAAGCAACTAGGAATTGAAGATGTAAGAGTACAAACATACATTATTTGATGAACGTGATAAAATCTCTGCAATATAGGGAAATAGGTCACTATTTAATCGTAATAACAGTAGTGTCATACAAACGAGTTAAAGGGCACAGGCAAACTAACGGTGATGCAATTTTGTTATCTCATCCTTAAAGAAAAAAGATAATTTCTTCAGAAATAAATAAAAATCAATTAGTAGACAAAAATTAATGAAAAGGATTTGTTAATTATTTATCATATATTGTGCAAAAATTAAACTTCTATAAATCGTTATTTGTAAGTCGTAAACTGTTACATGAGAATACATGTATGATCTGCCATGTAGAGATGAATTCCCCCTTCCACATCTTACCCGACACGCTAGTACGACCATGTCGGTGTGAAAACATTGACTCGCTTACGTTGATTTATAGATTTCAACGGGAAGCTACTAGATCACTAGCTACCTCCTTACTTCGTTTGTTTGTATCGATTTAGTTACCTTAGTGATATTAGACAAGTTGTTGCGGTGTGATATCACATGAAGCTTGGTTCACTGGATCACTGTTTGTTGGCTTGCTGGTAGCAGGTCGCCCAATTCTTCACGTTTCCAGACTGTATTGTAATTGAACATTATATCTGAAAGGTGAATTTTGTTAGACTGTGTACATTATTAAGTAATGTTTGTTATTATATTTTCGTATTTAAGTAAATAAATTTAAATAATTTATGTTTAAAAAATTGCTTGTTTAGACAAAGTTATAAACGGAAAATGAACTTATATTTTACTTTACTGACGTAAAATTTCTTTACATATAATATATGTCTTAACATAACACTGTCATAATGTTTCACACATTAATAAAATCCAAGCATTAATTTAAACAACAATGACGTAACAGCACTTCTATATTTTATAATGATGGCGACGTTCATCTTGTTATTTGTTTGTTATTAAAATTTTGAAAAATAATTTGTAAAAAGTTCGTAAAAATTTACTAATTTTGTTTGTAAATAGTTGTAGAATCCTTAATTGCGTCGCACTGGGCTACGACGTTTGGTGTCGCCACCATTATCAAGTCCTAGTCGACCACATGGCTCCGACGACAACGTTAGTATTATATCTGTTAATTCACTTTTGGTGTTAAAAATAACTTTACATAAATAAATATTTCACTGGATTGCAAAAGGTCGGTAACTTATTCATTTTTATACACGCATAACAAATGCATTGCAGTATGTTATGTGTTACTTTTATGTTACTTTCTCTTGCAACATCACAAATTTGAATGTTCTTGAAATAAAAGCAGACATATTTCTTGTGTCCTTGTGTGTAAATAATAGGATTTCGTATAAACTAACGGATCACAAAGACACGTTGACAAGAAAACTCTACGTAAATATAAAACAATTTTAAACTTGTCGTAGATTGTATGGTAACCGCTAACTGCTTCGTATAGAACGATGTTTACCTTTGTTGTCAGTTGTGTTTCGCATATCATAATGACGCATCTACAGTTATCCTCATTATAACATTCGATTTTTTGAAATATCTGTACAAATATTTTAAAATTGTATCTAGTTAACACCCATTGTGTTTTTTTATTGTAACAAATAGTATACAATCATGCTGACATGTTGATGATGACAAATTTTGTAGAAGCGTCAACACAAAAGCTGAACGCTGTGTCTGGTTAATCAATAACTGAACCTGATACTAAATACTCATGTAAATCAATATAACTTTTTCCAAATATTTTCTACATGCTTGGAAGGGTAGTACTTTACCTTTTCCTTGCGGTCGTCTAAACGCACGGGATTTTTTACACACTGAAACATCTGGGTCTCTTCAGTTAATCAGAATATTAAAAATCTGGAACGTTACCGCTGATAGTAATAAATAAAAAGTAAATGTATATGTGCTTAAACAAAACTACTGATGACAACTGGAAAGGCAGAACATGATGCTCTACACTGAAAACAATAAAAACGTTTACGCAAAAAACAGCATAAAAACGATTAAGGGCCGATTTTGTGAACTTGCAATGCGTTTAATTGCAAAGCAACTGTTATCCAAATTGTAATGAACTCGTCACAGATTCCTTTATAGTCCCGGAGCATATTAACAGGTTGGGGGGGGGGATTTTCTCAGAGGGTCGACAAAGTTGATACATTTATTTTAACCTCTTAATCTGTTTTATTATTTTTTGGCTGTGCACACTAATATAATAGTAGGGTTAACTCTTTTTAAATAAACAAACAGGTTTATTACATAGCATTTGCGTATACTTTTGAAATATGAAATACTGGAGAATCAATTCAGTCAATAAGTATCTTTTAAACAATGTTTCGATAACATATTTATTGCGTGAGTAACGTTTACCTTAATAAGATTGATTTCGGGGTGTTATCACACTTTTCAACCACTTTAAAGATAGTAAGGTTGATGAATGTTAACTTGTTTTTTTCTTTTGTATGAAGCCGAGTCAACCGAAGACTCCCCCCCCCTACTGCCTTTTTGTGACCTTTATAGTCTTACTTATCGAAGTCTTTTTCTATTAATATATACTAATAATAAATATATTTTCTTTATTTCCTGTCTCGTGACCACATGTATTTAACGCAATGAATTACGCGTTGCAAGACATATGTCTCGTCATCAGATATATATTAAAATTTTAAATCACTCAATGAGGTCGTTAAAAATTAAAACATCAAAATCACAAAATCGAAAACCAAACATATAAGTATTTATGTGATGCGAGTGCGCACTCGACGAAAGCCGGCCGGACACTAATACTTATATGTTATTTATATTATAATACCGGACATAAATACTTATATGTTTGGTTTTCGATTTTGTGATTTTGATGTTTTAATTTTTAACGACCTCATTGAGTGATTTAAAATTTTAATATATTCTGATGACGAGACATATGTCTTGAAACGCGTAATTCATTGCGTTAAATACATGTGGTCACGAGACAGGAAATAAGGTAAATATATTTATTATTAGTCATTATAAGTGGCCTGGATACCGACAGACATGTTATATTAATATATAAACCGACGCCTACGTCTTTTGGTGCATATAGACAATCTGTTGGAAAGTTGACTCATAACCAAACATTATTTGACATTATTTTATATTTGTTAACACAATTTCAACTATTATTTTGTTATACCAAATATTTTATTACTTATTAATTTTTTACACCAATTATTCTAAAAGAAGCCAAGCCTTTTCTGAAATCTACAGATAAATGTAAGAGTCTTTCTTACACTTTTTGTGTCACCCATGCTGTTGGCATTATGAATCTAAACACGCACTTTCTTCTTCCTTCAACTTTGAACTCTGTTCTGAAACTCCCGTCTCATTTTTTGAAACTCATATTTATTAAATCCTTTCTCACCGTATAGATTTTCTCTCCATTTTACTTGTTGTTGTTGATTGGTTGTTAGGAAGGTAAGGAAGGGTTGAAGAATTGATTGCTTTGGGTCAAAGAATTCCACACATGCCCCGTATAAGTAAAGTTGCTGATGTGTAGGTTTCCCTTAAACGTACGCTATTATCGCTGATGGATTCCTGTTATTGTATTTTTTCTACCAGTAATAAAATACTATAAATAGTATCAAAGATTAACCTGCGCATGAATTTCTTTGGAAATTTCGTGTGCTTAACAGTTTAATTGTTTTGATTTTCACTGTATTGAAACGTTTTAATGCAAACCAAATAGGAAAAATCTCTTTTAGTGACAAGATCTAGAAGTTTATTGCATTCGTAGCCTACCTAACTCATTCATGGTGAGTTTTAACGCTTTTTACTTTATTAACTTCAAATGACCTTACTTCTCGTAATTTTGTATCGCTGTTTCAATTAAGGTCCTAACAAAGCGTGTCAAATTAAACATACGGAAATATTCTAAAATATATAAATATTTTACCGCAAATAAACTTGTAAAACAGTTTATATTTGGATAACATACATAAAATACTTACTCTATATTACTCATGGTTAGATTCTTGGATAGTAATAAAATGTTTTACTTATCAATTGTAAATTATTTTGTTAATAACGTTACGCTGAATTAAGTTGTAACTGTTGTAACTATACTAACACCTTCACGTCAGAAGTTTGTTATGGACATGGAAAACTTCAAGATAAACAATTTCGTTGTACAATATGATGTTATTTACTCCCGCACGCATATTTTATGTGTGAATACACATTGTTTACATTCGTACACAAACCAATAAAACTAACACATAATAATGCTAATGAACACCGGTTCTCTATTACAGGCTGCATTGAATTCGTTCGGCCTAATGCTCCCGGAGTTCTAACTGGCAATACATTCACGATTCTGAATTCGAAGGCTCGATTAAAATGAGAAATAATTTGTGAATGAAACTCTATACGAACGAGTTACGGGCGGTACTACACACAAAGTGATGTTTTATTTCCATCAATCTTTCTTTAGAGTTGGATCGGCACACACATACCTATGTTTAAATACGTATACACATAGGCTATACAAGGTACACGTATACAGACTTAAACATAAGTATTTGTGTCCTATTTATTGATACTGACACACGAACACTCACACTCACACGAACACTACATATATTGCAACAGTACGAATGTATGTGGTACTGTGCATTGCACAATTAGTTACGATAATTTGTGTAAATTAAATAAATAATCATTAATATTATAGTAATAATAGTGTTACGACGGTCTACTTGATCGTCGTAGGTACAGTGGAAACTAAATACAAGACACCAATTAATTCACTAATCACCAGCTTTAATTTTCACAGTTAAACATTTTGTAATTAACAACACAGTCGCTTACAACAAATCATATAAAAATTGTTCAATCGCAATAAAAATGTTAACTAATACTCTATAAAACACAACCGTATTAACACAATAATTCTTCACGTCGACAAACACTCAATCCGCACTAGCAGAAATCGCTCACGTAACTCCCCGACAACCCGGTTGCTATGGCTTTATATACGCCGCGCTGAGGTCCAGTGCAGCTTTCCCTCCTTAACTGCACGCCGGCGGCTTACTATGTATCTCAAGTGTCCCTGGAACTCACTAGAACCACCTACGTGAATGACTCAACACAAGCCACACTGGACGGGGGGAGTGGAGAATGTTCTGGATTGTTCGGTACGCTTCTCGTGTAAGCCCCCTCCTTAAGCCTGTTCGTCCCGAACTGGCAAAAACCGTCTCGGAAGTAATACTTGGCCAGGCGATCTAAGTGGAAGTCCTTGTGAAAGATAATTCTCCAGTCTTTCGAATTTGGTCTCGTGTGATCCGAACATCAAGTTCCCAAGATACGAGTCTTCCGATCAACCGCTAGTTTTGCTAGAATCACTCCCGTTGCGTCATGTATTGATGACCTAAACACCACTGTCTGAACCAAGTGTGTTTGGGTCTCGTCAACAACCTCTTGCGTAATTTCATCAAATCAAAATTCGCCAAGCATCTTATTAATGAAAATCATAATTACACTGATTTCGGAACCAATTTAAAACCCCTCCACTTTTGCAGTCGGGGACGTTATATGAACGCACTCGAGGAATTTGAGGTGCACAAAGCGTTCAGGGACACTAGTACCAAGGCACACATTTTGAACGACCAGTTATTATTCAAATGTAATATATTGTACGACACCGCGTTGAGATACTAAGATAACAAGAATCAATTGTGGTCAATGCGCGGTGGGTCGCTGCGCAGTGTACACTGTTTGCCCGATGTGCATATTCATGTTACAAATAATAATATAGTTCGTTAT
Source organism: Magicicada septendecula (assembly GCA_034769895.1). NCBI lineage: Eukaryota > Metazoa > Arthropoda > Insecta > Hemiptera > Cicadidae > Magicicada > Magicicada septendecula. Next base: position 215,068,753 of record CM068368.1, on the reverse strand, counting down.
GTTAAAATGTGCTATTTGTCGTCATCATAACGCATGGATTTTAACGTTTGACAAGTATATCAGTGAATGATATGTGCTACAAATTATATGCTTTGAAAATGGGACAAGTGTCTCAATAGGAAAGGACATCATATACGAGAAGTCACAGACGGTTAGTACAATATATTTTTCATATAGTGTATTAACACAATAATTCTTCACGTCGACAAACACTCAATCCGTACTAGCAGAAATCGCTCACGTAACTCCCCGACAACCCGGCTGCTATGGTTTATATACGCCGCGCTGAGGTCCAGTGCAGCTTTCCCTCCTTAACTGCACGCCGGCGGCTTACTACGTATCTCAAGTGTTCCTGGAACTCACTAGAACCACCTACGTGAATGACTCAACACAAGCCACACTGGACGGGGAAAGTGGAGAATGTTCTGGATTGTTCGGTACGCTTATCGTAAAATAGGTATTTATAAAAGTTAGCAGATCCTCTGCGATCCCAGAGAGCACAAAACTACTTCAGGAACCTAACAAATTTGACGACCCAAGCCCTTGATTTCTCACAAACGACTTCCCAAGGAGGAATGATGTCTTAACTTGTTCTTACTAATGCATTCCTATCCCTTATGTCTGTTGCCTCTGCAGTCTTACAGCCTAGAGGCCCGCAAAAGACAAATTCTCTAGACCAGTGGTTTCCAACATCAAAGCCCAGAAGGGAATGTAACGTCACTTAGATTCAGGATGCGTCGGGCTGCATCACAAGGGATTAATTTTCGACTAGTACGTCAAAACGAAAAAGGCGGTATTTAATTTTAAGTAAGACAAAAATTAATTTACGCATTTAACGTAACTTCTACATACGTGTCTTTTACGGCACAATCTTTATTATGCCAGATAAGAATTATGAAATAAAAGGACAATTATAATGGTGTAATTACACAAAATCTTTAATACAAAAACTGAGATTGATCTTTTGCAGCCACTAAAGCGGGAATGCCTACATCGAGCTGAAATAACTTGAACGTAACTTTGAATAGTAGACATGACTGTTTTCGAATTAAGTACGTCACATAGGACAAGTGTGTCTGTTTTGATTAGACTACGATGAAAGGAAGTACAATGAATCTTGCAGGCCTAATATGATGAAAACACAAAAGGACTGGTTCATATCTACTGTATGTTTATTAGTGAATCAGATTAAAAATTGTTCATAGGTTTCTCTGCTCATAGGTTCATAGTAAAACTTATGTATTCCTACGTACAATGAAATGAATATTTGAGTTCTGAACAGTCAAAAGAGAACATGGAAGTTCGGTAGAGTTTTGTTTTATTTAATATAAAAAACTACGGAGGGGTTACGTCTATACTTTATGATGCCCTGCTTCAAACGCTTTGAAGAACAATTGGAAATGCCAGAATTGTAAACTGACTATATTGTATAAGCTACTGATTAATGAATACTAGCATACTCGTAGAACGTGACATATCCACTAAGATGTATTAACTTTATTACTAACAATACGCGAGTAAAAACTGCAATACATTTTAGGGCACTAGTCTGAATTTAATCATTACTTACTAAATAAATTCGTAATACAGAATATCCCCTACATTAGTTAACAACACTAATAGTATACCCATTACTGACTAACTGTAAATATTAATTTACATGAAATTATTAACTATTCAAGACGTGACCATGAAAAGGTACGCAGACTAAAGTCGTAAACTGTGATTTACCTTGACATTTACAGTATATCAGTAATAATAAGGTTAATAGTATGTATTATTTTTGAAGAAATTAAATTGCACATAGTTAAAAAAGGAAACATTACAATTTCTACAGTCCCGCAGAATTAAATGTATATAGCAAAAAAGAAAATAACTTAGACGAGATGAGACCTTGTAATTATGTGATTCAGAAGCAAACATTATTTTACTCTAACCGTTGTGCACATGAAGAAGAAGATAAGACAATACTGCCAGATATTACGTTCAAATGCTATGAAAGCTTAGTTTAAAATATTCACGATATTATACAAAATACGTCTCCATATCCTTACTTCTATAATAACGGATAGTGGCAACTGATTATTGAAGTGTGCTCCTAAGATAGTATGTTCAATGTAGGAACTACCCAGGCGTGTCGACTGAGGCAACAATTGTATATTTATGAACTAGCAACAATGCCTAGACCGTACTCTTGACAGCTTTAACAACAAAAACGCGTATATTTTAATAAAATAAATATAAATTAATTTACGAACAAATAAAATGCGATTTAATTAGAGTCCTATTTTAATTAATGATAGATTATAAAAGTAAATGACAATTTTATTTGTGATAAAAGTCATAGTGGGTCGTCATTTTATTACTGCTAACTTTCAATTTATATAGGCCTACTAGTTGGTAAAGACTCAGAAACAACTTGAATTACCTTGTTTGAAAAGTAATTTTTAAAAGAAGAAAGTAACTGTACATTTAGCGTCATTAAATTAAACAGCACTAAAAAAATTGTAAGATACTTTTTCTTACAATTTACATAACAAAATAAAATTCACATTAGAAGAAAAATCTAATAATTAAATTACTAGACCTAACAGTAATCATAAATAAGACAAGTTTCGAATATTCAGTATATAGAACATTTTCTGAAAGCCAATTTGAAGTAACTCTAACCACGCACTCCAGCATAAAGCACAATTAAGTCCTTAATATATCAAATGCTTTGAATGTCATTAAACAACAAAGAAAGAAATAAAGAAAAATATCAGACAAAAAGCAATAGATAACAGGTACAAGATAAAAATGAACACTAAATTAGATTATGAAATAAAAAGTAGAGTTACTAAAATAACACCTAACCGAAATACAAAATACAACACAAAACTAAATAAACTGTTTACAAATAAAAGTTTAAAAAATCTTATAATATACAAAATATAGTTACAGTAAAATAAAACCTAAAACTAAATGTAACATTAAAATAAAAATGGAATATACAAAATATAATGTCTGGCTTGCAATAAACTTTATGTATGCTACATAAATAGAAATTCGACTAGTTCATAAATAGAAAAAGATTAGCGTAGCAATGCTTTTTTAAAACCGAATATTTACAAGCCTAATTTAGGCACACACTCTATAAAAAACAAAAATCAATATCCAGATATTTAAAATGTTAAATTGTTAAAAATATATAGAAACTCATAACATGAATATTAGGAAAAATCTAAGTAGTTGCAAACACAATAATATTATATTGCTAATTATAGAGCAAACTCAAATAAAAACAAAACAATATGATTTATGAAAAATTATAAATTTAATAAATAAATAAAATATGAAAGAATATAGAACATTTAATATTTTTAATTTTGCCGTCAAAATATGTGACTACTTAAACAAACGTTACAACAATCAAAAATGTAAATCGAAGTAAAATCTATTATTCATTCATTTTTATTAATAGGGAAAGAAATATGAGTGTTCGTTAGTTTATACAGAAATCTCAGATGACACGGATAAATTCTGTAAAACGTCGTCAGGCATGAAAAACGAAAAACAGTTGCATTAAAATTAATTTAATTACCCAAACGTTCTTTTCTTCATCATTTACTAACGACATTAGATAGAAAGTCCTTTATCGGCTTCATACATGAGACTTCATTTAAGATTACCCTTCACGCAGTACATTTTTATGCCTCATGACATTAAAAGAAATCCAAATACTTTAGTTATATACTGCGGGACACGTGTAATTATTTATTAAGTACAAATAAATTCCAATAAAATAGTTAAACAATAAATTTGACAATAAAGTGATATAACAATTGCCAATCAAGCCAAACAAGTAGTAATAATTTCAAGCTAACGTAGAAATCGTACTGCTGAAAGTGTATTGTTTGATTTGATTTCCATCTCTTGATACAATAACGGGAAGTAATCCCAGCTAAATTTACTTAATAGTAATACAGTGTAATTTGACTCTGAAATACAAAGTAAAAGTGAAAGTAAAGACTAATTTATTTGGTTTAAATAAAACCACTAATGTTGTGAAAAAATAAAAGCTAATAAAATTTTTACAAAACTACGCCCAATTATAGGTAATTTGTAGGCTTCTACAGATTATAGACACTCTGGTCTGTTCAGTATAATAGCTCAATGATGTGTATGCAGAACTCGATGATTACTGGTACAGCGCAAACCTAAAACCTTAATTTAACCTTACAGTATATCACCTTTATTTAAATATCAGAATTATTTCCCACTTATTGATAAGCTGAACACGGTGTTGTTAAACATGTTTATAAGAATGCATGATATGTTACAAATATAAAATTTAATTCAAACAAATATTGATAGTATTGTTACAAACTAAAACTACATTTTCTAAACTATAGATGTATGGATAAACTGTGTCGCCAGTAAATCGTATCATGTAAGAACAGAAAAACGTCTTATCCCTTGGGTATTCAAATTTGGGCATAGACAGCAGCCGTCAGTAGGATACAAATTCATACGTTGCGGTGAAAACTTCTGACGCTTAGTTGTATTATTTTGTCCGACGTTTCCAATTCTCTCTACCATTGTGTCTCTTTCGATCAGTGATTTTAAGCGAATATGTCTCTCAACTCGTGTGCAATGACCGTGAGCAATGTAAAGCTTTAAAATGTAAAAACTGTTTTACTTATTTTATGATAATCACATGATAATAGCTTATGACACCCGTGTAGTGATATTAATTGTAACATTAAAACATTCTAAATCTAAAATATGAAACCTGATTACAAATAAATTATTTGGAGTCAACGGAATTTTTCTTTTACTTTGTTCTTAAAAATTAGAATTAAAGTGCAGTATCGCTTAGTCAAACGTTATGTATCGGCGCTCATCCCATTCTTTCAAACTGCATTAGATATGTACTCTAATTGTATAATAATCATAACAATAATAATAATACATTGGAAAAAATTCCCCCCCCCAAACAATAGTTTTGATGCGCAATTCACTATGTTGATTTATCTTCCCTTCTACAACTTAATTAAACGTCCTAGTTAATTTAACATAACAAGATAATTAAATTTCGATTGTACTGGTTGGAAACGTAACAGATATTCCTAACTACTTTCTAGGTATTAGTAATCAGCTAAGACTTATGATTTAAGATATACGCGTGACTTCAGATTTTTGAAATAATGTGACACTGCCTGTTACAAATATATTAAATGGCACTACATATCGTGTATAATGAATTTTAGTCTAATGCAAAACGAGGCTCATGTATATTTGTACTGTATTTGAGATCTGACTCATACTTTATAAACATTAGTGGTAATACCTATATATTTAATAAACTTGTTTTCTTTTATAAAGGGAAATGTACACATTTGTTGGCAAAATGTGGGTAATACTTCTTAATAACTGTTTACATAAAATGGACTTCTACATTATCGTACTGTTAAATTACAGATACTGATCACACATCTACATGTAACCAAAATATCTACTGATGTCAGTTTTGAGATACAAAATCTTTCTTGTAACATACTTTAACATAAGGAAGTATGAATGACAAACCGTAGTTAAGCATCTTAATAATTTTATAAAGCTACATAGGTGATGCATTTTGCTAATTAAAACATAATCATTAGGAGTAATCAGTGTACTGGTTATTGATTCGTCAGTTTAAGTAACTGAACGTTACGTGATTTATATTGAAGAGGGCACGTTATCAGTCCCACTACAATTCTTTATAAATTCTGTTAAAAACCACGAAATTTTATCATCAAAAATATACTATTAGTTATTTCGTTTCTATAAGTAACATTTTTACATGCTTAGGTCTTCTAACAGTAATACTGTACATTTTACTTTCTTTGAATTTTAAATTTAATTAAACATTTTATACAACTGTGTTATGGACAGCTGATCTGTTGTAAACTTGTTCCTTAGAAGACTCATTCAAACAAGTCATTACACTTTGATAAGATATTATCAAATTACACTATTATATAATTACACTTTAATAGACCATCACTAAATACTGTTCCCCATACGTTTTATTAAATTCAGAGTTTTAGTATTACTTTTTCTGGTGAAGTATTCTTATCACTGTCACATTTATTTATTAATTAATTTTTGTTGAAATGGGTAAGTTCTCCTTAGTTTTAGTTAACGGATCTCGGACGCAAATAACGTAAACAAAATTCAGAATCGATTGTTCAACAATATTTTCTACGAAACGTTCATAAAGTTAATAAAATAAAAATGTAGGTAATATTTAAGGAATATTATTTGTTTAAATACATTAGAACAGACTAATGAAATTTTAAATTACATAACATGTAGTTGCTAGATATATCCCATTTCTTATGAACATGTAGACTTACAAATGTCTATATTTTCCGTTCAGTCAGACTGGAGAATTAGGTTTCCTATTTATCTTCTAGTAAATAGTTGATGTCTCCGTAAAAATAAAATATAATTTCTGTTCTTTGGAAATATATATGTTTTTTTACTAGTTAAGTACATATTAACATATAATGATAATTTATATTGTTATACAATATTTTAAGAAGTATTAAAATACTTATAAGCTTACGTAAATATACATCACCTACACCTGCATGCATAATAAATTTGGAAACGGCAGTACAGTTACTGCAATCGGAGTCCGTACCTTCCACGCAGAAAACGTTACCTCAGCGGTACAAATCTACGTGAATATAATATAAAACGGAACATGCACTCATGCGTTTCAGAGAAAACATCCTGCAGTACAGACATTTACCTTGCATCCACCTAATCTCTAGGGGCGACGAATTTCCTATTCTGATATATTTTTGTTTACCAACTTTCTCCTTTGGTGCCTCAAACAAACCCTTCTATTTGCGAGCAGTATATGAGAGTTCGTTTGAGAGCTGTGAGTTCGTTTCAAATAGTTATCACAGAAAAAATCACAGCAAATTGCTCTTTACCCATCTAATTATCGTATTTGCTTAAAACGTATATAAACACACCTTATTAACTATGAACATACATTTTTGACCGTCAATTGTCCACTATTCTTGAGAACGATAATTTGTAAGATGATGGGCTAGCTTTTTTTATTACTTTTCTGTTTTTCTCGGCGTTTTTTAGATTGTATGGCTGGCTGCTTCCTAAACTTCTACTCCAGCTACTCCTGTATCCCTGTAGCAAGTCTCGAATAAAGAATGCTCATCACACAGCATATACTAGGGGAAATAAGATCCCTAAAAGATTAAGTCACAGTACTTCCGAAATATGATATTCACTTACAAAGGAAAATTTTAGATGAGCATGGTCTGTTGGCTTAATTCAAGCTACAAGACTTAAACATCACACTGAGTCCTAACAGAACATAAATTAATTATATGTAGAAAGTAATTACTCATACTAGCCGATACTTTGTTCCTGAAGTAGCAATAATAAAATAAGTGGGTTCCACAAGGGGTATGAAAATTTTTGACGTCCGATCCAATAGCACAAGTACTGTACACATCCGGCAATTAGGCATTAACACTACATGAAAATTACATTATACTGTGAGATTACCTACAATTTGCTCTTGAACAGATGTAAAAAATATGATTGCAAGACAACTGTAGTTAGCAATTAGCGATATCTAGATATTACCCAGTTACCCAGTATAATATAAATGAGTGTTACCAGAGTTTATAAAATATGTAGTTTTCAATTGTTTCCTTCTCTTTCCTACTTTTACCTTGTATATTATAATTTATATGCGCTTACTGGATCTTTGAGGTTTATTTGTGTGGAGCATGAAAACCTAAGGAAAAATCGTTATATTGCTCTTCTACGTTCGATAGTTAGTAACTTATTGTATTACTGTGTAATGTAGCTTTAAGCATAAATTCAATTCTGGCACAAATGTAAGCTACAATCTTGAAATTTGAAGTTGAAACCTATGAAACATCTGGGAACCCAAACAGCTTTTATTATATGTTGTTTTGAACCATGTGTTACAGTTGACTGTAAAAAAGTAATTATTTTGCGGGTTTTGTGGAAAAAATTTGAACATTTCTTTGTGATAGTATAGCTCAGTTTACTTATTTTTATTTACTTCCTAAGGCTCCATTTTAATATCTCTACTCACTGTTTGTTTGATGTTTCTATTTGCATCAAAGTAAATACACATATTTAATACTCAGAAATCCGTAACTTGTTTTATTTCGTAATTTTTATACCAACTGTGATTTTGTTTAGAAATCAGATATTGACTTAACCTCTACAAAGTAGGATTTCATCATAATACACTGCAGATTATTTTCTTCTATTCAGCTGTTATATGACTTTATTAAGTGTTTGAATATTAATTAAACACTTCAAGAATAATGTAATTCAGGATTAAGAACTAAACATATTTTAACATTAATTAAAAGCAATTTAACGGACTGCAGTAGGTTTATGTTTTCTTTAACAAGAAATCATTTTATGAGAAAAATGTGGTTGTTAGAAACCACGTAGCCTGTAGGGTTACTACAACAATGATGACTTAAGTCTCGTCTGCTAGTGCGACCGTCTTTTGTCTTCAGTCTACCTACCGTATTATGCAATTATAGACATTTAAGTGAACAATTTTTAGATTCTTAAGTATACACTGTAAACGCAGAACTAGTATTTTGAATACACTGAGTGTAGGCCTATTTTATATTACGTTTAGAATTTCTATATGTATCATTAGAATCAATTAAGGGCAGAAAAAGGTAATTCATGATTTCATTTTGATTACTTATATTATGTGTAAGAATTTAGAAAGCATTTTGTTGCGCACATGGTAACGTTTGTGTGGTATTGTCATCATCATCATAACCATTTCGAAGTAAAAATTCATAAGTAACACCTTAGTTACTTTCATTTATGAATTTTGTAAATGTTTAAATTAATAAAAATATATTCAAATATTAAATGTTAACATTCTTTGTATTAAAAACTAAATTCAAATACTCAGTTTTTGGAAATGTTATTAAGCAAGCAATGATATTGTAGAGCAGACTGTCTGTTTTTAAAAGTAACTAGTAAATGTAGAAATCTCCTTTTCCTAGCAAACAAAAGTTATTCTCTTCAAAATGGACAAAGAGCAGCCATAGTCAGAAATTTGTTCAGTTATACAGCTTTGGCACGCATGTTCAGTGCTCAAGCCATGTAATCTTTAATATCAGTAAAACACGATAGGCTGATTTATGCTGATGTACATTGTACCTTAATTTACTCTAAGCTTATCTATCTATATATCCACACACACACACACGCGCGCGCGCGCGTATACATATTTCAACGTGACGTTGCACATTGCAGAACGTTGTGTTAGAATTTCTTTTTCATCCTATCTGCAGGTATAGACAATAAGTAATACAGTTTTTGATAATTTGGCATAAATGTAGAGTAGGTTTAGAAGTAGCAAAGTGAGACATCTCAAGTTGTTCATAACTTCTCTCTTTCCATATATGCGCATCTCTAGTTTGTCAATGCGCGCGAGCGGGAATTATTAAAAAAAGTGCCATATCAAAGTGAAAATTTATTAACATATCAATGTTAAACGTGTACAGAGTATAAACCACAATTGAAGACTACAGTTTTCTAATGTCGTGTGAACGATTCAACACATGTCTTTTACACTTTTATATGTTACATAAATATAAAATAAATACAATATTTTATTTGGTTCATAAAATTTGTAGATAACAATCTGACATGAATCTGGTACTTTCTGTAACGCCTGACCAGAGCTTGGAGTTATCAAGTTTTTATCGATAACGTGGAAAGAAGTTCAACCAATCGGAACCATCGATATGTCAGACATCGTGAATTTGTACGGTTTGGTTGGAGAGTTCTTCAGAAAGTGCTGACATTCTCCTCCTGCAAGATTTCGTGTAACGTACAGCGAGCTGGGTGTCACGTGAAACTCAGATCATTATTATAACTTCAATTACTACTCTGCAAATATAGACAAATTTTATAATATACTATTGAGATAAAATTAATATTATAATTAGTACTACGGGTCAGTATTATATAGTGCTGTCCGTGTAAGTGGAAGATGACCGCTTAGGTAAGTGCAAGTTCAGCGATTTTGTGCAATTGAATGACTAAACACATATATACGAATCCTGGTATTAGAATAATTAACTAAATAAATTTCAGATATTACGGATAGGCATGGGAAGTCAAGTGAACCCACACCGGATTGAAGAAACAGCGGGTTCCAAAGAAACGGCGCAGCAGGGTCAACATACTCAAGCAAAATGAGCTAAGAATAGCGTCAAGGATAACTCAATTCGTCCGTCAAGTAACATCCTACAGTAATAAATATTTATAAAACAGCCATAAACACTTTAAGTATAATTTACATGTTCAAAATATAATAATTGTGTTTGATTTATCTATAATTGTTACAGACAATATAAGAGTATTAACTTTGATAACTTCAATAAATATCAACCTCCATAATAACAGATTTTGTACCATTTATCTGTGCAACATTAATGTATTATTGCATACGTAATATTTCATACATTTCGTTTGATTATGTCACTTTGTTGCACACACACACATTCACACATTAGCGTTTGTTAAATATTTGGTTGTAACAGTAAAAACTTATCAAAATTGTATTTAAAACGCAATTATAGAATTAGATTTCAATTTGTATCTGTCGCCTTACAACAATTCATACGTAGATCAAAGCAGATACCTACAAACATTTGCATGTGGGTCACAGTATCCAGATACCACAAACTTCTCTTTTCACGTAGTTCGTAACAAGACTGTGATTAAAACTTTGGTAGCTTGAGAACAGGAGCAGGAACGCAATAAGTTAGTATTTAGTAGTTTAAGAAGTGCTATTTGATCTCTAATGTACAATTAGCTTTTGGAAAAGTCTAATATAGATGAACTTTAACCTCGCAACCATAAAATAACTTTTTTTACTTTTTCGGCTAATTTAAAATTATTTGAAGTATTTATACTCTCACCAAATTTGAAATTATTGTTAAACAAAGAACAAATGTTCGAATTTTTAGTCTTTGATCCAAATGCACTGTTGACTAAATTGATATTATTTTAATTTTTATTTTCTTATTATAATACATTTAACGTATTGTTACTATTAAAACTTGTTTTGTAATCTGTCAGAAACGATGGTTACTAAAAAAAGAAAAGAACTGAATCGGGTTATACTGTAAATAAATTTAAGTTTCTAAATAAATACCGATTTCTGGTAAAAAGATGTATAATTCAAAAAAATTTAAAAGCATTTTACATATAAAATAAACAAATAAAATTGAAAAAAAAATCTCAGAAATACGGGTGTTAAAATTTTAAAACAAATAATAAACCTTAACATTTTGAACAAAAATAATCTAAACAAAAACAAATTCAATTTTGAAAGTATTAACATTGTGCCGCCCCTTGGCAAGACAACACAAAAATCGGGAACTAGTTTAATTATTTACCAGTAAACTAAACCAGCTGCCGTTGTTAGTAAAACTCTTACTAACAAATTACAAAACAAGTATGATATAGGAAACTGACAAGGTTTGCATAAACTTATTCACTCACTAGGTATTAGCTAAAACATCTCTTTATTGCTATTGAAGTATTAATCAAACATTATTACTGATTTTAAAGAAAGTTATTTTTGTAAATAGTGCTTTTACTGCTTCAAAGATCTTAATTATATTATTCTTGTTATATCAAAATTTATTCATATAACTGTTGCTTTTAATACCACGGATCCGGGTCTCAATTTTCTCAAAATTATTAATTTATCAATATATACATTACGGTTACTATTACTCCTTACAAAATTACAAAATATACAAATCTGATAATTTGTTCATTACATTGCGAAAGTTCTTTAAAGTTCTTTGTTACTTCTTATTAAGGGGAAATTTACAAAAGTTGTGGTTTGATATCACCTGAGGTTGTTGTTGTATTCTTGGGACATCTCCAGTTGTCTTCTACGGGTTGAGTACGTTGTTCTTGGTTTATCTACATCGGGTTGATTTTTAGTTTACTTGAAGCTCTCGAAGATAGGTTGTTTACTTGAAGTTCCACATGTTGTAATTTCACTTTTCTTAGTGCAGATTCTTGTAGTTCACATTTTCTTTATTTTAATTACAGTTATAGTTCTCACTTTGCAGTACTACAGTCTAGTAGTTAACTATGTTACACTTACATTTGATTTTGTTTTTAAGAGATGTGTTGGCTACCTTTTTCTATTTTATTTATATATTTTCTCACAAACTCTAGACACTACATTATTCACAATAACAAGATTTCACGCTGGATATACTTCTAGAGAACATACACATACGTATATGTGTACAACACCAAAACTCACGTCTACTCATTGCGACGTTCTACGGCCGAATGCGCGTACGGTTTAGGGGAGAGGGCTCAGTAAGCTAGGGCGTATTTACGCACTAAGAAAATAGTTCGTACTTTTTCTATTATTATTTATTCATTAATTAGAAGATAAATACTTTATGTTTATTTTATTATGACTTAGGGATTTCTTTATTTCTCTAGACGCATTTTTTAATTATTTAAGTAATTATTATTATTATTTACTACTTAATACGTTTCTTGGCGTGTTGGTACTGAAAGGTTTCAAGTTGATTCAGGAATCTGGGTATAGGTAAGGGTGTATGATACTCTTACTTATTAAAATTAAAAAATTTTAATCTGTGCGATTTTTTGATACATTTAAAATCGTCACATCCTCCTGCACTTAACTATGAAAAACGGGGGGGGTGTAATAATATAATTCTAATAAACAATTATATTTCATACTGAAATTTCTCTCTCTCAGCTTATTTCTATTCATCAATCGATTATCTTATACTTATGTCACATCTAAATTCTACTACATCTACTATATAAAATACACAAAACGTAAATCTACCTTATTTTAATTCTTATATCTACTACCGGTTTTTTCTTGAATTGCTCACTCGTTTTACGGAGTTATACTCGTGAGTATTTTACTAATAATAATGCCGTATTGTAAGAACAATAGAATTACTTTTAGTTTACAGCGCTAAAGATTATTTTTCTTTCTTTCTTTCTCTTCATCTTCATTATACTTGTCATCAGATTTCTCATGTATAATACCATTCTCGCAGGACATTAGCTAAGGTTGATCAGGCCTCGCTTGTATTCGTACGAGGGGGTTTTGAGTTTATAGTTACCTATAGCATAGGATGTTACACAATCTTATCCTATTTCGGTATAAGTCTATACAACGTATTTTATTCTTAATACTTAGATAGTATTCTAGGTTTTCTATCTTTCTCGTAGTCTTCCTTCTGTATCTTGACACGAAAAACATTTTTTTATTTGAGACAAATGACTTCTGCGAACGTAATTTTCTGTATTGGGTTCATACAGAGCTACAGTAACGGGGGTGATGAACTTACGAATTTGGTAGGGGCCACACCATCGATAAGATAGTTTCGAAGTGATCCTATCAACTGCTTTACTCATAGGATGAGTTTTATACATGACTAAATCACCTATTTTATACTTTATTAGCTTATTATTATTCTCATGATACTTCCTTGATTTCTGTAAATTAGCTCTCAGATTTGCACGAGCTTCGTTCCATATTTTTCGTATGTTATTCCCATTCACGTCGCGGGGTAATAACTCATTGATTTTCCACTTTGTGGTTAAAGGATGGTTTGGTTTGTACTTGTACAGTAAATCAAATGGTGTTGATTTATGACCTTCGTGATACGCTGAATTGAATGCAAATTGTATCCACGAAATATTTTGATCCCAGGTTGTCTGGTCTTTAGCATGATAAGATATTAATGCTGATTTTAAGTTACGCAAGTATCTTTCTGCTATATTTCCTTGCGGTCTGTACTCGGTCACGGTAATATGATTTATACCTAATTTAAAACACATGTCATTAAATTCTTTCGATTTAAACTGGGGTCCATTGTCAGATATTAAGCTTAAAGATGTGCCATAGTCTTTAAATAGTTGTTCTTGTAGAATTTTAATTGTCGTAGATGCTAATGCACGACGCATAGGATACATCCACACGAATTTAGTGAATGAGTCTACACAAATTAACAGCATAGTATTTCCGGATTTAGAGCGGGGATAAGGTCCAGAATAGTCGATGTATATTTTCGAGAAGGGAGTAGTAGGTATTTCGGAGATTAATTTTCCGACTTGACTGGTTCTTGCTGGTTTGCTCAGCGCACAAATTTCGCATTCTTTCACGAACTTTTTTATTTCACTATTCATGTTTTCCCAGTGGTATTCTTTGCGAATACGATGTATCGTTTTCCTAATTCCCATATGAGCTCCAATAGTAGATGAATGATAGTACTCCAATAACATGGGTTTGATTATTTCCGGGGCGATTATTCTTAGTAATTTTCCGTTTGCCTTCTTAAAACAAAGTACTCTTTTACTCAAGATATATTTATCAGAGTTATTTCCTTTTTCTATTTGTTCGATTATTTTACACAATTTCGGATCTTGTTGTTGGTGATATGCTATATCCTTAAATGCAAGGGGAAAATTAGTAATTAGTGTATTAACGATAGTGGTTTCAATATTGTCTTCTCCAGATCTTGTATTGGGTAGTTGGAACATGCGGGATAGAGTATCGGCCACTACATTTTGAGTTCCACGAATATGTTGCACTTTGAACTTGTAGCAATTTAATCTTAACACCCATCGTCCGATACGACCTAATTGCTTTGGGTGATTTAATAACCATGATAAAGCTTGATTATCGGTTTCTAGTAGAAATTCTTTGTGTTCCAAAAATGGTTTGAATTTATCAAAAGCAAATACTACGGCTAAACATTCAAGTTCATAGGCTGAGAACTTCCTTTCTTGCTCGGTCAGTGTCCGGGATGCATAACTGATCGGAAGTCTAGTATTATTTATTTCCTGGTATATTACGGCTCCTAATGCTACACTTGAACTATCGGTCTGTACGATAAATGGTTTACTGAAATCCGCTAACTGCAATACCGGTGGGGATATAATACTTTCTTTAAGTGTTTCAAACGCTTCTTGATGTTGAGTAGTCCACTCGAATTTCGTTCCTTTCTTTCTTAAGGCATTCAATGGGGCTGCTATATCTGCTAAGTGGGGTATATACTTATGAAAATAATTAATCACACCTAAAAATCTAGCTATACCTTTGACTTCTCTGGGAGGTAAAAATTCTCGGATTGCGCGTGTACGTTCGGGATCGATGGTAACCTTACCTTCGGCTGATACTATGTGACCTAAAAATGAGAATTGTTTCACTGCGAAATTAACTTTACTAGGGTTTACGGTCAGTCCGGCTTTCTTTAACCGGGATAATACTTCACGCAAGTGATCAATATGTTGATCCATTGACTCACTATATACTACTATATCGTCGAGATAATGATATACAAATTTAAATTTAACATCATGGAAAATTTTTTCTAACAGTCGGCTGCATACTGAACTTCCTTGTGATATACCGAATGGTACTCTCGTAAATTGATATAGATTAAATGGGACAGCAAAAGCAGTTAAATGTTTTGATTCCTCAGCTAGTGGAATTTGATGGAATGCTTGGTTATGATCCATTATGGTGAAGATTTTCGCTTTTGTAAAATAGTGAAACGCACTGTGTATGTCTGGCAGTGGTATCGATTCAAATTCTATACTCTTATTTAGTTGTCTATAATCCACGACTAGTCTATGTTTGTCAGTTACTTTTGGTACTAGGAATGCAGGCGATGAATATGGAGACGTTGATGGTTCAATGACGTGCTGATCAAGGAGTTTGTTAATGTGGTTTCTCATGATTTCCATCTTGGGCGGAGATAGTTTGTATGGGTGGAGTCGTATTACTTTGTTGTCACTAAGATTTATTTTATATTCAATTAAATGAGTTAATCCTAACTTGGGGGTGAGTACAGCAGAAAAATCTTTTATTAACTTTTGGATTCTTAGTCTCTCATTTCCTTTTAAATGACTTAGACTCGATTCATTAGGCTCTGAATGAATATTTGCGGTTTCACTAACAGTGTCGTTACTTAATTCGGAGTCGAACTGATATTTTCGAGTACGATCAAATCTGAAAAAATATTGTTTTGCATATATATCAAGGATTAAAGCAGTTTTTCTTATAAAATCCGCGCCTAAAATCAAGTTCTGTCCTAACTCTTCAGCTACTAGTAGGGGAATGTACCAAGTAAAATTCTGAATTTTTAATTTCACCGTAATACTGTGAGATATCTTTAGGTTTTGTTTATTTACGGTGGTACACTTTATGTTCACCATTTGGCTACGTTTAATCAGTTTATGATTAGCTAATAAGGTGGCTAACTGTTTACTAATTATACTACGGGTAGATCCTGAATCAATTAAACCAAGGGTTTTCGTTGCTCCAAGGTCTATCTGTACATAGGGTAGTTGGCATATACTTGTTTTACATGCACCAATAGAGTTGCACTTCTCGATAAATTTTGTTAAATAAGGGTCTCTGCGTTTTTTTTTACTCATCTTTATTTGACGCTTAGTATTGTTGTTACCTTTCCTTCTGGTGCTTCGGAAGACGTAGGATTTTCGGTCTTCCAGCTTCACACATTTTTTCATTGGTCGGTTTTCTGTAGATAACGCTTTTGTTTACATAACTTGCTAATATGTCCGGCCTTTCCACAGTTATAACATCTTC
The DNA here is from genome assembly GCA_034769895.1 of Magicicada septendecula. NCBI lineage: Eukaryota > Metazoa > Arthropoda > Insecta > Hemiptera > Cicadidae > Magicicada > Magicicada septendecula. The sequence continues at coordinate 215,052,027 of CM068368.1, read as the reverse complement.
TTTCCTCACTTACTTCGCTCGTAGGTTGTCGGGATTTTGGTTTAGAGTATGAAACATGGGGATAGTTTTGGGTTTTATGTGTACTTACGAATCGCTTATCGCGGTAGTTTCGGGTATCATTTCCAATAGGTCTAGTTTGGAAAGACTTTCTTTGTTGACTCTGGGACATAGAAACACTTCTATTCTGGTCAGAATACCAGACGTCGGACGAATGTATACAACATAGTTCTAGTTCCGTAAAAGTTGTAGGTGGCTTCACGAGTGCTAGTCGAGATCGCTCCTCGGGGGATAGTCTTACTATGATATTGTCTACTAACTGTTGTTCGCTCCATTTAACTTGTAACAATAAAGCAGATTCTCTTACTTCAGAAATATAATGAGCTAGTCTCTCGTATGTACCTTGTGCACGAAGTACTAAGTTTCGCTTCAATTCTTCGTAGATACCGGTGGGAATGAAATGTCTTATTAGTGTGGTATGAAGTTCTTCTACCGATTGATTATACCTTAGGGATTCTAACACTCTATCTTTTAATGGAGATCTACACTTAGGTAAAATAACTTGCAAAATCTGGTTATCTCTTAGTTGTTGCAGTTCCTTTAATTCTAAGATATGTTTGATAAAATTAAGGAGCTTTGTAATATTCAGCCCATCAGTGATTTGTATATTGGACAAAATACTTTCTACAGGGTGGGTTATTTTTCCATAGAGCTCGGGAGTTAAATTTATTTGGCTCATCATTCTAGGATTTTCCGCAGGTTGATTAGTCTGCGAATGAGAAGGTAATTCGTAGGTATGGGTCATATTTTCTAGTTCTTTAGGGAGTGACGTAACGTTTACTGCTTGAATATTTACTTGACTACCACTTAACCGTTCCTTGAATGGATCTATATTGGATTCCTGCAGAATCTGAATTTTTGCAGTACCGTTTGGTTGTTCTTGAGTCGGCGATTGGGTAGGTGAAATATTTAATTTCGTCATTGCTTCTTCGATTTCGTCTAATCTAAACAATTCGGATCGTCTACGTAATTCGCGTATTATCTCAGGTAATTGTTTTAATGCTTCCTCGGCGAATTTTTTTACATCAGGAGGGATATCTTTATCACCGGGCCAGGTCAACAAATTGGTGATACGACGGTATAGATGCTCAATTCTTTGGGTGGTGCGTAATATTACTGCGGGGGATTTTTCATCACGCAGGGTTTGTGCGTACGAAGTTAGTTCTGTATACTTACGATAACACGTTTCTTTTTCGCTATTGAAATCTAAAACACTCAAACGACTTAATAATGAAGGTTTGTCCGGTTTATTTTCGCGTAACGTCTTGCGAAGTTCCGCGACAGTTACATTAGAGTAGGGGAGACCACGCCATAATGCTTCATAGGTTAATTCGTCTTTCAACAAGAAATCGGGGTTAAATTGAGTCATTTTGATAATAACCACTTTAAACACACGACGTATTACGAACGACAAATCTTATGTCACTTACTTTACTTCGTTATCTCAATGTTAAAAATAGATAACATTAATTCATTTAAACACATACACATATATCTTATTTCATATTCAGCTTTGGGATGTAATCTTATCTTAATTAATCAACCTAACTTATTTCACAACAATTAAATTCTCAGTATTGACATATATAATTAATCAAAACAAAACGATAATACTATTTTAGTAGAGAGAAATTTCATATACGGAAAGTTCATTGATTTAACAAACAGCACAAAGAATCAGCTGTTTTGGGGTGTCGTCTAGTTGCATATGGTAGTAATTCAGAACAATACAAAACAGGAAAGAGCTTGTCTAACGTGGCTTTGTTTGCTTTAGGGAGGAGGGGTTATGAATGAGATGGGTTCTTACAAAGGGGAGAGTTTACATTCATCAACACATATTTAACATGAACCAACTGGCTTGGAATTGACTTGTTTGGAATTGTTTCCCTACCAGCTATTACTTGCTTAACACGGCAAACTCGCGATACTAATATTATTAGTATATAATTAAAATTTTACTCATTTATTATTATTATTATTTTTTTTTATTTCTGAGTGAATAAATTTATGTTTATCCTTTTTTATCGTTAACGACTTATAAACTTACACAACAACAATTACATAATTATGTTGCAATTTTCTGTACGTGACACTCTGTAAGCAATATTTTTGTTTTACCAAGTAAATTACACAATTTTAAATTCAGCAGAGTGGCGCAATTTTGTGCCGCCCCTTGGCAAGACAACACAAAAATCGGGAACTAGTTTAATTATTTACCAGTAAACTAAACCAGCTGCCGTTGTTAGTAAAACTCTTACTAACAAATTACAAAACAAGTATGATATAGGAAACTGACAAGGTTCGCATAAACTTATTCACTCACTAGGTATTAGCTAAAACATCTCTTTATTGCCATTGAAGTATTAATCAAACATTATTACTGATTTTAAAGAAAGTTATTTTTGTAAATAGTGCTTTTACTGCTTCAAAGATCTTAATTATATTATTCTTGTTATATCAAAATTTATTCATATAACTGTTGCTTTTAATACCACGGATCCGGGTCTCAATTTTCTCAAAATTATTAATTTATCAATATATACATTACGGTTACTATTACTCCTTACAAAATTACAAAATATACAAATCTGATAATTTGTTCATTACATTGCGAAAGTTCTTTAAAGTTCTTTGTTACTTCTTATTAAGGGGAAATTTACAAAAGTTGTGGTTTGATATCACCTGAGGTTGTTGTTGTATTCTTGGGACATCTCCAGTTGTCTTCTACGGGTTGAGTACGTTGTTCTTGGTTTATCTACATCGGGTTGATTTTTAGTTTACTTGAAGCTCTCGAAGATAGGTTGTTTACTTGAAGTTCCACATGTTGTAATTTCACTTTTCTTAGTGCAGATTCTTGTAGTTCACATTTTCTTTATTTTAATTACAGTTATAGTTCTCACTTTGCAGTACTACAGTCTAGTAGTTAACTATGTTACACTTACATTTGATTTTGTTTTTAAGAGATGTGTTGGCTACCTTTTTCTATTTTATTTATATATTTTCTCACAAACTCTAGACACTACATTATTCACAATAACAAGATTTCACGCTGGATATACTTCTAGAGAACATACACATACGTATATGTGTACAACACCAAAACTCACGTCTACTCATTGCGACGTTCTACGGCCGAATGCGCGTACGGTTTAGGGGAGAGGGCTCAGTAAGCTAGGGCGTATTTACGCACTAAGAAAATAGTTCGTACTTTTTCTATTATTATTTATTCATTAATTAGAAGATAAATACTTTATGTTTATTTTATTATGACTTAGGGATTTCTTTATTTCTCTAGACGCATTTTTTAATTATTTAAGGTATTATTATTATTATTTACTACTTAATACGTTTCTTGGCGTGTTGGTACTGGAAGGTTTCAAGTTGATTCAGGAATCTGGGTATAGGTAAGGGTGTATGATACTCTTACTTATTAAAATTAAAAAATTTTAATCTGTGCGATTTTTTGATACATTTAAAATCGTCACAACATACCAATGATTAATCTGATAAAAATAATATTATTAGCCAGTAATAAACTGACAATTAAATAACTAAATGATTTAAGTTTAAACGATTTAGTGTACTTAGATGCTGTATTTTCTACTTGCACGCATGGTACTTTTATGTTAGATAATTTTTTTCTAAATGACGTTTATTTTGTGTATGTCAAAAATGTATCTGTTTTGGAAACTTGTGGATATTAGGTTTGACTTTCTTTGTGGATATCGTTTCCATTTCAAATAACATTGTATCTAATTTATGAGATTAATGTCGGCCAATAGTTGAAGGGAATGTATGAGGGAACATCGTATAGACATTTTCTGAGCTACCGTAAACCCTAAATCGCAGTCAATAAAAACATGTGGCCAGATCGGGTGCTTATGTTTTCAGATTTGTTAAGGAAAGTTTGCAGGGTAGTTCGCACTTATAGATATTAGTTACGTGCCAAGTATCTAATATAAGAAGAAAACATTAAACATAATGACTATAAGAAAAACGTTAAACAAACTTTACGAAAGAGACAAGCGTAAAGTTGTTTTTGTCACAGCTGTAGCAGCTCGTGTAGGAAATGTCTTACTTAATTGAATTTTGGCAAGCTAAAAATGAAAATAAAATATTCTATTCTGTTCAGTAAGCGAATGTTACGGAACGTTTACTGAAAAAACCCAGACATACGCCCACCTTAAATTATTCAAGCAGAGTAAGTTTAAATTTTCATACAACGTGCAAGCGTGTGTATATGGTCACGCAATTGTGTATAAGTGAAGTGAACCTGAATATTTAGTAAGAAAATGGGTTTGAATACGTGCACAAATTAAGTGCAACAATTTTTTTTTTTTTTTTTACAAGAAAGTTACTACAGGTCTAGAAAGACATAAAATAATGTCTCTGCTCTGCAGCATTGTACAGTTTGACTGCTTCTTCAAAGCCAACGCATTATACATCTGTACATCTTATACGCGTTATACAACGCATCATTTGTCTGTGGTGGAAGAAACGTTGATCCTATATTTTTCTTGTCATGTAAGCATGTTGCTTTTTTGGACTGTTTAAGTATTGTGATTGAGGATAACAGTAAACATATTTTATATAGAGGTGATTTGAACTCCATATTATGAGAGTTCTATTGTTCCTTGAAAACGTTGTACAGTTAACGATATATTTGTATAATCTAAACAGAGAACTCACCTTGATTGATTGAGGAAACGAATAAGGTAGAGTAGCTGTGGATTGAGATAGTGTAGCTAGAGGAACTGACTAAGTCTACGTAATAGGCACCAAAGATTGTTGAATTATTAGGAGACACACAGACGATAACTTTTCAAATTGTGGCACACAGTATAAATTAGTAATTGAAGTAGTACCTGGAACACTGTAGTACGTAGTAGAACACCCCTAGTAGGTCTTCAATACATAGTAGATCTATTCACAATATGCGTATGACTAAATGTCTCTGAAATCTTAAGTTTTTAAAGCTTTTTATGCTTATATTTAAAATATTGTTATGTATTGATCTGTTCATTTATATATACTTTTGTTTATTTAATGTTTGCAATTTTTATTATTCAAAATAATTACCCAACAGGGCTGTGACTTAAATTACTTTACACTTTCCTGGACTCACATACTTTTCGTGTGCTTTTAACATTTTATATTTTATTTCAACTCAATTGACAATTTAGTATTCCAACTGTATCTGTTAATAATATACTTGTAAGATTTTGTAGTGAAATATTTTAGATAGCTTTTTGATATTCTTATTTAAATGAAATCTTTTTTTTTCCAGACGTTTTAAAGAGTTATACTATTTCAATAAAATGAAAGATATTATGTAGATGCCAGATATCAAGTTTCTTCTGTTTTCTAAAAATTATACTTGTGTTAAGAAACACTGCAACAGTGAAGCAAAACGGAAACATATGGGAAACATGATTAAAGGATTACGAGTTTAAAGCCGGTATCCGTAAATCTGTGTTAGAATGAGGTTTGCGATACGTGCTGTGGCTCAGTCCTTAAACTAACCCTGCTGTATCTAAAGTTTTAGGCAAATGAAACAGTCTAATCCTCCTGAATAAAATACAACAAATTATTGTATTCGATGTAGTTATAGTATATGATCATTGTGTGATTCTAATTAGTAAAAGGAGTAAAACATGGAATTTTGGTAAAAGAAAGGCCTATGTACTGTTTCATTTATAATCTCCATTTACATAATTTGTTTGGTTTTGTTTCGACCCTGTTACATGTAGACCCAAGGATGCTTACTGCTGCCACACAGATTTCAGACAGGTTTTTGTGAATTCTTTTTGTACGAATTAATAATTATATACTAGGATATTCAACATTTTCTACCTTCACCGTAAACGGTAAGCAGAATCTATGAAAGTTATTAAGTAAGTAATATGGCTTGTAAGGACAAACTCTTGTAAACAATAGTTAAATAAGGAGTACAATACTTTCAATAGAATAATGTCCCATCCTTAAACTATTTAAAATAACTGTTTTGACAACCATTTTTAATAAACATATTTCAAATATATTGTTTAACAATACGTATTGGGGGAAAATTGCTTTTTAAGAACGTTGGTCACTTTTAAGACTTGCATTCAGACACAGAAATGGTAGTGGCTAGGTGAGAAAAGTGATTTTTTATGAGACCAGCACACGTCTTTATAAGCCAGAATCAAACCAGTAAAAGAAAGAGTAGAAAGCCTTCAGTCATGAAAAATTTTTAGGTCCAGCTATCACTAATAAAAGTGACGTCACTAAAAGCTTTGGAATGCAAAACTCCATGTGTTTTTGGAGGGATAGGTCAGTATTTGGATAGAGCTTGACAATAAAGTAAAGCTGCGGTGCATTAGTGAAAAGAAGACGTGGTTTACTAAGATAAAGACTGCTCTTCTTCTTCAGGATAATTTTCGTCTGCATATTTCCACCACACGAAACCGTTAAAAAGTTGGAATGGAAGGTTCGATATAGCCATCTTATTTTCCAGATCTTGCCTCGTCAGATTTTCTTTAGTTTGGGGTCTCGAGGAGTTATCACTTAAAGCCAGTATACAAATAAATTAAGAATAAGTGGCTCAGACTTCACAGCAAAGAATTCCTTAGGCTTGCTGAAATAAAAAATTAGTAGAGGAATAGGATAATTCTTCGACTATAGCTGTTAATTTTTAATTACATTGAGAAATATTTAACGTGTTAAATTTATTCAGTAGATAGTAATATGACACTGTCACATCTCTCTCTATGCTTATTTACTTATATGTATTTACTGATTTTACTTTTATGTATATATGTATTTTTACTTCTTTGTACATAAACTATGCTTATATTTGTATGATAAATTACAAACTTTTAATTAGTAGTATGGGAATATCAAATTTGTATTGTTTAAAGTAAAGCTTTAGAATAACATTGAGCGCAAGTGTTGAATAATAAACATTATTTTTTACTTATATTTACTTATATGTCATGGATTTAAAAGTGCTTCGCTATTGCTAAATTTGAGTATATATATTGTATATATACTTCTGCACCTTGTTGTACAACAAGTTAATTTTGTCACACGTTGAATACTTCAATCGGTTATTTATGCTTTGTGTGGTTTTACGTTCGTTTGTTATCTATTGTTAGATAATCTGTAGTATGTATTAATTTTTAATGAAAGCTGTCGCTGATTATGACGATCGCGTACGCTCTAATAACTCGTACCGGATCTTGTTGTTGTCTGTACGTCCTTACCTGTCCTTACTCACTTGTATTTTCTTCCCGATAGGCGCCAAATTGTTTTCCAAACAAAACAATTAAAAGATTTAATCTCAGTTTGTTTGTTTACGATACTGCGGTGAGTGATTCGAATTATTCGCCGGCTGGCGGGAACTCGAATATCGCTAGTCTGGGGGGAACGTGTTGCCAACATAAACTTTGGTCAAAATTTCTATTCACTGGTATACAACACAACATACGTAATACACGTGAAATAATTGCAGGACAGTCGATAAAGATTCGTACTTGTTTATTAATTCTTGAATGCTCATAAAATTTCAATAATAGTTATACAATTGAGTTTATTATAATAATTTTTAGCCTCGGCAAATATTTAATTCTTTACTCAGCAGAGAGCAGTATGGCAGCGAAAGTTAGTTGACGACGCAAAATGTCGCCGTGTTTACTTTATTTATACAAATTAAATTGCCACTGGATCCTTTTGAGTACGACAAAAAAGTTAGAACAAGATATTTAAATAAAGTACACCACCTTACAATTGTGGTTATTAATTATGAAAGAAGTTTTACATTGAGTTCAACTCTGTGATGTTTAAAAGTGTATGTGTCTGTGCTATCGTTTTCTACAGAGGTTATCTTATAGTTAATACTGGTATTCGTAAATATTTTTGATTAATCTTTGAAAGAAATAATATCATCAGTTACAGTGAGAGTTTTTCTATTGTGAGAAATGATTTAGAAAGGATTTTATTTATAAATTTTAGGTAATTCCGCAATACTTAACAATCAGTAGACCTATGGTGTGGTGTTATACAGTTGAAATGGGTTGTGTTATCGTTTTGATCTTCAATCTTCACTCGTCTTGGGATTTGGTCATGTCTGGCGTCTTCTTCGTCTTATTTGATTGAAGTTCCTTAATTTTGAATAAATTAATCTGGTCAGTTGCTTAAGTTGAGTGCATTAGTCCTTCGTCAGATGGTCTGGATTCTTATTTTCGTACATTTAGTCACTTTTGGTTCTTTTAAGTAAAAATTTTAGCCATCTACGGTTTGGCGTCTCTTCGTCTCAAGGGTCACTTATGGAATAATATTTCCTAACCGAATATTCATCAATAAAGTTCCGTTGTCATGGTTACTGATTGCTCCTGATTGGCTGATCATGACTTAAGACCATTGTTAGAATATTTGAATTTTTATTCAAAATGATTAAATATCTTCTGATTGCTATTAATCTTCGGTATTCTTATTTAAGTATGAGATATTATCACCACTGTTTGTATTTTGTTTCAAAGATTAATTTAACATCCCATAAGGTTGTGTTGGTTTATGTATTATGTTTTGACAGTTATGGTGATATTATTTAATTACATTTCTTTTTTATTATATGTCCTAAATTTAACATTTATCTCTTAATATTATTCACTAATTATTACTTACTATTTACTTGCCTTGGATTTGCTAATATCATAGTACAATTCTTACAATTTGTTGTTATTGGTTTTATAGAGTTAGGCATTGCATAGGCCTAAGCAGTAATTGTCTATTTTTCCATATATTATACTAATTACACATTATGTTACTTTCATACATCTTTTGTTTGTGTTACAAATGATTTGTTTGCTTGCTGAATTGTTTTGGATCTGTTTTATAATATTTGCTTGTTTTCTTTAGTTTACATATCATGGTTGTCTATTATGTTCTAATTGCATTCCTAGTATTATTAGATTGATGTGAATTTAACTTTTTTCTTATTTATATTGCTATGGTTTATAATTGGTCTATGATACACAATTCTCTATAAAAATATAACATAACATTTAGGTTTATGGACTGCATAACTCTTCAGCCATATTCCTACTTATAATCTTAATCGAACAATTCTTTAACAGTTAATTATGCTACTCTTGTTTACAATTTGTTACTTTTTATTTATTTGTATGTGTGTTAAACATCTTCACACCATTTGCTTTATTTACCTAATTAACTATCTCCTTGAACATAGGGTATTTATTGATGTTAATTTCTATTATTTACTCTATTTCTCTATTCTAATATAAACTTTATTCTCTATCCATGGTAACACTAACATTTAACTCTTCCTGGGATTTTTTCCCTGAATATCCTTATATTCCTTATCTACAATCAATCTTAATCCTAATATTAATGATATCCTTAATTACTAACACTGCACCTTTAATCTTTAGTGTTTCTCACTGATTTTTTGGTGTTTATTCCTATCAATAGGGTTTCTGTTTGTTCTGTAGGGTTTACACTATCACTTTTGCACTTTTTTATAGTTTTATTTAAGTGTTATTGGTGGGTATTCCCTAAAATTAATTCTTTCTCACTAATATCATGTTCATCATCTAATTATCTCTCACTTTACATTGGTTATTTATTCTGTTAACAAGTATATATCATGATAGAGTTATTTGTAACATTTACTCTCTATTTAATTGGTTAGTGTACTTTTAGTTAGTTATTACTTTATCGGAATTTACTACTCCTTATTTACATTGATTAATTAGTTGATACTAATAATTATCATTGGCATTTATTATTTATATGATACTAATAATTATCATTTACACTTATCATTTATTGGTTTCTTTTTCATCTCCTTATTCGAGTGTAACATTTCTCCTCTTCTGTTCTATTTTATTCGTATGTGTCTTTCTATATCTTATCAGTTTATTTCACTTTGTTTCATTTATATTTTGGCTTTCACCTTCTTATTTGGTTTCATTTTATTTGGTCAACCACTCAATGTAATCACTTATTTTCTTTTGTTTTTATATATCATCTCACTGGTATTGTTGCTGGTTCTACATACTCACTTACCATCTATTGGGTTATTTTGGTTACATCGTATTATACTATCATCGTTTCAAGTTTTGTTTTGTTGCTGGTTACTTTTCTCTTATCAGAGGTTACTTGTTTTATTACCTTTAGCTGTATGATCGTATCATTATGTTAATTACCCATTCTTTTATCTCTGATCCATTCCTTTTTATTTATAGTGTTAATCATTGAATAACTTATTCTTATCATGTGGCTTCAAAAGTGTGTGTTGAAGATATGTACCCTTACAATATATGAATTAAATAAATACAATTGAAGTTCGATATCAATTCATTTATTTAACTAAAATGACATGAATTTAATTGTTTGTGATATTTCATTTTTTTCTGTTTCATTGCTGTTTTGTTTTTGATATTGTTTTTTTCTTCTTCAGCTTTAGCGCCATCTGGATATTTTACGAAAACAATAAAATGTACAATATCAATTCAATATTAATTTTATTTGAATTAAATAAATTGAAATTAATGATTTATTTACCTTCAAGGTCATTGCAATGCTCTTGGATATACGATGTTTTTATTGATTCCATTTGGCGCATATACAAACAAATCGCTTGGTTTTCCTACACGGGAACATGCAACCTATAATTGACCATGAGTAAAACAGTGATTCTCCAAATTCAATCCACATACTTGCAACGATTGACCTTGTGATTTGTTTATCGTTATTGCAAAAGCCAGTTTAATTTGAAATTGCAATGGTTTTTAATTGGAATGGCATATCTGTTGGAATCATTGGTATGCGTGGTAGCAGCACATCTCCTTTGAATTTGCCAGTTAAAATTGTTGCTTCGATGACATTTTTTAACAATTTCTTGACTGCCAATCTGGTACCATTGCAAAGACGGGGTGGATCAATGTTTCTAAGAAGAATGATAGGAACACCAATCTTCAAATTTATGATGTGTGTTGGCAATCTAGCTAAATCAAGTGAATTCAAGAATTCAGTTGGATAATTTACTGCTTCATCTTGTTTCATAACAGTATCTACCGATTTATAAGTATATGTTTCGCCTGGTAACACATGTTGAATGATGATGTTAATAACATTTACATCCACGTTTTTTGCAGCTAATATTGCACGTTCACTTAACCACTGATGACTTTTGTAATGCTGTGTGATATCTTGAAATACGCATTGAATCAATTCTTCTTTTGAGTGTGTGATACTATCAAAATCGGTTGGTAATTTAATGCAGCCTGTTGATTCATGAATTGTAATTTTGCCATTTCCAATATACAATAATTGTTTTTCAAAACGTTCTGCAGAAGCATCGTTTTGCAATTGAACACGCATGTTTGTCGTCAATGTAAATTTATTAACGTGTCTCCACAAATTTGATGCTTTTAAACACGCATTCAGTTCATCAGCTGGTGTTGAATACCACATAAAAGGTAACTTCTGACGAAAATAACCTGCTAATATTATTAGCGCACCACCGAATGGTTGTTCGTTTCCACGTAAATCTTGCAATGTTAGATCCAATGCTTCCAACGATTATTTATGCGCCATTGAGCAGTCATCCCATACAATTAACTCGCATTGTTGCAGTACTTTACCCATTCCTGATGTTTTTGAAATGTTGCATGTTGGTGTTTCAATGTATTACATATTCAGTGGCAATTTAAGTGCTGTTCGACCACCATCCAATAGAGTTGCCGCAATTCCAGATGATGCGATTGCCAATGCAATATTATTTTGTGAACGTACGGTTGCCAATATCAATGAAATGAGAAATGTTTTTCATTTGCCACCTGGTGCATCCAAGAAATACATTCCACCACTTTGATCATTTATTGCTCAATTTTTGAATATTTGATTGTACAAATACATTCAATTCATTGATGTCGAAGCATTTTTCGCTTGTAATTCACTATCAAATATGTCATTTACTAACCGATTAGGTGTTGTCATTCCCAGTTGTGCTAAAGCTTTATTAACGATTGCCAAACATTTGTCTTTAATCAAAATCAATGCTTCATTATAATTTCTGGTGTGAATTGCATGTCGCGGTTTAAAAATCTTATACGTTGTCGATGCAGAATATCATCAGTCATAAAATCTTTATATACTCAAACATGTTTGTAATTTCTATATTTTTAATAAATTGTAAATGAATAGATAATCTATAGTTAACATTTTGCAAGGAAACGTTCTCTGAATTGTCATCTACCCGTGAGTGAGTGAGTGTGTGTGTGTGTGTGTGTGTGTGTGTGTGTGTGTGTGTGTGTGTGTGTGTGTGTGTGTGATCGTCTGTCTCTCTGCTTGTCTCTATAAAGGTGTCTGTGTCTGTATCGTCTAACTGAGTACTTTAATATCTGGCTCCAAGCTATACATACAGTATGTAAGTGCTACATATTGTACATATGTACATATTTATACACATATATCCAGATATATTCTATATAAACATTGTAGCATGACAGATTATCCACATTATAATGAACGAAATAATGATCATAAATAAACTAAAATAAAATGAAATCGAAGAAAATACAATAAAAAACAATTAAGGACCACAGTAAAGTGCACTCATAGTTTGAAAAAATAAAAATAAATTAAAAACAACTATGCAATATAAATGAGTAATAAAAAATAAAACCAAAAGCCAAGATAAGGTAAGAAAGTACCCAGGTAGGATAGGAGTAAGTAAGGCAATACCCAGAACAAACCGACATCCCTAATAACAGGACTGAAATTGGAAGAAACCACGTAGTAGAATAAAATAAAGTAGGGAAATACCCAAAGCAAACCCAGTAATAAGAAAAAACTAAACCCCAAAAGAGAATATATGTAACTAATGAAAGTATAACACCTAAAATAAAAAATAATGTAAAGTAGATATAAACAAAAGTGTCTAAAGGTAAAATTAAAAGTGAACCAGTGGAAATTATTTATATAATGGAAAAAAACAAATCTTCATGATGCTCTATAAATAAGATTCTTGATCTTATACGACAATAAAACTGATTAGAGATAAGATAAAGGATAACAGGGGACAAGTGCAAGTTATTTTATTATGTTAAATAGACTTCATGTGTCAATGTTTAAAATCTTAAACTAATTAGTACCTTTACACAACTTTAAAGTTTTTGTATGGAGTACAGAGATAATATTTGTAGCATATTATTATGAAAATAGACTACAAATGTTTCTAAGTGAGTGCCAATCTTTATCTAACAACATTTATTAAAATGACTAAAGATAAACAAGAGCAGGCATTAAATAAGTGAAGTGACAAAGGGTACATCCCCAAAATAAAATAAAAACAGCCAAGACTACACAAAATTAGTTTTAAGAAATACTTTAAATAATGAACGGACAGATGTGTTGTTTATATTAAGGTCAATGAACTCTATACTTAAATGTTGGAAATTTATTTTTTTGTTATTCTAAAATATTTATTATGTTTAATAGTATTAATCAAGGCTGAAACGTCTGAGTTTGAATACAATTCTTTTATTATAAGATATTTATTATGTGTTACTAGTATTAATCAAGACTGAAATGACTGAATTTGAGTACATCTCTTTTGTTTTAAAATATTTATTATGTTTAATAATATTAATCAAAGCTAAATGTTAATGTAGTTACGTAAGAGAATTTGAGTTAAGACTGTATAAGAATAGAAAGTCAGAAGGGGTATAAGCAAGCTGTAATAGTCATAAAACATTATATGTGAACAAAACTAAAATCTGGACAAATGGTAAATCTCAACAAACTTATCAATGACAAATAAGTAAAATAAATTAAGTAAATTGACGAAATTTATATAATGTAAATCCAACACAGTTTATAATAACTGTACCAATACTTTATAAAGATATTGAAGAAATGTATAAAGGTTTATTAGAAAAAATGCAAGTGTAATAACACAGTAACCTAAGGGGAAGATTTAAATTAAAGATATAATTTTAAAAATATAACTAATTCATAAAATTACAAGGAATTAAGGACAAATAAACATTTTATTTCAATCAGGGATCTTGTTCAATAATAATTATAAATTCATAAAGATTGGAAACCATTTAATGTGACAGGAAGTAAAATTTTAGGCCTACATGTAAGAATACTGTAAATAGGGCATTTCGAGATGGAAAACATTGTAAAAGTATCAGATTTGGTATTAAATCAAGTAGAATTAACTAGAGAAAGAGAATATGTGTTAGGTATTTGATAAAATTAAATAATAATAAAAATGTATTCATTCATATAATGTAAAAGTCAACCATGTAAGCGGAAATTATAGAGATTTAAAACAATAACTTTTTAATATTAAATTGGCAAAGACGTTTCGGATGAAGAAGAAAGTGGAAGAGTTGATTATTATACGTTGAGTAGCTCACATCAGAACGAGAGCTCGCGAAATATGCACTTATAACGATGGAAGAAGAAAGATGGCGAGCATCAGCCAAGCCTATTCAATGTAAAATCGCGAATTTTGACAAAACCTTAAATAACCATTAAATTCAGTGAATTAAACCAGTATAACTATTGATGTAAACCAATACTGAACAGTAGAAAGTGTAATAACCTTTTTAACACACATAAACGAAAATTCCGAATATCTAGACAAAATCTGCCATTATCGACCTTATGGAATGAAGTGAAATAAAAACATTATTCAACACAAATTACCGAAACGAATCACTGACCACTGATCCAGGACAACTACACTATCACCAGAGGGATTAATCGCTATTGCTGGGACGAGGAAATCTTAGAAAAGCAACATTTATTTGAAGAGGATTCCTTGAGGTGCAGCAGCTGTCGACATCTGCGGTACGGAACGGCCATCTTTGAATTCCCACAATTCTCCACGGCCAGACTCCGTCGTCAGAACGAGATTGGTTCGAACAACTTACTTTACTAACCATTATATATTAAATAATATTTTTGTATTTTTAGATCATTAAGCTTGTAATTGTAAGTGTTATACTTTCTAGACTTTGCCCTTTCTATGACTATTCTAAAATAACAGCTTAAAGAACCTGAGAATTAATATTAATAATTTGTGTAATAAATTTTCTCGCCCTGACAGAGAGTCGATTCATCAATCGATACAAAATCGATTATTTTATATTTTGTCAATAAAAAACATTGAATGCTATAATTGTTGATTCTGTTTATTTGAATTAATATAATTAGAAGAATCTTAGTTAATATTTGATAAATAGACTACAAAGAAAACCGAATTTAATGTAAATAGAATGTGTACCTGAATTGTTAACACAAAAACTTAGCTTACAACATTTTCTACACATTGTCATTTAAAGTAGCCTTATGTTACATATGTTTCTCTAACCTCTGTTGCACTATGGGGTATAGTAAAATGTAATTATTGAAATTATAGTTTAAGAACCTAGGTAATGAATCGCGCTCACACCAAAAGATCGTGTCACACAAATTGCCTTCGTATCAGACTCATTACGTCATTGTAATACGTTATTAAGGTAATTTACATAAACAATTTGTCATTTTGTTTACGTGCCAAAGAAACATCTTAACTAAAACAGAATTAATGGTTACTTAACGGTCACAAAACCAAGTGCTTGAAATGGACATCTTGTCTGTGTAATTGTAGTATAATCTATCGTTATTTAACCTACCATTCGGTTGTGCGTTTTAACTTCTTATGGACTATAAAATGTTGATAATTTAATAAACGTTTCACGCTATATAATAGTTGACCTCACAATTATTATTCACATTATCTTTGCATATTTTGATATAATAGCATGACTCAATATAGAGAGCATGTTCGCCACTCAATATACTTATGGTAAAAGGCCTATCGGTGTTAACGGTATTGTTTAATAGTTACGTGAATTATCAGTAACAGAATATGAAATCTGAATTATGGATAGCTTTTCTTCTCTACTCACTGTCTTATATTAAGTAAGGTTATAAAACTAGGCACGGTCTTAGGTTAAGGCAAATTCATTATTGTTTTGGTTTTATAATTATATTAAAAACAACCTTTTACATTGAGCAGAAAACCTTTAGTTATTCAGATTGCGCACCTTCAGAAGTGTTAAAAAACTCAAAGGCGTTCAGTTCAGCTAGCCACAACAAAATATCATAGAATATGGAGTACTGAGTGCAAAATAAAAGATGCATAACATTACTTGACAAGGTTTAACGTTGTGTAAAACTTCACATAACGTATCATGGTGTTGTTGGAACAATATTTATTTTCACGTCGTACGGTTTAGAGATTTACTGTCAGTGAAGCGGTGACAAATTGCGTGTATTTGTTTTTAGTTGCACTAGACCCGTTGCTACTGAGTGCGGAGTTTGGTGACATTGATAAACTTTGAACTTGACAGTAACGAAATTCCCTAGGACATTTTACAATAGATTCCCTCCACTATTTAATCTTGTTTTATCAGCCACACAAGATTGCAACAAATAAATTTTCACTGGAGGAAATATGTAATTTGAAGGAAACATAATATATGTTGTAACAAAATAAAACTACACGCTCGAGTATATTTAGTTTTATGCCCCACTGTTGTGAGCGTCAATTTTGTAACAAAATACAAATTTTGTTTATCTTTTAAAATATTTTATTTTTAAATATTTATTTTATTATAAATTTTATTAATTAATTTTTGTATTGTATTCGTGTAAATTTTATTTCTTTTATGATTGTTTTTGTCAAAATATATCACTTTCTGTAATTAGAATTATATTTCTTCGTTAAATGGATTGTCTCCAGTAACAATCGATTTACGATTTTTCGTTCTACTAAGTGTGTTCTCCTCTGAAGTTGTTAAAATCGGTTTTCTTTGTAGTCTATTTATCAAATATTAACTAAGATTCTTCTAATTATATTAATTCTAATAAACAGAATCAACAATTATAACATTCAAGGTTTTTTATTGACAAAATATAAAATAATCGATTTTGTGTCGATTGATGAATCGACTCTCTGTCAGGGCGAGAAAATTTATTACACAAATTATTAATATTAATTCTCAGGTTCTTTAAGCTGTTATTTTAGAATAGTCATAGAAAGGGCAAAGTCTAGAAAGTATAACACTTACAATTACAAGCTTAATGATCTAAAAATACAAAGATATTATTTAATATATAATGGTTAGTAAAGTAAGTTGTTCGAACCAATCTCGTTCTGACGACGGAGTCTGGCCGTGGAGAATTGTGGGAATTCAAAGATGGCCGTTCCGTACCGCAGATGTCGACAGCTGCTGCACCTCAAGGAATCCTCTTCAAATAAATGTTGCTTTTCTAAGATTTCCTCGTCCCAGCAATAGTGATTAATCCCTCTGGTGATAGTGTAGTTGTCCTGGATCAGTGGTCAGTGATTCGTTTCGGTAATTTGTGTTGAATAATGTTTTTATTTCACTTCATTCCATAAGGTCGATAATGGCAGATTTTGTCTAGATATTCGGAATTTTCGTTTATGTGTGTTAAAAAGGTTATTACACTTTCTACTGTTCAGTATTGGTTTACATCAATAGTTATACTGGTTTAATTCACTGAATTTAATGGTTATTTAAGGTTTTGTCAAAATTCGCGATTTTACATTGAATAGGCTTGGCTGATGCTCGCCATCTTTCTTCTTCCTTCGTTATAAGTGAATATTTCGCGAGCTCTCGTTCTGATGTGAACTACTCAACGTATAATAATAAACTCTTCCACTTTCTTCTTCATCCGAAACGTCTTTGCCAATTTAATATTAAAAAGACATTGTTTTAAATCTCTATCATTTCCGCTTACATGGTTGACTTTTACATTATATGAATGAATACATTTTTATTATTATTTAATTTTATTAAATACCTAACACATATTCTCTTTCTCTAGTTAATTCTACTTGATTTAATACCAAATCTGATATTTTGCAATGTTTTCCATCTCGAAATGCCCTAGTTACAGTATTCTTACATGTAGGCCTAAAATTTTACTTCCTGTCACATTAAATGGTTTCCAATTTTTATGAATTTATAATTATTATTAACAAGATTACTGATTGAAATAAAATGTTTATTTTTTCTTAATTCCTTGTAATTTTATGAATTAGTTATCTTTTTAAAATTATATCTTTAATTTAAATCTTCCCCTTAGTTTACAGTGTTATTACACTTGCATTTTTTCTAATAAACCTTTATACATTTCTTCAATATCTTTATAAAGTATTGGTACAGTTATTATAAACTGTGTTGGATTTACATTATATAAATTTCGTCAATTTACTTAATTTATTTTACTTATTTGTCATTGATAAGTTTGTTGAGATTTACCATTTGTCCAGATTTTAGTTTTGTTCACATATAATGTTTTATGACTATTACAGCTTGCTTATACCACTTCTGACTTTCTATTCTTATACAATCTTAATTCAAATTCTCTTACTTAACTACATTAACATTTAGCTTTGATTAATATTATTAAACATAATAAATATTTTAAAACAAAAGAGATGTACTCAAATTCAGACATTTCAGTCTTGATTAATACTAGTAACACATAAGAAATGTCTTATAATAAAAGAATTGTATTCAAACTCAGACATTTCAGCCTTGATTAACACTATTAAACATAATAAATATTTTAGAATAACAAAAAAATAAATTTCCAACATTTAAGTATAGAGTTCATTGACCTTAATATAAACAACACATCTGTCCGTTCATTATTTAAAGTATTTCTTAAAACTAATTTTGTGTAGTCTTGGCTGTTTTTATTTTATTTTGGGGATGTACCCTTTGTCACTTCACTTATTTAATGCCTGCTCTTGTTTATCTTTAGTCATTTTAATAAATGTTGTTAGATAAAGATTGGCACTCACTTAGAAACATTTGTAGTCTATTTTCATAATAATATGCTACAAATATTATCTCTGTACTCCATACAAAAACTTTAAAGTTGTGTAAAGGTACTAATTAGTTTAAGATTTTAAACATTGACACATGAAGTCTATTTAACATAATAAAATAACTTGCACTTGTCCCCTGTTATCCTTTATCTTATCTCTAATCAGTTTTATAGTCGTATAAGATCAAGAATCTTATTTATAGAGGATCATGAAGATTTGTTTTTTTCCATTATATAAATAATTTCCACTGGTTCACTTTTAATTTTACCTTTAGACACTTTTGTTTATATCTACTTTACATTATTTTTTATTTTAGGTGTTATACTTTCATTAGTTACATATATTCTCTTTTGGGGTTTCGTTTTTTCTTATTACTGGGTTTGCTTTGGGTATTTCCCTACTTTATTTTATTCTACTACGTGGTTTCTTCCAATTTCAGTCCTGTTATTAGGGATGTCGGTTTGTTCTGGGTATTGCCTTACTTACTCCTATCCTACCTGGGTACTTTCTTACCTTATCTTGGCTTTTGGTTTTATTTTTTATTACTCATTTATATTGCATAGTTGTTTTTAATTTATTTTTATTTTTTCAAACTATGAGTGCACTTTACTGTGGTCCTTAATTGTTTTTTATTGTATTTTCTTCGATTTCATTTTATTTTAGTTTATTTATGATCATTATTTCGTTCATTATAATGTGGATAATCTGTCATGCTACAATGTTTATATAGAATATATCTGGATATATGTGTATAAATATGTACATATGTACAATATGTAGCACTTACATACTGTATGTATAGCTTGGAGCCACATATTAAAGTACTCAGTTAGACGATACAGACACAGACACCTTTATAGAGACAAGCAGAGAGACAGACGATCACACACACACACACACACACACACACACACACACACACACACACACTCACGGGTAGATGACAATTCAGAGAACGTTTCCTTGCAAAATATTAACTATAGATTAACAATTCATTTACAATTTACTAAAAATATAGAAATTACAAACATTTTTGAATATATGTTTGTTAGAATATGTTTTTAATATGTGTAGAATTTTACAAATGTTTTATGATACAAAACATTATAAAATTACAAACATGAAAAAATTATATTTTTAAAATATTAGTGTACGTAGACAATACTTTGTATACAATAGAATAATTATTTCTGTACCTGTGTGTGAATAGAATAGTACTTTGAATGTCATAAGCAGTTAGAATTTTTACTTTTTGCGGTACAGATGTGATAGTTCGTTTATTTAATTATTTATATTGTAACGTCACAGAACGTTCCATAAAGGAAATTAATTGCAAAGTAAATTATCATAAGAGGAAGGTGAGATGAACAGTATCGAACCCAAGTAATCCAAAACATTTTGTAATATTGTCCGATAATTAATATCATTATCATGTAAAAACGACAAAGACTATGACTAAGACTCAAACCCCATATATTTTTTAAATGAAGAACAGAGTAAAACTGATAATGTATTATAAGAGAAACATGTAATCTCAGAAATGACCAAAATGAGGTCATGACATATTAGAAATGTAACTCTGAATGGAGCATAAAAACCCATTTATTGTGAAATAATAGACAAGATCTATTATTATACTTTATAATATAAATAAAATAAATGTATTAAATGATTTGAATACATCATTAAAAAGGATGTAAATTAAAATAAAAAATATATAAACGTTATGACAAAAAAAATCAAGGTTTTGGAGTTGAGACCAATCACTCAGATTTTATGTGAAAATTAATTATTATAGAATTAATATAAAAACTATATGTAAATGTCAATTAGACAAAGACAAACAAATTACTTTAAATAGAGAAAGCTGTAAATTGATTAGAAGTCAATTAAAATTAAAAAAAACTGTGTTAAACTGAAAACATGTGATGAACATAGAAAATTGTAATATTTATGAATTTAGTGTTATCAAAATGCAACAAAATTGTATTTTAAAGTTGAAACACAATATAAAGTAACTATACTTATATATATATGACCACCTAAAACACTTTAACAGTCAAGTTATGAAACTAGTTACCTATACCATACTAGGCTGAGACCAAAAAACAATCACAAAAATAGTCATATTTGACAGACTAATTGTATAATATTAGAAAAAATATAGGAAAAAGGTACAATTCTATAATGTACAATGGAAACATACTTGCTCAATTGAAGACAAGCTTAATTCATAGAGAATTTTTAAATATAAAAAGTGAAAATTGCCACACCCATGAAATAACTCCTCTGTACAAAAACATTGAGACGCTAAGTAATATTACAATAAAAATAAAATGTATTAGGATAAACCAGGTATTCCCAAAGTTAAACAATATAACAAACTCTAAGTGAATACCCAAAAAATTTTATATATAATACCGAAAAAGACAAAATTACAATAAAAACCAGTGACAAAAACTAGGCCATATGTAATGCCAACAGAAAAATGAACTTATTTATATGTTATATGCTTTAATACTTGCTTATTTTGTTATGTAAAGATAATTATGTTATGTATTAATGTTATAGCAAGAACCAAGCAACTTCATAACATTTTATTAATTAGAAACTTAGAATTTTGTGCAAACACTACAAGGTAAGAATTGTATTTTATGTTAATTTATTAGATTTAATTTATTTGAAACCAATCGTGAATGGTATCATTTTATTCAGTTGAAAGCAGAGAATCCAGAAATAATAATGGCATGCAGATTGTAAGTAGTTCTGTATAATTTCAGTAATATCCTTCAGTATGAAGAAAAAGAAGTTTTTGTTTTAAAGCTTATACGGAAGTCGAATTTGTTCCATGATGTTCTATTTGCATATTCTCGAACGTTCCAGAAGAAAATTTTACTCACACATACCGGAAGTCATGTATAAAAATTAAAACAATGCAGCTTACACAGAGTATAAAAGGAAGACAAAATTCGACACAGAAAACACTTTATGCTTTGAATCCACAAGAGACATTTCACCTACGAATCCGATCATCTTATCCGAGGCGGACTCGAAGAAGAGGAATTCAACCCGAAAACTCAGAAAGGCTTTTTCCCGTAACAGACAATAGACAGACTTAACCTATATCAGGAGTATATCGCTAAAACGCTAATGTGTTGTTGAATAGAGCAACAACACGCCATATTTAATAGAAACGCACACAGCCAAATATCCAGCGGCCCTGAAAAGGACCGATTTTAATAGAGAAAAATCAATTTTGCTGGTATTTGCGAAAATAAACAGACTTTGACAAACCCCCAACCAAATTACTAACGCCAAGCCTACTACATTGAGTTGGAACTAGCGCTGAGACGGCAGAATAGAGAGGCCAGGCAGCCAGCTGTTTTCTCGCCGCCAAGAATTCAAAGCATAGAAACAGTACGATTTTTATTTCAATTGTGCGGAGTTTTAAAACCGTAATTTCACTTATAAATAGTTACCAGTGAGTGAGGAACGTAAATACGAAGAGGCGCAAGATTGGAATCGTCCCAAAGAACAGTGTCCAGTGAAGGAAATACTTACCCACAGGAACGTGAGTTGTTCAAAAATTAAAATCATTTTTACCTGGTATCCTTGTCACACAGTTGTACTACACATGTCAAACACCTTCAAATCACACAAATTTTGTAAACATCCCACTGATTTGTCTTGATAGTTCAAAGGAGTCCCGTCCTGAGTATAAATTTACTTCAAGGATTAAATTCATGCTTTTCAACTAACCAATAAAATATTTATTAGCCGGAGTGTAACACCCGACAAAAGACATCACTAAACCTGACTGACAACCAATTGCAACTGGTTATAAAATTGGCGAACCCAACAGTGTGGCTTAGAAAATATAGAATAAGGAAAATTTCTATTGGTTATAAAATTGGCAGCCCAACTAGTGAGGCTTGAAAGGAAAGGAACAAGCCCGGCAACTATCAACAAATCAAGATGCCACAACCAAAAGGAAAGAAGGGGAAGAATAATGTAGAACCCGAATTAAGTGTGGAAGATGGGGAGGCAGTCCAAGTCGAGGAAATACAAATAGAACCGCCCACACTAGAAATTGAAAAACTCATACAAACGGGAGATGAACCAGAGGAACAAGCGGGAGAAGGACCCATAATGTTTTGCATACCGCCCTGATTTGTAGAGTACTCAAGACCTTTTGTTTTTGGTAGAGATCGGTTAAGGAGAAGGGGCAGTTTACCAGCACCGTTTTTTCATCAAGAGTAGTTTATATGGAAAACGATAACAGCCGCAAATTCAAACAGAATAAAATAATTGTTTGCATATGTCCCTGAATTGTAGAGACCTCAAGGAATTTCGATTTTGGTGAAGATCGGTTAAGGGAAGGGGTAGTTTACCTGCAACCTTTTACGTTTTAACAACAGTAAAGTACTTGAAAATTCATTTAAACTTTTTAAAACAATGGTAATTGTTAAAAATAAAATAATTTTGTTGCCAGGCCATTATAAAATTATAATTTTTTCATTTTAATGTAAATTATGTATGAGTTAATATACATGTATAAAATAATATATAGTTCGTGGCAGGTAAGCATATCTCAGTTATGTAATGTTTACGTTTCCATTTTATTATTGTGACTACAGCAATAAAAAGGCAGGGAAGACACACACACACACACACACACACACACACACACACACACACACACACACACACACACACACACACACACACACACACACACAAAATTCGCGTTATTTCTGGCCTCACTCATGTTTATTGTCTTACATTTGCACGCTTTTTAAATGGAAACTGCCGAAACCCACACCAACATAACGCGTGCAAGCCGAAAAAATGGACATCAGTTTGCTTCCTGTGGATCGCTGGGCAGTGTAACTGCACGTGTTTACAGAGGAACGATTCAAAGACCGACTTTTCGTCTTTAGGGAATGAACCCTCTGCAAGATGCTGAGGGTCCATGAGTGACTTCGGAGCGCTCCTTCTTTTTCGCGTGTTTGTTCTGTGAAACATACACTGTAGATTCGCAGCTTTACTCTAAGCAACGCTCAATAGGAAATGTTGAAAATTTTTGTCCACGGTGTACCCTCATTCACACTAAACCTGCTCTGATGTTTTAATTACGGACATCATAATATTTAAACTTTGGAAACTTGAGCACTACTTAATGGAGATCAATCGTTAACTTATACAAGCAATTAATTTTATGCATATTTTTTATATATATGTGTACAACGTTATCGGCAACAAAGAAGTAGTTTTTGTTAAAATTCTTTCCCGGGATATTTGGCCGTAGTCCAATGTTTTCTACAAAACCAGACGTTTCGGCAATGCCATCGACTTCCATCATCAGTGAAAATTGAGTGCGATAACGTGAGGTGGTATACGTTAGTGACCACAGTACTGTGGTTAAGGCTGAAGCAGTAAGTAGAAAGAAGTAGTTTCTATGGTAATATTTCATTTCGAAAATGATTTTAAATATAAATCTTAGAAAATGGAAGTCATGTATGGTTCTCCATACCGATATTTTACCTGGTATCCTTGTCACACAGTTGTACTACACATGTCAAACACCTTCAAATCACACAAATTTTGTAAAGCATCCCACTGATTTGTCTTGATAGTTCAAAGGAGTCACGTCCTGAGTATAAAGTTTTTTCAAGGATGATATTCATGCTATTCAACTAAGCAATAAAATATTTATTAGCCGATACTTAATTAAAATCTTGTCAATAATTTTTTGTAACTCTGCAATTTTGCTTAATTTGATTGTTAGTCCTTCTGACGATTTTTATGAAATGAAAGATCATTAAACATACGTTATTTGCAATTCAAATTGTCTTGCTCACATTTTTTCTATAATTAATTTAACAACTCAAAAAATCAATTTAAAATAATAATAATTTCTTGGACCAAATATCCAAGTGGCGCCCACATACACATATTAGCAGAAGTTGTGTTTGCAGGACAACATCGTCGCAGAAAAATCGGCAATTAGTAAGTACAAGTGCGCGGAGTGTAACACCCGACAAAACAAACATTACAACACATTTCGTGTGTTATAATATCTGTCTACGCGGCGTACGTTCTTAGACCAACCAAATCGTTTGATGATAAACCACCAATTCTTTTCACTAATACAAAATTAAATACCATATTAACATTTTTTGACCTCAACCGCATATGGCGACACTTTAGTCCCTACTGACGTAGAGGGCTACATTTAATTCCCGGGCAGCACCGTGAAATACGTCCCACAATCATCAACCCGTGAGTAGGTAAGGCGACCCGTTACTAGGTAATACCTAAATTAATAATAATGGGGCCAAAGCGTAGCGTTGACTAGTTTCCTACCTGATACAAATTAATCGTGCAGCCTACCTTGACTTCTTACGTCTTCCATCAAGGTATAAAAATGTAATTTTACTGACATTTACAAAATTAAACGATATTGGCTAAAAATTTCTACAATATAATGAAGTGTCATGCACTTCATTCATAATTTCGCAATTATAGATTTGGTTTATGATTTAGTTAAAATTAAAAAAAAAACAGCAACTTTACTATTTTCTAGCGCCACTTGAAGTGTAATTATTTCCTAAATAATTTTTTACAGTAATAGGCATACAATTAGCTTTATTATTAGCATCTTACTCTGTTAGATAGAAAAAACAATATGGTTCTTAAAGATCATCATAATCTACACATTTCCAAAATTAAACGTTTCTTCCAAGTTTTGCAATAATTTATTGCATTCTATAGAATACCTTAATTGTTGTGTACTACATACATTACGATTCATATTTGATCTTTTGCTTCTTTCGACGTTAATCAATTTTTTCCATTACAACTGGTTACCTAATTAACTGATTGTTTCATGACAAATATTCCACGAAATTACCATTAACCTTCAGCTGCTGTTTTTGCCCACAGGTACTTTGTATGTAGGAACCTCACAAAGGCTGTCAAAAGTGTAATGTGATTTATACTTCAGGTATTAATATAAATAGGTAAAATATAGTTACGACTTAACTGTGTATAGAGAGATGTTCAAACGTACGTATTTGCGTTAGTACAAGTACTGTATTTGAGTCATACACTATTAGCGTGTTTCTCTACTGATAAGAAAATAGCTTCTGTGTTTAAGAGGACGTCTCACTCTTATACTAGCAGAACGAGAGGCATGTGTTTCTAATATTTCTGGCTCAAGATTTCTGTACATTTTAGCCATTTATTACGGAACTATGTACACATAAACATGTGGTTGAGAGTAAACAAGCCTCTACGTGTGTTCATGTGCGTAGGTTTAAATATCTTCACTAATTCCATTTTTGTGAGACGTTGTCTCTTGTAATTTTCTGGATTGGTCTACGCCCCATATATTCGTCTAAATTCCGAAATCGTCTAAAGGTTGAAGTCGGAGGGTCTAAATTTATCACGCGAAGGAGCGTGTGTTACCTTCGTTTCTCTTCGGTTTGCGTATCAAAGAAAACGTTATTATATCGGAGGGCCCAAATTGACTACTCCATCCAGTTTGAGTTACCTTTGGTAGTCTTCGTGTTTTTAGTTAAATCCCTGCTCTGCCACTCGCTCCCAATCTCAGCTAGAAAAATTCGTTGTAACCATGTCATAACCAGATTTAACCAGATTTATTGTTGCGTCTAAACCGTACATAGAGCAACCACCATCTTACCATCAAATGCGCATGCGTAGAATCGGAAACGGGTTTACTTTAGTAGCCTAAAGGTTTTGGCATTTCATGAGCTACAAATGTTTGACGATATACCACATTATATGTGAGATTTAGTTAAACATATTAATAGTAAACGTAAAAACGTTTTTAGACGTTTTTGTGGATGTTTTCTTTAAATAATCGTTAGTTTTAAAATTAGTTTTCAGTTAATTTAATTCGTTACATTTACAAAGTTTTAATTTTTTAATTTTAATTTAGTTAGTGAGCTAAAAAACGTTAAATTGAGTTGAGACATGTAAGTGTAAAGTGTTGCTTTTACAAATAAATTATGAAAGTTAGTTCAACATTTTTGAACGAATTTAAGAATTTTTTCAAAATTCTGCATATTATTTGTTTTTGAGTAAAGAAAAAAAGGTAAATTGAAATCAAACATTGAAATTTTTTGGTAAGCTAAAATTAGTAATTTGAAAATATTTTGAAACAACTATTTAGCAAAAAAATATCAGCATTTTTTTTAACTGCTTGTTTTCCTTGATTTTGATTGGGAAAGTGTTGTATAGAGCTACAAAAAAAATCCTCGAGTTGGTGCTTAGGGTGTGTATTGTTTATTGACTGTGTCTGTATATATGTACGCAGGTATTGTGTGTGTGTGTGTGTGTGTGTGTGTGTGTGGTAAATTTTGTTTTGTGATGCCTCTTTGTCTGCTTTGTTACTTGATGAAGAAACATTGCATTTGTTTTAATTTTGTAAGAATAGCACCAATTAAGTACCCTACAAAATTTACTTAAACCTTAAATCTAACTAACTACAAAAAGTTGCAAACGTTGAATGGTCCATAGTTAAATTCATACCATCCATAATTAAATTCATTGTTCATTATAATATTATACAAATATTAAATGTCGTCAATTATAAAGCTACTTTATAAATTGTTAGTAGTTGAATTTGACATAAAATGTTTTAAATTATCACTTTAAAATATCTACTAATTTAATGGTCATTTTACCTTTATTAAAAGAAAATTAGAAAATTACGACACATTACAAACCGAATACTGGTATTGAATACTTAATCATCTTCACTAAAATTACAAATGCATTAAAATTACAGAGTTATATCATTTGAAAACTTAGGCTACTGCTTTTATAAAGACAATAATTTAGGTATTTTTTACGTATTCCTATTGTACGCCGTTTAACTAAATTATAATTAAAAATTAAAATTATACAGTATCTGACAAATAAAACTAAAAGCCAAGAATTTTGTAATATTCTATATTTAATATCAAAATTTTATATCACTACAAGAAATTTGTTGATTAATTAAAATATATTATTTTCGCAAACATAAGTAATATACCTGATAACTTTCAATACACGAATTCAGACTCAACGTAATTTGTTTGGATAACTTATGGTATTACAGAAATATTGTTTACTCTTGTTTCTAAAACTTCATGAAAGTTCTTGATGCGAAATAATATGTAGCTAAACAAATGAAAATACAGAATACTTGTTAGAAAAGAGCTGATACAGAAATTATTTACTTTGATGATACTTTTATACATTCGTTTTATATTGTGTTTACTTAATCCTATACAAAGGTTTACTTGAGGTTTTAATTCAAAGCATCAAGAGGTTTTAACTCTTACATGAAGTTACGTTACAATGGATCCATTGTGTATTTAATATATGTCATTGTGGGAGTGCGAAACACCAAATGTTTAGGTGTTTTCTGACTGATATTAATTACATTTGCTATCCCTAGAGTGTAATTACATCACAGCAGAGCAAGAAACGTCTATGTCCTGCAGCGCCCCACGGGGTTTTAAATCCATTAGCAGAATGAGAAATCCTTTATAGTTGAATTTGAATATTATCTTCAGACCCCTTTTATAAGATTACCATTTACAGAAGTGTGGATTGTAAAATACCATATAACATTGTAACTGCACTTAAGACCGTTACGCAAAATTTAAAAACTAGACCACTTGGCCTAGAGGAAGCGAAAAGTGTGCTGGAGCCCAGAATGACAGCATTAGCAATGAACACTCTTGTAACCAGTAACAATATTTATTAGTGCCATTTTCGTTAAGAACATCAATTAAGTTATCGTAAAATTTTTAGATATAAGTCTTTCAAACAATTGGATTCTAATATCATTTACCTTAACAACATCAATTTAAGTTATCCCAAAATGTATAGTTATAAGTCTTTCAAACAATTGGATTCGAGTATCAATTACCTTAACAACAACAATTTGAGTTATTGTAAAATATTTAGTTACAATTTTATTTGAAACAGCTAAACTTCTGGAACCCTTTTGTTTAAGAGTATTACTTTATGTTAGTATAAAATTTCAATTACAGTTGATTTAAAACAGGTGGAGTTGTTGTTGGCTGAAGTTTAATAATTTGAACGCTTCCACCTGTACTTGTTGAAGAACTCAAATGGTACCATGTAGACAAGTGTGCGATGAGTGTTGGTGGTAGTCCTTGAAGTGTGCAGAAGTTCCAGCGAGTCTCATTTCGGGCAGATGTCTTTCGGTGTTCTGTAGCAGGAGTATTTCTGGGCTTGACGGCTTCGGGGAGCATCCTGCTGCACTGCTCTGCAGATAGTGACCGATGTAAATCTCACTATCACCGCATTCCCTTTCTCCCGGCTGTACGGGGACCCGATAACCTTTTTATTTGCAGATAAGCCGTCAGAGAATACAGCCACACCTACACTCTCTCGCCTCGGAACGCAAGACACCACACACACACTGTCACAATTTTTATCAACACTTTAGTTTCTCATATTAATTTGCTATGGTTTATTTTATCCATTTACTTTTAACTAAACCTTTACTTTTATTTTTTTTTCACTGTAACATTTACTTTTAACTTTATCAAAGACAATTAATTACAAGGTCGCCACGTGTTCCCAGACCGGAAGTATCGTGTAATTTCAATTTTACAATAGGAAAGTATTACAATAAAATAGACTTTACAAACGTGTGGGCCACACACACACTTACACAAATATAACACACATAATCCATTTAAATGAACATAGAATAAAATAATTGAGCCTCACCTGAAACCCTTGACTAGCTTA
This sequence comes from Magicicada septendecula, assembly GCA_034769895.1. Taxonomy (NCBI): domain Eukaryota; kingdom Metazoa; phylum Arthropoda; class Insecta; order Hemiptera; family Cicadidae; genus Magicicada; species Magicicada septendecula. Next base: position 215,022,236 of record CM068368.1, on the reverse strand, counting down.
CGAAGTCATATGAAAGATCCACGAAACGCGTATCCCTTGGCCGTCATACCATCGACCACTATATTGGAAGGTTGGCGACGATACCACCATGCCACATAAGCTCAACGTGTTGCGAATTGCCGATCATAACCGTGGCAAGCAACCCATCAAGCCGTACATAAGCAGCTGATACGGTTTACTAGATAGCTTCGCCGTAGCGCAGAGACGGTCTTAATAATCGAGATAGCTGTGCCGACCAGCTGCTGCTACGCGCTTTGGCGGCCTTGAACGTTTAAACCACGCCGTGAAAATTCAAACCCCGGCACATCTTCACCCCAAAAGGGCAACCTGGTTGCTCAAAAACAAAGTAATCGCAACTGCATCTGTTGGCTGCCTCGGGGGTCTCAGAAAAATAGACCGCTCTCAGGAAGACAGAGGCTCCGAGGAAAACGAGACAAGAAGAAGGAAGAATTGGACTGTGTGAGTGCATATATACCTGGGTATGTATGTGTATAAGTGTGTGGTGACTGTATGCTGACTTGATCAGGGTCAGCATACAGAGATGAGAGAGAGAGGAAGAAGAAAGGCAAGCATCGTGATCGATCACTAGAGCTCCGACCCCCCCCCCCCAAGACGCCTCCAATTCACAAACTGAGAATCTAAGAGCCAAACTAATATCTTAACCAGGAAAACCTTTCTACCACCACTCACATACTTATGCCCTATGGCAAAACTTCAACTTGTATATGTGAGTGGTCAACTTCTCTATATCACTGTTGGGATCTCCCAACCTCACCGTCACTGGCGACACAAACCTCAGAATGCGGTATGGACCGGACCAACAATAACCCAACTTGGCGGCTCTTCTGTCAACAGCTGAACTGATCGGGTGGCTTTGGCAGTAGACTAAATCCCCAACCTTAAAGGGATTATGAGTTCGCCCCTGATTGTAACGAACACGGACACGCTCGTGCGCACAAACAAATTCTTCCGGGCCTCTTTCCACCTGTCTGCTGTCCTAATGTTAGGTGTATTAGGTACAAGATCCTCAATTTTCCACAAGTTGGCCAATAGAAATGTGGGCGAGCATCCAAACATCACCTCAAAGGGAACGGCTTTATGACTCTCATGGAGGGCCGTATTGAATGCTAACTGTAACAACTTAAGATTCTGGTCCCAACAATTCTGTTGCTCTGCGTGGTAAGCAATCAGAGCAGACCTAAGATTCCTGTTGAATCTTTTCGCGTGGGACGGCTGAGGGTAGTAAAGGGAAGTGGTTACATCTTGGATACCATTTGCGAAGCACATTCACCGGAATGTACCTGAAATGAATTGTGGGCCATTGTCAGAGACAATGATGGCCGGAAGTCCGAAATGCTGAAAAATATTGTTCTGGAGTGCTAGAATGGTTAACCGAGCGTTTGCCTGCCGTAAGGGCAATAGCCAGACAAACTTAGAGAAAGCGTCCACACAAACAAGCAGGAAAGAATTACCTGACTTGCTACGAGGGAGAGGTCCCACGTAGACGATGAATAACTTGGTCTGCTCGCCACGTTCGATGACAAGAAACCTAACTTAGTGTTTTAGGCAGGCTTGCTTAACCCACAAAGATGACACGCCTTAACTCTAGCAGCAATATCCCTATCTATGCCTTTCCAGATAAAATGCTTCCTAATGCTGGAAATGGTCTTTGAAATCTCCTTATGTCCACCTACTGGGGAATTATGGTAGTAGCGGAAGACCATGGGCACTAACTTGCAAGGCAGCACGATTTTAGGGAGTCGTCCTTTTCTCTCTTTGCAACATAGGACGCCCTTGGATTAGAAAAGGAATTTGGGACCTGTACGTTACCCTCTTTTAACGTATTGATGATAGGACCCAACTCTTCATCATATTACTGATGAGGTAACACATCAGTAAAGGCTAGCGGAAAGTCCAATAATAAGGTACAGGGTTGTTCAGATTGAAGTTCATTGGGTTGGGAAAACATGCGGAATAAAGCGTCAGCAACCACATTCTGAGTTCCCCTAATGTGTTGCACCTTGAACTTGAAGGATAAAATTTTTACTACCCGTCTCCCAATTTTACCCAGTTGCCGGGGATAAGCAAGAAGCCAAGAGAGAGCCTGATTATATCGGTCTCAATTAGGAACTCAGCATGTTCCAAGAAACGACTGAACTCATCTACAGCGTATATGACTGCTAAACACTCTAGTTCATAGACAGATGACTTATTTTCTTGTTGGGTCAAAGTCCGACATATAAAAGTCACTGGCTGCCTAGCACCATCAACAACCTGGGAAAGAACAGCCCCGAGCGCAAGCGAACTCCAAACTCTAGATCATCTTTACATAATAGTCTACATTAACTGGACACATGTTCCAAAATCGGAGGACGGATAATTAAGACATCAGACTTACAAACAAATTAATGGGAGGTCTCCATGGACTGCTCATTTCTCAGCCGCCGGAAATTACATAATTAAATTGGGCACAGATAACAATTCACAATAAACACATGACAGAAGAAGGAAAAACTTGACATCATGCAAGTGGCTACAGGGTCTCCTAGCGAAGCAAGAGAAAGGGGTGAAGACGAAAGGCAGAATCAGCTCCCCGAATTCACCAAACAAACAACACACAACAACAATAACACTAGAATAAATACTATAACACGACATCCAATATACAAGTACAATCTATTAAATTATCATCTAAGCAATTTTCAAAATCCAGAGAATTTAAAAATGCTGAAGGATCATTCGAAATCCAAAACCCAATGTCAACAACGAGGGTGCATGGTCCGACCATAACCGCATTCTCCAAAAAAAAACAATTAATATCCATATACTGATCAGGCTAACTCCCAAATCGCGACCCAATAACTCAATAATTAGAAAGAAAACCATCAGGACAATAACTTCAGGACTGGGATATCATTAGATCATATGGTATCATTCAAGAATTTAGATCAATCCCTAGCAGAGTCGGACAGGCTGTAACCAACTCCGACAAGGTCTGACAGAACCAGGGGCATGAAGAAAATTTTTCAGGGCTACACAAAACATACATAAAACCTTAAATGGAAAGTACCCGGTTTAATTCATACACGGTAACTTAAAGGCCAAACCGGGAACTAGGATCAACACGTCTAAAACAAACTTGTATAAGCAAACTTGTATAAAATACATGACAAACAAACATATAAATGTGTGTGACCTGACAGAATTATATAAGTTACCTCCGGTTTACAATTTAATAATAATAACATTCAAAATAATGAAGCAATTGTAACATTCAAAGACATAATTTGCGCTAAGAATAACAATAGTAATATCACATATTTCAATAAATTATCAAACATTTTTTAGATTCATAAAACAATTAATGGCCGCAAACACTAATAAAAAATTTGAACTCATTTCATTTCATAAATATAAAATATATATAATTACTCAACCTTCCTTTCAGACCCAGAAAATATGTTAAACTTCTTAAATCCAATTGCCAATCCTGCCACCTTCAAGCCAGCACACATAAGTGTTCTAACCACGCTCTGCTACCATTTGTAACTGCCACTAAGGCTGTTACGCAATATTTAAAAACTGAACCACTTGGCCTAGAGAAAGCGAAAAGTGTGCTGGAGCCCAGAATGACAGCATTAGCAATGAACACTCTTGTAACCAGTAACAATATTTATTAGTGCCATTTTCGTTAAGAACTTCACTTAAGTTATCATAAAATATTTAGCTATAAGTCTTTCAAACAATTCGATTCTAATATCATTTACCTTAAAAACATCAATTTAAGTTATCCCAAAATTTTTAGTTATAAGTCTTTCAAACAATTGGATTCGAGTATCATTTACCTTAACAACAACAATTTGAGTTATCGTAAAGTATTTAGTTACAATTTTATTTTAAACAGCTTGACTTCTGGTACCCTTTTGTTTAAGAGCATTACTTTATGTTAATCAACTAAACGCTATGTAACTCACCGTCTGTGGCTTAAGTAAATGTCTTTATACAATTGACATATTTATACATTACTTTATGTTAGTATACAATTTCAGTTACAGTTGATTTAAAACAGGTGGAGTTGTTGTTGACTGATATTTAATAATTGGAACGCTTCCACCTGTACTTGTTGAAGAACTCAAATGGTACCATGCAGACCAGTGTGCGATGAGTGCTGGTGGTAGTCCTTGAAGTGTGCAGAAGTTCCAGCGAGTCTCATTCCGGGCAGATGTCTTTTGGTGTTCTGTAGCAGGAGTATTTCTGGGCCTGACGGCTTCGGTGAGCATCCTGCTGCACTCTTCTGCAAATTGTGACCGGTGTAAATCTCATAATCTCCGCATCCCCTTTCTCCCGGCTGTACGGGGACCCGATAACCTTTTTTATTTGCAGATTAGCCGTCAGAGAATACAGCCACCCCTACTCTCTCTCGCCTAGGAACACAGACACCACATACACACTGTCACAATTTTTATTAACACGTTAGTTGCTCTTATTAATTTGCTATGGTTTATTTTATCCATTTACTTTTAACTAAGCCTTTACTTGTATTTTTTTTTACTGTAAAATTTACTTTTAGCTTTATCAAAGGCAATTAATTACAAGTTCGCCTCGTGTTCCCATACCGGAAGTATCGTGTAATTTCAATTTTACAATAGGAAATTATTACATTAAAATAGGCTTTACAAGCGTGTGGGCCACACACACACTTACACAAATATAACACACATAACCCATTATTAAATGAACATAGAATAAAATAATTGAGCCTCACTTGAAACTCTTTACTAGCTTACGAAGTCATATGAAAGATCCACGAAACGCTTATCCCTGGGCCATCAGACCATCGAACACTCTATTGGAAGGTTGGCGTCGAAATGAGAAAGAAGCCCGTATTCTTCGATCCCACCATGCCACATAAGCTCAACCTGTTGCGAATTGCCGATCATAACCGTGGCAAGCAACCCATGAAGCCGCACACAAGCAGCTGATACTGTTTACTAGATAGCTTCGCCGTAGCGCAGACACGGCCTTAATAATCGAGTTAGCTGTGCCGCCCAGCTGCTACGCGCTTTGGCGGCCTTGAACGTTTAAATCACGCCGGGAAAATTCAAACCCCCGCACAACGTGACAAAAGATGCATAAAATGTGATTTAAGGTGAAGAGTAATGCTATACGATGTTAGTAAACGATTGCATTACCCGAAATTTTATAAAAATGAAATAAAAACTGTGTGAGAATAAACAATTCCTACTCTCTCCCTCCCGTACTATGATCATGTGCGCTCTTCTGTACAGACTGTGAAAACTCTCATAGAGCTGCAATGCTTACTTTTACCTGAAAGTAACCGGGTTCTTAGCGATGACTGTTACTGGATACGCTAAAAACCATAGATGTTATTAAATCAGCAGTCATTACAGAAATACAATTCTCATTATTCAGAATGCTGGATAACCGTGTAATTACTCAGCAATGCACCAAATTCATTGATAGCCAATCGGTCACTATGAAACAAACACTTACTATTTCGTCGGCGGACAAACGCCTTACATTACTGCTAAACTTACAACGCCTAACACATGGTCAAATTTACACTCCTATTCCATGTTTACGTGTTTAAACAATTGTTTTTAAACAATCGTCGTGTTTTAATTACATCGCTGTATGTTCTCACCATTTTACAACGTAGTATAATATATTTAAAAAATTAGACTCTACAATGAAGTACTAAATGCCTTTTACAATCTTCACATCAAAATATGATCTCGTTAAAAGGTTTAGTTTGCAGTTTAATGAGAAACAATTGTTAAATTGACTGTGCTTAAGAAATCTGGAGTGGCTCAACGTCTTGTAATAAATTTGTAGAGCCGAATAAAATACTGCCACTTCATTACAGAGCTTTATGCAATTCCCTGTAATGATTCCATCGTTCTAATGTAAACATATTGTAAGACATTTTAATACGTTTTGAGTCATTTTCTGTGTGGCACTTATTTGCGTCTTCAGACTAATATAACTATACGACAAACAGAAAGAAATATAATAGAATTCAAAAACTATTATAGGAGCAAGATATGCGAGGATGTCATCTGATAGTATATGAATCTATGACTCACTGAATCGTGTCTCAAAAGATTTCAAACTATTCAGGATGGAAACTGATAACGTATTTTATGTTACTTGTAATCGTATTGGAAAGTACACCAATGTTCACTTTATCTTTCTTCTTTCAATGAAACACGGTTTCAATCGCTGTGTTTCATTTTTAACTACAATTTCAGTTTGTGATACAATTATATAAGTTTGTGATTAATGAGTTTTGAAAACGTATATCTATTAAACAGATTACTAAAACAGTAAATGCATAATTATCCACATTCTAATAGTTACATTCTTTGTAAAAAATAATTACGTTATTTGGTTGAAGCTTTTATGTATAATACAACGGCCAAAGTACATTCTCTTTTCTTTTTTCAAAATAATAATGGTCGATTATTGTATTGCTGACGGCTTAGTAAACCAGTGGGCCCAGACGCTTGACTATTAACCCTAGAATTTGGGGATTTAATTCCCTAGCGCATCAAAAAAATGTAATTGCTCTCCTTCCAAACAATTCAATCTGTCCAAATGAATGCCTGGATAACAACCTTCAGTAATAATAGACGACCGAAGCGTGGTGCTGTCGACACTACCTTCTTTGAGCGTCTAACGGCTAACTTAGGAAAACTACCTTGCTTCTCCTAATCTACTTCAGCGAACCATGAAGGAGCCACTAATAAAAGTGGTACTCTTACTTATATAAAAACTTTAAACCACGCTAGTAAATGAAACATGAAATAGTAAATTCACCACAAACATTATTATATATTACCTACATTACATTTTCTAAAATCTAGACACATTTCTCCAAACCTTCTTCACAATAAAGAATCCATACACACTATCAGTATTAACAATGACATTAAAAGTCATTAATTAACCTACTGATAAAACACTTATTACTTGGCTTGAATCACACTACACAACAAACGCATATAAAACAGTTCGATTCCGTCTATTTTTATACAGTTACAGGCACAGTCAATGTCACATAGATTATGACGTATGAAATAATAAGAAACTGTCTGTATACGTCTTAGAAACTTCTGTTATTTTTAGCTCATTACACATTAAGTTGTTATTTGTTGTAACATGACGTTCTGATACACAAACAACATGAAGATATGCTGGCTTATTTGCTATATTTGGCAACAAATATGCTATATTTGGCTTATTTCGTTTTCTTTATTGCGCGAAAATTTGTAACTGAATGAAATACTGTTATACTTGATAGTGGTTTTATACGATAACATTAGTAGTATTACGTTCCGAATTCATTAATTTAGTTTTACTGTTTTGTATAGATTCATCGCTTGCATTTTTGGTTTCATAGTTTGCATCATTTTCGGTTCAACCGGCACTTCCTGACTGAATTCGTTTCCTAATGAAAGTTCTATTATATTCTGTAAATACATAATTTTATGTGAACACAGTTTCGTTTCTGATGACTTATGATATAGAACTGTTCAGTGTCACAACGTTACGTTACCCCTCCGTTGAATTAAAAATGATCCTTGTTCAATGCCAGCACCCACTCATACACATCCCCTGATCCTCAAACACAAACACACACACACTATTATAACATATTAAGTAGGCCAAGCACACGTACATAAGCGCAAACACGCAAGGCCAATCGTAAATCGTATATTAATCTTAATTACTTGTTACTTAATTACTTGAGCAACTTTTATTTTTTTAACAGCTAAACAGAATTTAGTATATTCAACATTTTATAAATTTCAATATTTATCTTTTTGAGGTAAATAAATAAATAACCATTGTGTCAATAAGCAACGTCCAGAGATCAGTATTTCAAACACGCCAAATCAATATCATGAAGCCACGCAAACCTCAAGTACTTTTATAACTATGCTTTTATCAATTAGGATTCCCAGAAAATAATGGCAATTAAATTTCTTAACACAAAAAAAATATGTTTGAGAATATAAATTTACACAGCAAAAGAAATTATTCTTTACAAAAGCTTAAAGATAAATTTCATTTTAGGGGTATATTAGAGGATAGCGAAACGTCATACAGCTATACACTTAAACGCGTGGGAAGCATAAGTTATGTACAATCCTAATTAGTGTTGTTACTTTGATTTGCAAGATAGCAAAGATTTTCCGATAATTTTGAGAAGCTTTTAGAATGAACATTTAACCTATGAAAGTAAACTTTTCGTCCATAAGTTATATTAAATAAAACTGAGTGTTAGGTAAAATTTACTTTTTTCCTGCATTTTTTACTCATTTGCTTATGCGTCCTCGCACTTACATTAAGCTTGAAGGGGAAAACTTAAGAGAATAAACTAATGTATGTAATGACTTTTCCAAATTACATAAGAATAATTAAGTGTATTGTCTAAATCTTTCAAGTAAAACACAAGCGTCTCGTGTTAAATTAGGTCGAAATGGCTCTTAAAGAATTGCTATTATGTTACAATTTTTTTATTACTTTTGTAAATTTTATTGAACTTTGTCCCAATTTTTGATCATAATTATTACAAATGTATTTTTCTTAAAGTAAAACAAGATTTTTATTCCACTAGCGGTGATTTTCTGTAGGATTACTATACGACTGCTTGCTTATATCCTGTAACTATGTATGAAAAAGCAGTCTCTTATTGGTTCTTCCTGAGTACCCAGTTAAACTAATTAACTTACTAGGTATAGAGAACTTGATCACAATACATTCCCAAATCTTTTGCACGATCGGACACTACTTTATACATTATATAATCAGTCACGGTTTGAATGAATGTACAGGCCTTTTACTTGACGTATTACTTATTAGAGTTATTTACAGTGCACTAGCCAAAACGTACTTTCACTTACCTGAACATGATTAGGGCTGACATCTTTAATTGCTAAATAAAAATTAGTACTGTTATAAATAAATATGTATTAAGTAAATAAAGGGATATACTTGCTAATTAAAAAATACATTCAATTAATTCGCCTTTTAGTTAAGTGGCAGTAAATATTTATTTGTGAATACGGAACAACTAAGATTTTTTATGGTAACAAATTTTAATATTTTAAAATAATTAAACATTATTATTATTTTATTTGAAGTACCACGTATAGGAACGTTTTTGATTAGAATATACTGATAACTAATTTATTCAATTTAACATATCACAGCGGTTTTCTTTGTTTTGCAATATTCGGAGATTATCCCACAGATCCCGCATGGCATTCTATCCAATTCTGCTGCCCATTGTCGTCAACATCCAAAAGCGGCAGACGTTCCGGGTGAAAAGCAATAAGCATTGCTGTTACTGTTATACGTTAGGACATTTTAAATTAATTTTACGATTTGTTTAGTCGTGTGTTAAGTAGTAACCCTCTGAGCCCATAAATACATCTGTCATTAGGTTTGTTAGATATGAGGTAATAACGTTAATATCTCCTAACGTATCTCTCAACTGTACTGGAATCATTTGTGTACTACACGTTTTCACAGAAAAATGGGCTATGTGGCTACTAATGTGACTAGTAGCAAACATACTACCGAAATGATACTGGAATAATGCCCAGTAGCATCTGGGTACGCACTATTAATACCCGTGTATTTGATCGTTGATTTGACTTTTCTAAGAGCCAAACATAATTACTTTGATGCTTCGTATTTTGCATTTAAATAACAATGAAATTGGCCAACGAAGGAAAGTTTTTTTCTAATAAATGCATTCGTCATTTTCTATTTGACACTTAAAATATTTTATATTTTACAGAGGTGAGAAATCTTTTATTGTATAAGGCACGTTCCAATATGAGACAATAGGGCTAACCTTGAACAGAGTGATTCTGGAGACATGAAATGGATATCGACACCTTTTAGTGTAATTGAAATTCCACACAAGGTAAAAGCTTGAGCGAAGAGAACCAAATGTAATAATAGACCAAATTATATGTTTTTTGAAGTTGCTCTCTAGCAGAGACAGAATTAAGTACTGAGCATTCATATAAGATACTACATACTACATGCGTATGAAATATATCTCGTAAGTTTGTTTAAGGGATCTTAATTAGCTTACAGTGCCACTATGGTGACACGTCGTTGTGATTTCACATCAACATAAGTATTAGAATAAATCTGTATTTGTAATGGTTAGTAAAATATGAGTGCCAATGTAAGACAGTATGATTTTCAAGAAACCTGAGAAGTAGATCAAACAAGAGATATAATAAAGTCGATACTGTGTTTAAGCCACCTCAGTGAATGATATACTATTAAATTAGTTATATGACAAGTAATTGAAACTCTTAAAATAATAGTTTATATTACGTTCTATGGTCCGTTCTTTTCTGTAAAGTACTACAACATTAATGTAAACTTTTGTTTTCACTGACATTGTTCAGAATTTTTAATGTGGTAAATATAATTATTAGTTTTAAAAATTTTCAGCAATATCTATTTCGCAAGAAATTAGTAAGATCTATGTTTACCAACTTTATTAAAATTTTTAAACAATTTGAGTATATTTTTAAAACTCTAGTAATGCTAATATTTTATTAGATCTTGTAAACAGACAATATTAATGAGCGATCTACGTAACTGTTTTTTCATAACTGTTATTAACTCTTTAACATTTAGATTTAAATTTTCACCTCTCCTCTATGGATTAGTAGGCTACAGGACGAAAGGAAATGACGATTAGTTTGGTTTAGACAATCATTTTTCAACTGTATCTCTCTAATTTACTTTGGGAATATTAGAGAAAAATACAACGCTATGCGGCAGAAATAACATCTGAATGCACTTTTTTTTGGGAGTCGGGTAAAGAGTGTGTTAAACACCTGTTCGTAGGTATGATAACGTTTTTTATTTTGCTGTAAATGTGTTTTTTACCAGTGGTATTCATTCTGTCATGCGCTGTAGCCAATATATTCATTTATTGTTCTAGGAAAAGTATTCTTCAATCAAAAATTAAGAAATATAAATTATGACTTACTTTTTGATCACATTTGTTATCACGTTATGAGGCAGATCCGGTTACTAACAGAAATGATTTATCCCGTTAGATATGTGTTCTTAACTCGGTATAATAAGAGACAAAAAATTGCTTTCCTGGATATCTCGATACAATACATTTTTTAAACCACCTGAGAAAGATAACCTCTTCTGTCTAGAGGATGAACGTAGAATGTAGGTGAGTGAAATGAGATTTTTAGGGCAGCGAGCTAAGAAATCTAGGGGGGAACTAACTAGTTATATCACAATAACAAAGTTATTGCTCTCATAATATTTCAAACAAATTAAACAATTTAAGAATTTTCAGAAGCGAATGTCAATGTATATAACAGATACACACACACAAATCTCTCCTCGCCAGAGAGTGGTGGTCAATACTTTGGCGAAATCTGATAGAATTCTGCGATTTCTCGGGTACCTTAGGAGAATCTGTAGAAGGAACGCGCACTCTAAGGATCACGAGCGACGAAAAATAAGAAAAATTTTAATTTTCTAAAAATCTAACACGTTATTACAAAATTAGGCAGCGGAAGTCACGGATACATCATCATGTCTTTTTACAAAATGAAATAAGTCGGAAAATAAAAATATTGTGACATATTGACCGTACTCCTGACGCGGACACTAATACCGCATAGAAAAGACTGTCCTACTCTTTGAGGATTTTTATTAAAATTTTTTTTCAGATATATTATTTTTTGACACGGAAACATTTGAAGCGGTGGCGTTAACTTTTGCGCCGTTTAAACTGGAGTGTTGGATTTGGTACGTGGATAACGCTTTCGATTGGAGCTACGGAGAGGAGGAGCTTTGACCTTTCCTTAACCAGCTGAAATAGCGTTCATCGAAGAATTCAATTTTCCTGGAAAGAAAAGTTGGACAGCACTATCTCCCATCATGGACGATGAGCTATACGGAGTTATACGCCACAATGGACGGAAATCTCTCTGCAAGCGTAGCACTACAGCTAAGGGGCAAGCTTTCACCCTTAGAACCCACCGAAAATCTTGCAAATATAACTGACTTTCTTCCTACAGATAGTTGCAGATAAGCCCATCCGTTAGCGCTTAAGTACTGCTACGCCTCTATTCCTGCCGTGCGATAGTATTGTTATGATCACCTGTCGAACACAGAAATTCCTTAAGGGAGACCTGGAAGTCGTGACTTCAAACGCTAAAGTCGTACTAATTTGTGAAATCTGTGGATAATCTGAGATAGTCGATGTCTCAATTAATCACATAGTTTATATTCATGACATAGAGAATTAAAATAACACGTTGAAATAGACACTAAATTTGTAAATAACGTTACTGTTAATTTGGAGACCAAAAGCATCAAGGTCGGAAATATTTCTTTCATTATTGTCAGTAATAATAATTGATTCTCGTTTGTATCTACAATTATTTGTGTAATTATGTCGAGGCAGCTCATTTATGAGAACTCATTGAAGTATCCTAGTATTTCATAACTCTGTTGGTATTGTTGTTGTTTAATATCTGAGTAGTATATTTTACTAATTCATTACTATATTAGTCAAGTTATCATTGTTTCAAGGATCCGTACGACTATAAACGATTTTTTATAAATAAATATATTTACTTTTTACCCTTGCAGTATTTGTTTTAGAATACATTTGACTAACGTTTTCATAACAACTACCATGTTATGTTTTAAGTAATTTATTGACGTAAAATTTGTCAAGAATTCATACTTTAATAGCAACCGTTTCTATGGATGTTTAGTGGACTTCAAAAGTAATTTTATTTGCACTTATTGAATATATTAAATATTGTTAAACGTAATAATAAAAATTAAAATCATTATGTTACTGTTAAAATTAAACATACTGTTAACCACATTACCAAAAATATTTGTAGGACTAAATGGCTAAGTTTAACTAAATTAAAAAAAAAACTATAGACAATGATAGCCTGAAACTTTCAGTTTCAAGTCTTCTTATTTGTCGAAAATGTGTGTACAGTAAATTGTACATGAGACCGTTCTCATGTAAGAGTCGAAAGGACTACGTATCGTACACAAATATAGAATCTTGTGCAGCACTTTATTACACGTATTGCACTTGCAGCAATAGAGACAACGCTAATGTGATAATATTTCATGTTGGTTCATCGGATTTTCTGGCATAGGCCTATAAAGCATTTTATGATATGCCCATCTAGATACGGGCATATGAGAACAATAGCTCATATACTGTGAATGCTTCCACAGGCAAATAACATGTTGTTTAACATGACGCTGGTAGTGTCTGTAACTCATTTACAAATATTTTTATCTGCAAAAGGCATGTAGGATAACAGATTTAATAAATTTTGTGTTTACTATTCATTATTATTCGTTACAGAATATCTTCTGTAACCGAGTGCATTTCGTAGCAAAGCAAGTATCGCTTATAATTCCAATCCTTTCAATTAGCTTACTTAATACATGTATCTTTAATTAGTTAATTGGTTCTGTCTCATGTTATTTAAATAAATGTGTGCAGTATTGACAGTTAAACTGCACTACATAGGCTTAACAGTAATTTATTTTATTACTTTCTTTCCCCAGCCGCTCTTTTTTTCTATTTTCTCTAAATTATCATAGCTTAATTTTCTACAGAAATATCTATTTTTTCTTTTGCTTCAAATTTTATATGACCCTCATATCGTTTGACAAATATTCGCTTCTCACCCTTTCACCCTTGTACCATGTTTCAGTAAGACATGTCAGTCTTTTTTTAATATTTCTGAGTCACCGAGGCAAAATACGCGAAGTGTCTCCTGGCGGCGTCTCAACACTAGAGCAGAAAGTGAGGACTCGATCAGAAAATTTCTAGTGTTTTTACTGTAAAGATATGCTGACATGTTTACCGTCGAATACACGTACAACCCTTCCAATGAGGTTGATCCACAGAGGAAAATGGGAGCAGACAGTGTTGGTAGAAACTACTCAGCAAGTAAATACGAGTAGTCTGTATTTTCTATGTAACATAGTTTTTCCTCTTATATGTTGATGACTACGATTAATTATTTTTATAACTAGTGTTTTTCATCTTGTACAAATAAATAATTTGTACATAAATGTACAAGTAAATAATTTTTTTTGTCACAGAAAAATGCTTTTTTCTTCCGGCTTTCTGGGATCAGATCATGAATTTCAAATTCTTTTGCGTTGTGTACATGTTTTGTAATATCATGAATGTGTAACTAAGTAGTTCTCCATGCACAAATTAAGTAACAATTTGTTCGATTCCTGCGTACATTTTCTTTCAATTCGTTATTGAGTTGTGTACAATTTTTTAAATATCGATCGAAGTCGATTGTTATAAAAAAATTTAACTTACAGCATTTAATTTACAAGAAGCTCCACGGCTTGGTATGGTAAAGGGTCAACAGTTTTCACTTTTTGCATGCGTCTTTTGGTACTCCTAAGTTAAAGACTATTGTAGAGCAGTAAAAGGGTATTGTTCACATGTGCACCACACGATAACGATAAACTAATATTTTTAGGTTATCTAGTAGCTAGAAGAGGAGAAAGAGTGTGAGGCGCCGACCGTGAGTCTCCCTCGTGTAACCTCTCGGTCTCAGTTTGATCGTTCGGAGCCTGAATTTGTTTAGTCTAACCGGATTATTGCTGCTAACTTACTATACCAACTTGCTATTGAGACAGACTCTAGTAAAAGTAGTAAGTTTGAATATGTAGCTCTAATAGTGTTTGAAATTCGTCTAAACTTACTCAAATAGATAGTAGAATGAGTGCTATAAATATCCATTAGTACACAAAAATACTTCGATAACCTATTAAAGAATTTTTAGGTAAGGTATTCTAAAACGTACTGCCTGGCAGCGATTGGAGTGCGCAGGTTAGGTAAAGTGGGGGAATGTACTAAGTAGTAACAATGCATCTGCCGGTCTAGTGGAGGGGACGCCAAGCCGCGCATTCCAATCACGGCCAGACAGTAAGGTATCCTTTATAAGCTAGATAGGAAATAAAAGTTTCTTATCTTCATAAAAAAAGAGTTTTGATACATAGCTTCAAAGAGGACGAGTACAGGTATACATAATTAACTCAGAAGAAATTCTCACCAACTCCCATTCCCTAAGGAGGTCAAAATAAAGTAACTGAAAACCAAGTCGTGCGTTGTTTTTTAAAGTTCAAGTTAAGAACGAGGTTAGAGAAAGAACTCCGAGTGCATAACAGATTCAGAAAGTGCATATACCAAATAAGGTGAAAGGAAGACTGTAATACACTTGGTTAACAACTAAGTACACAACCCGAGTACTAAATTATGCACTTCATTCTTTATGGTCTATGCAGTCTATGGGTGTGTTAGTAGATGTAATCTTTTCTATTCCATCTATTATATCCGAATGTGTTATCTATGTATTAATGTGTTTGTCATTTTATAACAGTATGATCCAAATGTTTTATGCTTACATCCTTAAATTCGTAGTGACCGTCAATCAATGAATTTTTCAGTGAAGGGTTAGTGAGGATCGGTCAAAAATAACACACTTTTTTTTAACTTATTTGTGTCGACGTTTCGACAGTGTTTATTGTCATCATCAAGACCTGTGTATGAAATACAAAAGAAATGTCAGACACAACAAAACAATTAAATATTTGGGTGAACGTGTTCGTGAATGTGAGTGTGTGCGCGTGCGTATGTATGTATCGTTGTATATGTGAAGACTTGAGATAGTTTGTTTATATCTTCAAATATTATAATATCTTCTTTTATCTTTAAGAAAACGAGAAAATTATAGTATGACAGAACTTAATTTATACACTATTAAAATTTAAATTATTATATGTAATGATATTTTAATTAATTAAACAAACAGTAATCAACAATTGGATATTAGATTGGTACACAAAACGTTTATACATACAGCAGTCAACATATAGCATAGTAAAATATATTACCTATAACTAAAAACAGATTAGGGGATGTTCAACTATGTAATTATTAAAAGTTATTTTTAACATGTTTCACTCACTAGTGAAACAAAAAAAAGTTTTATGCTTACGTAAAAACTTGTATTTTAGCTTCAGTTTAAGCATCGTGTTTTGCGTACTTTAAACTGAAGATATATTAAGGGGTCTTTGGCGTCTGATTCAAAATTATGTTCTTTAATTATTATTCTTTCAATTTTTAGAATAACTACTTTAAACAAGTTATAGAATTTGTTTTGAAGTATTTTCTGACAACGTATAAAAGCTCTTGCGAATTCAATTGAAATTCGATGTAACATAGTCTACCAGAAGTAGTGTTGAAGACTATTGGTTACTTGCGAGAAGAAAACTGTTTAAAAAGATCTTTATGGAAACTGAATACTGGCATATTTGGGACTTCAGCGTTAAACGTAACTATTACTATAGTTAGTACATTTATGTTTCTAATATTCTGTTATATTTTAAGTAAAGGTACACAAAAATATTATAAAACCAATTGTACAGTCAGCCGCAGAAATGTAGTTGCTTACTTAAAGGTCTAAGGAAAATTATTAGAGAAATATTACGACCGGTTAACGATAATGAGCTCTGAAGAATCTAATTTAATAACGAATTTAACCTAAAGGAATAACGAGTATCAGAATTTATTATTCTACAAACACCGAAATTAGCAGCTCCGCAGTAAGGTTGGAAGACATGATTATTTTATGTCAATGAATTTACATACAAGAATTTGTGACTCTGTGTGTGTGTGTGTGTGTGTGTGTGTGTGTGTGTGTGTGTGTGTGTGTGTGTGTGTGTGTGTGTGTTGTCTGTCTCTCAGTTTAATTTTTAATACCTGTCTTTTACTTTACGTTTTTATGTTCTGCTATATCCATATTAGGCACTGAATAATAATGATCTAAGTTTTTCAAATGCAACTGGTGTGTCTAACAAACAAAGTTTGGTCGTAACCCCTAACGTCAGATTTTGTTTATAGTTACTTTAGGAGTAACACAACTCATATGGCACCAATTATGAGAAAATCGTTTATTCAAAATTTCCAACGCTAAGGCATAGTACCCAATATTTTTATGTAAACATATTGTACGGCTCTAATTTATAAGGCGAACTTTATTCAATCTACTTCCGAAGTACTAAGATAAGCTTGTGTTATTAGACGTTATATGTATCGACTTTGTCATGACTTTGCCTCATGTTACCGTAAATAGTCTTTTACGTATACTGGCCGCTTGAAGTTTCTAATGGAATACTTTGAGACTGATGCCTCAAGTGTTTTGTAGTATAAACGTAATGAAATATAAAACTCTCGGTATCACGTGAAGCAATGTAGCCTAACAAAATTTGGAAAATAATCTAGAATGAAGTTCAAAGTTTTCTCTCCAGTTGAGCCAAATACTATAGTACGTAAACCTGATCACCAATTTCAATATACGATTAAATTGACTGTTCAAAGCCATTTGTTAACATATGTGCTTAATCTTCTTGATTGCATCTATTAAAACAGACCAAACGATCAGCAAAGATTATTTAATTTTTTTGTATATCACTGACAGAATAACGCTAGTTTTGAGAACTTTTAGAGATATTAAAACGAGTTTCACAAGTTTTATTTTTCCTTGAGCGAATAGAAACTCTCAGAAAGGATCCAGTGTAAATATGGTGTTTATCACCCTTCTAATAAACCAACAGATCGCGAAAGAAAAAGTAGTCGTGGAAATTACTAATATAAAAACATGAACTACGAGTTCCCGCCCAGTCCGTATAGCCGCTAGACGTACCAAAAAAGTAGTGTGTATCTTTAATACTTAAACGCCGATATGAAAATATTGAGTGGGATAATGTAGAAGAATTGGGCGAAGCCAGCCGCAATTCAATTCAATCTAGTAGAAAACTAATAAGCACATGGGGAGGGGTGGACCTATGGTTAATTTCTATCTCGGCTTACACAGGAGGTATAGAGTAAACCTACTAAAATTGTTCTCACGGAATATATGAGCAGCCGCATATAATAACGTTTCTTATTTAATTCCTTTAAAGCTCAGCTGTAATAATACTGAATTAGTATTGCCAGGGTATATGAAGATAATGGTGTAAGTAAATGAAATCCGGTATTAGTAGAAGTAAGAATAAGAGAGAGACCGTCTGAAAAAGTGTACGTAAAAACAAATATGACTGATCTGCCCATAACTAATTTATTTTACATCAGTAAACCCCAAAATATGTTCAGACGTCTTTTTATTAGTACTGAATAGTTAGTTACAAGTAATTAAGTATTACTTTAAACTGAGAGCTCCAAGGTTTTGAATTTCGAAACTAAGCGAAACTCGGATCGAACCTTTATATGTAATAAGTTACACAAACAGATTAACCTGGAACATCACGACTAAAATTAAATTACCGATACGGCTAACTCATAAGCTTTTAATTTGTTTCATTGAATACGAAATTGTTTATGTCCTGAGAAAACTCACACTTTCTAGTAAATCACAGAATCTTTCCTGTCGACTCAGATTTTATGATGTTCATTCAAGCAAAATATTACACGTATTTCACTATTTATGTAAAAGAAACACTTACGTAAAAGAGACATTATATGTATAAAAATTTAATAATATTAACGATTTAAATATTAGGTAAGGAGCCAGTGTAACTTGAGAACTATAATGAAATGACGGCCTTGTGCTTAGCAGCGCATGTGTATGTATGCATGTTTCACAGGTGTACTGTATACACGACTGCTAAACTACTATAGCATGACTTGTGTAGTCTGTTAAAAGGTATTACGAGCGGAATTTACATTTTCGGCTACATTTACATGCCAGTGACGATATACAAGCCAGAAAACTGGATGTTACTGTGGATGAAGGGAATTTTCCCTAGTCGACAACCAGCTGCAACAGGCTGTTCAGAAATAACAAGCCGTTGATGTGTTCTTTTCTTTGCTCGTTAATGTGTACACAAAGTATCATGGTGTTTAGAATACGTTACCACAAAATATAATAATAAGCTATCTTCTGAAAATAATGTTTACTTCATTCTTTATGCTAAAAGTTAGAATATAGTAATATATTACTTATCTCTTACATAAAAAAGAATGTTTGACAAAGTCTACAAATCTTTTGTTAAGTCTTGGGAAAGTTTTTGTGTTAACATTAACGAGAAACCAAAACAACATATCTACTCATATCAGTGAAGTTAGTGGTTTCTTATTTTTCGTCATTTCTGGTGTACTTAATATATTTTAAACTTTATCTGCTTATGTAAAATTTCATCACTAGTCACAGGAACATTGTAGCACTAATATCATTTCACAAACAATTATGCTGTTTTCAAACCGTTTTTGTCGTCATTTCTAGTATTGCCAAGAGGCTATAAACAATAATATAGTGAAATATATTATTTAACCGCTATTAAATATTATGAAAAAAACATCATCTTATTTTTTATATGATACAAAGTTAGAAGTTATGAAAAATTACAAATAATTTCGTTTTCACCTACCAATTGTATATCAGTGATAAAATTCTGAAATATATTTGTCAACAGTCGTACTATTTATTTTATTTTTTGTGGTTAAGTTATTAATTTTAGGTAATGCTTATTAATCAACTTATTTTAATTTCTGCCTTCATCAACGATTTTCTTTTGTATTTACAAAATTTATTTGAATTTTATTTTTAACAAAAGTTAGATTAATTTTTTAATTAATTACACCTGCAAAATAGACGACTTTTATTTATTTATTAAAAAACATACACCTGCATTTATTTAGTAAAATAATATTGATAGAATAAATCTAAACCACAATACTTGCATTTTTCTGGAAAAGTTGTAATCAACAATTTAAATGAGAATATGCATATATACAGTATACAGTATGTATGTGTGTGTGTTTGTGTGTGTAGTCAGTATGTTTCTTTTAACACAATCGTGCGATGAGTTTAGTATTTTTCTGCAAACTTATAGAATAGCGTTTATTTTTCGAGAATGCAATATATCTGCCAACTTGAAAAAGGCGGAAGTATTGAAAAGTTTTGGAGAGTGACACACTTCATGGTTCATGGTTTCCCTAAATTGCTTTGTAAATATAAAATTTAATAAAAAACGTAATCAGCCTATTTGAACATCTATTTAATTTAGATTTTTTGTTTTGATACCACCGAAGTACATGAAAAATACTTTTACTTTTTGAGTACGAAGTGAAACCCAGCAATAAATGTAATAATGATTAACATAACATAGCGTAATTACGTGTTTCGTTTGAAAAATTTATTGACATGCTAAATGTAATGTAAATGTAACGTGGAAAATAGCGCATATTGGATAATGAAATTTATACATTAACCTTAATATTATTACAATGAAACACATGTCATTTTTCTTCACGTAATACATTCCACCTTATGTGTTTTTGTACATTAAAAATTAATTAAAACTTGGTTAGATAAAAGCTGCCGTAATTAGTTGAAGGTGAGTCAAGTGATAATATTAATTTATTCAACGAACGTAGACAACTTCTAGGCTTGTTCTGTTGTAAAAACTGATTGATGTATGGTAAATCGAGATACTACATTACATTCGACTCCTGCGTTGTGTTGACTTGAAACCCCACTTTAACTTAAGCAGTTAAAAAAAAAGATTATTTTTTTTGAAAGTTTTTTGAGAATTTTTTTTTTTTTGCAAAGAGGGGCCACAAGTTAATTATAACTAGGCTTAGGCCTAGAGAAGCCAAAAATGCGCTGGATCCAGTGAGACGGGACTTGCAATGAAAACTCAAGAATTAAACAATTAACAAATCCTTTTATTATTCTATCTCATTGCACAATTAATAATAAAATAAACCCAACAGTAATCTATAATTCCCCTTAAATAGTTAATTAAATAAAGCATACTTTCTCAACAAGGCCACCTGAAAATAATTATTGAAACCAAGAAAATAATTTGCTATGTCACTCTACCAATGAATGGAAATTGAAACTATAACTAACCTTGAAATAAAGCTTCCATTAAAATATTAATAAAATATAAAATTTATTTTATATGTTCCTGTTAGAATGCTTTATATAACTTAATGAAGATAAATGGTATAGATTCCTTGCTAATATTAATTATAAAAATAATTACTCAAACAAATTAAATAAATTTTAAAGGTGACAATTCATATACTTGTTATAAGGTTAAATAAAATAAATTATTTCCTTAAAGAAATGATCAGCAATGATTACTTGAGATAGAATACCTGTTATAAAAAAAATGAAAAGGATATAACTACATGACTTCATGTATTAACTTTCTTTTATAAAAAGACATTGTACCAAGAAAAACCCTATATTTAAAGTCCCCACCAAAAATACACTAACTGCATAACACTTATAACCCCCAAAATGTACACACAAATATACATACATAACATGTTCCACGACACAAATACATTATACAATAGTATACAATAAAATATACATAAAGGTGTCTTGCCACGCCCTTTTTATATCACCCTCATGGTGTCTATAAATTCTTACTGGTTCATAATAATTATCCCTGTTAGGATTAGAAATTTACTTTTATTATAATATTACCCTCATGGTGTGGGTTGATCGCACATCAGGTGTATCAGAGAATGCTAAAGCACACAGTAGTCCCCAGGACATAATAAAAATTCAAAACTAAGTGCCTAAGTGGCTAAGTGGCTAAGTGCCTAATTACAGTGAGAAATTAAAAATATTGAAAATAATGAACGCCCCCCCCCCAGTTATCATAAATGATATAAAGAATTTATATATACGGAAACAGGGCCAATTAATAAAAATAGAATTGTTGCATAATATTATAACCCTATGAAAAAATACACTTGGCACAGAGACGGACATGTTAACATCCTGATGATTCAGCCTTCAACTTGTCTCAACAGACAAGTTCAAAACTGTATCGACAGGCAGTGCTTCTGGTTGAAACTTGTAGAAAATGCACCTCCCTCACCAGTAATTTTTTATACAAAATGAATCAAACTGATTTTTAATTAAGAAAATATATATATGTATACCACAGAATTGAACATGATAAATACTAATAGCCAGAATGACTTAAAATCTGTAAAGAAACCCCTATAATGAAATAAATGGAAAATATATGCTGAATGTGACTTGTGTAATGCATGCCAGCCTCTGGCTGACAATTTTAGCAGAAATACATTGAAATTTACAATTAATTTAGCACCCAGTCCACACACTAAACTGTCCCATCAATTGGGGATCTAAATGAATGTTTAAAAACTTGAAATGTAGTAGTTGTCAGATGTATATAACTGGTCACTGGGTATGATTGATTGTTGACTCTATGGGTAAATAATAATTGGTTTGTTGTCACCTGATTTAGTCCATGAAGGGTTTTTTTTAGGAAGGTGGCGATCTCGTGGCTGACATTATTAGGTATTAGGGTGGTGGTCCAAATGCCTCCGGTAGCGAGGAGCTTATGGTGTTCATCGTTCAGCTGGTAGTAGGTCTTCTTTCTCGTCTACATCGATGGACCCTGATTACACATTATATTTTTAGTCAGAGACCACAACACCAATGCCCACTAAAGTTTGCACACCCTTCAAAATACATATATAAAGTCAACATAGTTATTGAGCTATTTAATTATACTTGATAAAATTTATATGGCCAACATGCCTTACTTGAAAATCTTTCTAACAATAATTCTTCCCAGTATTAACATCACCTAATGTGAGTTACCTTGTTTGCAATATGACAATTAATTATGGCTTTGTACCATCTCATAACTTTATACTTAGCGTGAATATGTAGTTACCACGTGGTTAAGATTTGTTTCAATTACCTAGTTTTTTTACTAATGAAAATAATATGAATAGAACATTATTTCCTTTCAAAACGTGCCTGAGTAAGTTGCCAGATATATATATAAAGCTTTACTGTTAATTGTAGCAAACCTTTATACCACTTAAACTACTATGCATTGTGCAATGAGCTAAGTGCGCAACACAATCTCGTTACATCGGTGTTAAATCACTTTTAAACTTAATTATTTTGTGTTCAATGTACTTTACTTTTTAGTGCCGAAATTCTGACACTTGAATGGATTGTTTTATAAAGTTTTAAAAACTTTAGTAACACATTGCGTATTGCACAATGCACGATTCAACAGGTGGTGGACAGATGCTTACTCAGGCTTACAAAAAAAACAGTATTCTCCAACGAATATAGTTGTTAATTAATATAAAAGTAATTTGAGAGACTTACCGCAGTCGTGAAGAGAATTTATCTAGACATAGTTTGAAGAACAGCTCGTGTTGAAAATCATCTTCTCTACCGGAGAAAAATGGCGACCGTCACCCACGAGGTATTTTGTCAGACGCCGCTAATCAGCAGTACCAGCAACGTCCCCGTTTTCGTAAGGTACTTCTCGCCAGAAAGCAGCACCTGGTTTTTTTATACTGCCGCAGACAGTCAGCAGGTGCCGACACCGATCAAGCAGTGTCTAAACTAAACCGGTAGTTTCTCCTATCCACGGGTAGGGCGCAGCACTAATTACCGCCTTAATTCTGTACTGCCTATAACAACTAGTCGTATATTCTGTTGTTTCGCGCCATCTTACCGCTAGATAGCAGCCCACTCTCCGATTGTAAATTGACTGAAAACTCGCTGAGTCATATTGACTCAGCACACCCTCACCCCAAAAGGGCAACATAGTTGCCCCAACGTAAAAGGCCAGGAGAGTACCCTGCGGTGTACCTCTCCCCAAAACAAACCGGAGGACGTCGTGGTTGAGTTGGCTCAGCAGAGCTTGCTCTCAGGAGAACAGATTCTCGGAAGGAAAATGAAAGAGACGAAAGAAGATATGTATTATGTGAGTGTGCAGGTGCTGCATGCTGACCTGATCAGGGTCGCATACAGCACAAGAGAGAGACAGCAAAAGACTAAAGAAAGATTCTTGTATACGTATACGTGGATCTTCCGACCTCCTGAGGCTTGCCCACCAACGCCCGAACACGACTTCCACCTTAAACAAGGACATCCGCCTTATCTTTACGGGGACTAACCCCCTTCGAACGTTTTTGATAGCCCTCGACAACGTTTCAGTTTGGAAATGTGGCTTATCACCATTTTTTGTTTGTCTCCCGGTACGCCCAGCCGGGCCGTCACCGGTGACGTGAATCCTAGGATACGGTATGGCCCCGACCAACGGTAGCATAGCTTCGCAGCAGGTTTGTCAGCGGCTGAGCTGAGTGGGTGGCTTTGGCAATAGACCCAGTCACCAATCTGGAAGGGGTTTGGAATACGCCCCTGATTATAACGCCGACGGACCCGCTCGTGCGCTCGCAGCAAATTCTTCCGAGCCACTTTCCATCTCTCCGCAGTTTTATTATTGGGCTCCTGCGGCAGAAGATCTTCGATATCCCACAGGTTGGTCAACGGGAGTGCGGGCGAGAATCCAAACAAAATTTCAAAGGGCACGGCCTGATGACTATCGTGTCTGGCCGTGTTGAAAGCTAATTGTAACCACATCAAATTCTGATCCCAGGTGGTTTGTTGCTCAGCATGATACGCAATCAAGGCGGACCGGAGATTCCGGTTGAATCTCTCCGCATGGGACGGTTGTGGGTAATAAGGGGAAGTGGTTACGTGTTTGATGCCACTGGCGAAACACATACGCCTGAATTCGTTTGAAATAAATTGCGGGCCATTGTCCGAAACAATGATGGTCGGAAGACCGAAATGCTGAAATACATGGTTCTGTAGAGCGTTGATGGTCAAACGAGCGGTTGCCTGTCGTAAGGGCAGTAGCCAGGCAAACTTTGGAAAAGCATCTACACAAACAAGCAGGTAAGCATTACCTGACTTGCTACGGGGGAACTGCCCCACGTAGTCAATAAACAACTTTTCCATTGGTCTGCTCGCCACCTCAGATGATAACAACCCTAGTTTGGTGTTCTGGGCAGGCTTGCTCAAGCCACAAAGATGACAGCTCTTAACCCTTGTCGCGATGTCTCTATCCATGCCCTTCCAGATAAAATGTTTCCTAATACTGGAAATGGTCTTCGAAATTCCCTTGTGGCCTCCGACTGGGGAATCATGGTAATAACTGAAGACCATGGGCACTAATTTGCTAGGCAGCACGAATTTAGGTGCTCGTCCTTTTCTCTCTCGACAACAAAGGACTCCCTTGGACAAGAAATAAGGGGCCTGTACGTTACCCTCCTTGATATTTTGGATGACTTGACCCAGCACTTCGTCGTTTAACTGATGGGGTAACACATCAGTGAAGGCTAATGGAAAATCTAGAAGAACGGAACAGGGTTGCTCAGCTTGGGCATCACTGGGTTGGGAAAACATTCGGGACAAGGCATCTGCAACCACATTCTGAGATCCCCTGATGTGTTGCACGGTGAACTTAAATGATGAGATTTTCACCACCCATCTACCAATTTTACCCAGTTGCCGGGGATGAGCCAGAAGCCAAGAGAGAGCCTGATTGTCGGTCTCGAGCAGGAACTCAGCATGTTCCAGGAAACGCCTGAACTTGTCTAGAGCGTACACAACAGCTAAACACTCTAGCTCATATACAGATGATTTACGTTCTTGCTGGGTCAACGTCCGGGAGATAAAAGCCTCAGGCTGCCTAGCGTCGTCTATAACTTGGGAGAGAACCGCTCCGAGCGCAACCGAACTCGCGTCCGTCTGCAGTATGAACGGCTTCGAAAAGTCGGGCATCCGCAACACCGGTGGGGAGATAATGGCTTCCTTTAATGTAGCGAAAGCCTTCTGTTGGTTTTCCCCCCATGTAAACTTTGCGCCCTTCTTTCTCAGTTCATTCAAGGGTGCGGCAATTTCAGCGATGTTCGGTATGAAACGCCGGTAAAAATTTACCATACCGACGAATCTCGCTATGCCCTTCGCATCCCTCGGGGGAGGAAAGTCACGGATGCCCTGTGTCCTCTCTGGGTCTACCGTCACGCCCTTGTGTGATACTAAATGGCCCAAGAAAGAAATACTCTCTTGGGCGAAACGAACCTTTTCGGGATTGACAGTGAGGCCAGCCTCTCTTAAGCGACCCAACACCTCTCTTAAATGTGCCAGATGATCTTCGAAAGTCTCGCTGTATACTAAAAGATCGTCGAGATAATTAAATACGAAACGGAATTTCACATCGTGAAAAACCGTATCGAGAAGGCGAGTAAGTGTCTGGGCCCCCACAGCCAAACCCATGGGAACCCTTGTGTACTGGTACAAATTCCAGGGTACACAAAAAGCTGTATATGGTCTGCTTTCTTTGGCAAGAGGTATCTGATGATAGGCCGCGTTCAGATCGATAATAGTGTAAAATCTGGCCCCACTGAACCAATCAAAGGCCGAATGTAAGTCTGGGAGGGGAACAGAATCCACCTCTATATTGGCGTTCAACTTCCGGTAGTCAATCACCATTCTTTGTTTGCCCCCAGGCTTTGGCACTAAAAATGCTGGACTGGCATAGCTGGAATGAGAAGGTTCAATTACCCCTTGTTGCAACAATTCTTGAACCTTCTCTCGCAGAATGGTCATTTTTGGAGGAGCAAACTTGTAAGGGTGTGACCTTACTATTTTCGAATCGGTAAGTCGAATCTTGTATTCCAGCAGGTGTGCGAGTCCCAAAGTAGGAGTTAACACCTCGGGAAATTCCTCACACAAATGATCAAAGGCCGTCTGCTGGGATGGAGTGAGATGATCTCGTGCAGAATCGGGACAAGCTACTTCTTGGATACCCGGCTTAGCGCCCTGGTACCCAAGGAATGGAATTAAAACTTCCCGATTTAATTTGAAAAAACATTGGTGCGCTTGGATGTCCAGCACGAGACCACTTTTTGCGATGAAATCGGCACCAATGATACAATCCACTCCCAGAGCAGGAGAAACCAGAAAAGGTCACACCCAAGAAAACCCATCGATTTTGATTTTAAAGGTAGTAACCCGGGAGATAGGCAAGATTTCCCGGGATGCAGTCCAGCATATTGCAGATGACAAGTCCGACTCCCTAATCAAGCCCTGCTTTTCAAGGTCCTCATATACCCGAGATGAGATGATGGATCGGGCTGAACCGGAGTCAACTAAGGCTCTGAGCTGACCCCCTTTTACCTCGAGCGACAGAAAGGGGCATACAGAAAGTTGTTGCGAGGGAGCGGACTGGACCTTGATGTTAGAAGATTTGGATGTTAACAACTGCCTGGAGGTCGTCGGAAGTTGAACAGAATTAGAGCGGGGGGAAGACATCCTCCGAAATATCTTCCCCTGTCTACCTAGTTTTTTGGTGCTGGTCTAGACATAGGTGGTGCTGGTCGCGCGCGCCCTCGCGTACAATTTCTCGCCACGTGCCCCGGGCGGTTACAGTTATAGCAAATCACGGCATTGGCTTGCTCACGATTACGAGCTGGCTGGGCCTGTCGGGGGAAGATAGGCTCTCTGGACCCTTCCGATCTCTGTGGTCTGGGTTCGGCTCCTCTACTATCTCCTCTCGCATGGTCGGTCATCTGCATGGCCTCCGTCATAACGCAGAGCCGCTCCAGGTCAGAAAACCACTGCGGCCGCTGGGCAAAAACTAGTCGCAGACGGTCGTCGGCAGAGACGCCGTCGAGAATGTGTTGTACCACCTCTTCCACCGACATGCCCATTACCAGTATACGAGCTATTTCGCGTATTCGCTGTACGTACTGGGCCAATGTTTCGCCCCGCGCCTGGACTCTATAAAAGTGACGATGGCGCAATTGTTCCATCAGTCTACTAGGGATAAACGCCCTCAGCACCACCCGGTGGAACTCATCCACACCTTTTTTGCGTCGCATTACCTCCGCCACCCTGTCAGCCATGGTACCGCGGCAATAGGGGAAGATGAGCTCGAGCACCGTTCTCTCCAACATGCCCGGGTAGTCCTTCAAATCGAAGACGGTTTTAAAAAAAGGTATGAGTTTTTCCGCCTCCAGTCCATCCACTACTGGAAGTTGTTTTATAATGTGGGCAAGTGGGTTGGGCAGTTTGTTGTACGTCGCCGCCCCCGAACCAGTTTGCACAGGTTCTACGTCCCTATACGAAGTCATATTCACGGCTGAGACCACGGACTCCTCAGCAACCGGACCCGGCGTGGATGCTCTTACAGGTTGTGACCCCTGGAGGGTCGAGGTAATTTCTTGAAGTCTCTCGGGTATATTTGGCGGCACGAGTTCACCGCCTTGTGCCTGCAAATTCTGCAGCCGAAAAATTACGTGCTGCATACGTTGCCGGATCCGCCGGACACCGAGAGAGCAGCTCGGTCCCTCCTCCAAACTTTCGACGGATTGAGCTAACTCCCGCAGCTCATCCCACTTCTCCGTACAACACTCCCACTCACTCTCGGGGTCAGTAATAGTGACCCTAGAGAGCGCCTCACCCGCGGCCAGCGCTTCTCGGAGCTGCCGCCGTAAAGAATGTACATTGCCTGTTGGTTCTTTGCCCCGGGCCCGGAGCTCGAACTCAAGTTCCTCCCGCAAAAACAACTCAGGATTAAGAGTACTCATCCTCACTTCGCGGTCGGTACACTTAACACACAACTTTAGAAACAAATGCTAACTAATACCGGAATCTGAAAAACTCAAGTACTATATCTTCCAAAGAGTAGACTGCGGTTCCACCTACCGATGCGAGAAACCAGCCCACTACCTGAACTGCTCACACTCGATTACCAGACAAAAGGGACGCGACACACACACCACACACACAACACGAAAACAAAACACCGACCACGAAAATTTATTTTAACAATTTCTTATGTTACTTCGGCTACCATTTATCGGAAGAAACCGACTGCCGATCGGGCCATACCGCATAATTCAAAAAACAACACCTCCCCAATATGGGCAAGGTAATACTCCAACCAACCAAGCACCGAACTGCGATAAGTCCCCTTTCCCCAGGGATTTCCCCTTCTAAATTCTCTCACCACGTGGCACTATTCACTAATCAAGGCGGGCAAGTACATATACATTGATCTCAAAACCTTAAAGCTAACAAATATATTTTCCACTTTAGATATAGGGCCTTTTAAAATTTTTCTAAGTTCTATTTGAACTTAACATTATGGAAGTTCCAAAATGTTTCCTAAGTTTGCAAGCCCCGTCACACCCACAGGACCCACCGGTTGACCCCAATCGCAACCGCGCTCTGCTACCAAATGAAACCCCACTTTAACTTAAGCAGTTAAAAAAAAAGATTATTTTTTTTGAAAGTTTTTTGAGAATTTTTTTTTTTTTGCAAAGAGGGGCCACAAGTTAATTATAACTAGGCTTAGGCCTAGAGAAGCCAAAAATGCGCTGGATCCAGTGAGACGGGACTTGCAATGAAAACTCAAGAATTAAACAATTAACAAATCCTTTTATTATTCTATCTCATTGCACAATTAATAATAAAATAAACCCAACAGTAATCTATAATTCCCCTTAAATAGTTAATTAAATAAAGCATACTTTCTCAACAAGGCCACCTGAAAATAATTATTGAAACCAAGAAAATAATTTGCTATGTCACTCTACCAATGAATGGAAATTGAAACTATAACTAACCTTGAAATAAAGCTTCCATTAAAATATTAATAAAATATAAAATTTATTTTATATGTTCCTGTTAGAATGCTTCATATAACTTAATGAAGATAAATGGTATAGATTCCTTGCTAATATTAATTATAAAAATAATTACTCAAACAAATTAAATAAATTTTAAAGGTGACAATTCATATACTTGTTATAAGGTTAAATAAAATAAATTATTTCCTTAAAGAAATGATCAGCAATGATTACTTGAGATAGAATACCTGTTATAAAAAAAATGAAAAGGATATAACTACATGACTTCATGTATTAACTTTCTTTTATAAAAAGACATTGTACCAAGAAAAACCCTATATTTAAAGTCCCCACCAAAAATACACTAACTGCATAACACTTATAACCCCCAAAATGTACACACAAATATACATACATAACATGTTCCACGACACAAATACATTATACAATAGTATACAATAAAATATACATAAAGGTGTCTTGCCACGCCCTTTTTTATCACCCTCATGGTGTATATAAATTCTTACTGGTTCATGATAATTATCCCTGTTAGGATTAGAAATTTACTTTTATTATAATATTACCCTCATGGTGTGGGTTGATCGCACATCAGGTGTATCAGAGAATGCTAAAGCACACAGTAGTCCCCAGGACATAATAAAAATTCAAAACTAAGTGCCTAAGTGGCTAAGTGGCTAAGTGCCTAATTACAGTGAGAAATTAAAAATATTGAAAATAATGAACGCCCCCCCCCCCCCAGTTATCATAAATGATATAAAGAATTTATATATACGGAAACAGGGCCAATTAATAAAAATAGAATTATTGCATAATATTATAACCCTATGAAAAAATACACTTGGCACAGAGACGGACATGTTAACATCCTGATGATTCAGCCTTCAACTTGTCTCAACAGACAAGTTCAAAACTGTATCGACAGGCAGTGCTTCTGGTTGAAACTTGTAGAAAATGCACCTCCCTCACCAGTAATTTTTTATACAAAATGAATCAAACTGATTTTTAATTAAGAAAATATATATATGTATACCACAGAATTGAACATGATAAATACTAGTAGCCAGAATGACTTAACATCTGTAAAGAAACCCCTATAATGAAATAAATGGAAAATATATGCTGAATGTGACTTGTGTAATGCATGCCAGTCTCTGGCTGACAATTTTAGCAGAAATACATTGAAATTTACAATTAATTTAGCACCCAGTCCACACACTAAACTGTCCCATCAATTGGGGATCTAAATGAATGTTTAAAAACTTGAAATGTAGTAGTTGTCAGATGTATATAACTGGTCACTGGGTATGATTGATTGTTGACTCTATGGGTAAATAATAATTGGTTTGTTGTCACCTGATTTAGTCCATGAAGGGTTTTTTTTAGGAAGGTGGCGATCTCGTGGCTGACATTATTAGGTATTAGGGTGGTGGTCCAAATGCCTCCGGTAGCGAGGAGCTTATGGTGTTCATCGTTCAGCTGGTAGTAGGTCTTCTTCCTCGTCTACATCGATGGACCCTGATTACACATTATATTTTTAGTCAGAGACCACAACACCAATGCCCACTAAAGTTTGCACACCCTTCAAAATACATATATAAAGTCAACATAGTTATTGAGCTATTTAATTAAACTTGATAAAATTTATATGGCCAACATGCCTTACTTGAAAATCTTTCTAACAATAATTCTTCCCAGTATTAACATCACCTAATGTGAGTTACCTTGTTTGCAATATGACAATTAATTATGGCTTTGTACCATCTCATAACTTTATACTTAGCGTGAAAATGTAGTTACCACGTGGTTAAGATTTGTTTCAATTACCTAGTTTTTTTACTAATGAAAATAATATGAATAGAACATTATTTCCTTTCAAAACGTGCCTGAGTAAGTTGCCAGATATATATATAAAGCTTTACTGTTAATTGTAGCAAACCTTTATACCACTTAAACTACTACGCATTGTGCAATGAGCTAAGTGCGCAACACAATCTCGTTACATCGGTGTTAAATCACTTTTAAACTTAATTATTTTGTGTTCAATGTACTTTACTTTTTAGTGCCGAAATTCTGACACTTGAATGGATTGTTTTATAAAGTTTTAAAAACTTTAGCAACACATTGCGTATTGCACAATGCACGATTCAACAGGTGGTGGACAGATGCTTACTCAGGCTTACAAAAAAAACAGTATTCTCCAACGAATATAGTTGTTAATTAATATAAAAGTAATTTGAGAGACTTACCGCAGTCGTGAAGAGAATTTATCTAGACATAGTTTGAAGAACAGCTCGTGTTGAAAATCATCTTCTCTACCGGAGAAAAATGGCGACCGTCACCCACGAGGTATTTTGTCAGACGCCGCTAATCAGCAGTACCAGCAACGTCCCCGTTTTCGTAAGGTACTTCTCGCCAGAAAGCAGCACCTGGTTTTTTTATACTGCCGCAGACAGTCAGCAGGTGCCGACACCGATCAAGCAGTGTCTAAACTAAACCGGTAGTTTCTCCTATCCACGGGTAGGGCGCAGCACTAATTACCGCCTTAATTCTGTACTGCCTATAACAACTAGTCGTATATTCTGTTGTTTCGCGCCATCTTACCGCTAGATAGCAGCCCACTCTCCGATTGTAAATTGACTGAAAACTCGCTGAGTCATATTGACTCAGCACAGGCTGCTATGATCACTAATTGTGTTTTAGTAATTCAGTTAGTTTTCCTAATACACTATGATTAAAAACAGCAGTAGGTGTCATACTTCAGAGGCTGTTGATATATTTAGTGTGTTTTAAAAATGTTTACTGAGACCACTTACAACTGTACTTTGCTTCAAATGTGACACTCACTGTCAGTCATTTCAATGGAAGAATGAGACTAAAAGATTGCCGTATTTCTGCTAATATTTTGTTTCCAATAAATTCGTGTTGTTTGCCATCTTAGTATTATTATAACCTTAAGAATTAATTAAGAAGTTAATAAAAATTTCTTTGCCTTTAACAATATTTGCTCATACGACGAATGTCTGCATAACTACGTAACTGTGTATACGTAAAGTGGAGAACAGTCATACATTATTGAGTTCATGTATGTCAACCCTGTTCCAGTAGAAAAGCCGACACCGCTCTGTTGTGACTTCTGTAGAAGCTAATTAGCATACAGATCACTGAACATGTTTGGTAGTCTGAAGTTCGCAGGTTTCTTGTCACTGCCCCATTGACCTTGACTTAGTTGAACTGTTAAACAACAGTTCATGTCAAACTGATTGATGGCTGCCTGTTACTCTAGAAAGGCATAGGCAAGTGATTAATTGCACTTGTCCTGCATGTTACGTACTAACTAAACAATTAAGCACTGTTTATTACAGAGATATGAAACGTAATCTACAGGATAAAATATCGGTATGGAGAACCACACATGACTTCCATATTCTAAGATTTAAATTTAAAATCATTTTCGAAATGAAATATTACCATAGAAACTACTTCTTTCTACTTACTGCTTCAGCCTTAACCACAGTACTGTGGTCACTAACATATACCACCTCACGTTATCGCACTCGATTTTCACTGATGATGGAAGT
Source organism: Magicicada septendecula (assembly GCA_034769895.1). Taxonomy (NCBI): domain Eukaryota; kingdom Metazoa; phylum Arthropoda; class Insecta; order Hemiptera; family Cicadidae; genus Magicicada; species Magicicada septendecula. The sequence goes on along the minus strand of CM068368.1, from coordinate 214,989,023 downwards.
CGATGGCATTGCCGAAACGTCTGGTTTTGTAGAAAACATTGGACTACGGCCAAATATCCCGGGAAGGAATTTTAACAAAAACTAATTCTTTGTTGCCGATAACGTTGTACACATATATATAAAAAATATGCATAAAATTAATGGCTTGTATAAGTTAATGATTGATCTCCATTAAGTAGTGCTCAAATTTCCAAAGTTTTAATATTATGATGTCCGTAATTAAAACATCAGAGCAGGTTTAGTGTGAATGAGGGTACACCGTGGACTAAAATTTTCAACATTTCCTATTGAGCGTTGCTTAGAGTAAAGCTGCGAATCTACAGTGTATGTTTCACAGAACAAACACGCGAAAGAGCATCTTGCAGAGGGTTCATTCCCTAAAGACGAAAAGTCTATCTATGAATCGTTCCTCTGTAAACACGTGCAGTTACACTGCCCAGCGATCCACAGGAAGCAAATTGATGTCCATTTTTTCGGCTTGCACGCGTTATGTTGGTGTGGGTTTCGGCACTTTCCATTTAAAAAGCGTGCAAATGTAAGAAAATAAACATGAGTGAGGCCAGAAATAACGCGAATTTTGTGTGTGTGTGTGTGTGTGTGTGTGTCTTCCCTGCCTTTTTATTGCTGTAGTCATAATAATAAAATGGAAACGTAAACATTACATAACTGAGATATGCTTACCTGCCATGAACGATATATTATTTTATACATGTACGAGGTGTGTTCAAAAAAAGACCGAACTATTTGTGTAGCACGTCAACTAGCGCATAGAGCGAGCTGCAGAATTAAGTGCTGCTAGCGACAGGTTTTGACGCCTGAATGCCGTTTTCTCTGTTCCGTCACGATCTTCAGTCTTCGAGCTACACGCGCTGTAGTGGGCACGGGCACACACCGTCCGGTGGATTTATAACTTAGTGAGAATGAAGATCTTAACACAACGTGTGTGTATAAAATTTTGCTGCTGACTTCGTAAAATCTTTACAGAGCTATTTCCATTGTCTTCCAAAGTTTTCATTAGCATTTCCATTGGTACGCAGTTGTTAACCGATTTCAAAACGGGTCTCTTTCTGATCGTCGTCAACAAACAGTAAGAATTTTTCAGTGATACGATACATTTAAATTTTTCTATCCAAATTTAATTTTACGATCTTAAATGGATTCTGTCAGAAAGTATCAGCATTTAAACGATGATTTACAATTACCACATCACGAGCTCTCTTCCCATGATCTTCGATATCGCTTTGATCTGCACCGACCATTGTTTTTCCCTCTTTAAAAATTCTTAAACTAATCGTTCGCCTCACGCAGGCTTCCGCGTATGCTTAATTGAAAACCAGAATGTCTCTGAAAAGTTTTAACCTAGTTTTGCTGCAAAATTTCATACGCACACGTTGTTCTCGCGGTCTTTCTTAATCGCTTTGTCACTAATCCGCCGGCCAGCGTGTGCACGTCCCCACTCAATGTGATATACCTCAAAGACTACTGCTAACAGCGGAACACAATAAGTGGTAGTTTGTTGTCAAAAACTATCGCTAGGTGCGCGCAAAGTCGCGGCGCGTCGTTTGTGCGGATTGATGTGTTACTCAAAAAGTTTGTTATTTTTATGAACACACCTCGTATATTAACTCATACATAATTTACATTAAAATGAAAAAATTATAATTTTATTGCCTGGCAACAAAATTATTTTATTTTTAACAATTACCATTGTTTGAAAAAGTTTAAATGCATTTTCAAGTACTTTACTGTTGTTAAAACGTAAAAGGTTGCAGGTAAACTACCCCTTCCCCTTAACCGATCTTCACCAAAATCGAAAATCCTTGAGATCTCTGCAATTCAGGAACGTATGCAAAAAAATATTTGATTCTGTTTAAATTTGCGGCTGTTATCGTTTGCCATAGAAAATACCCTTGTTAAAAAAACCTTGCAGGTAAACTACCCCTTTCCCTTAACCGATCTTCACCAAAAACAACAGATCTTGAGAACTCTACAATTCAGGGCTGTACGTGAAACATTATTTGATTGTGTTTGAATTTGCGGCTGTTATCGTTTGCCAAAAAAAAAAAAATTCCCTTGATAAAAAAAAACCGTTGCTGGTAAACTACCCCTTTCCCTCAACCGATCTTCACCAAAAACAATATGTCGTGAGTACTCTACAAATCAGGCCTGTATGCAAAACATTATTTGATTCTGTTTGAATTTGCGGCTGTTATCGTTTGCCACAGAAAAAAAAATCTACAGACAGACAGACACACAGACACACAGACAGACACACAGACACTTTTCGAAAAACGACTTTTTTCATGTTTTGAGTGTAGTACAATCAGAATCTACAATAATCTCGAACACGATTTTTTTGCCATCACCATACTTCCATTTCCTTAAGGAATATGGAAGTAAAAATAATATTTTAGTTATTATATTACAACTACAAATATATAAAAACAAGTATAAATATAACTATAAACGTATACACCGTTACACAGTACCGCTGAGACTGACTTGAACTCGTCAGTTCAACCATTCTCTGACAATCGACAAGTAAACAGGATTGAACAATGAAGACTAAAATTAAACTCAGATTTTTTACCAAATTTTTTATGTTATTAGAAACGTTCTCAGTCAAAACGAACAAACTTTACTAATTCAGTTATGAACAGAAATACATTTGATAAGTGTGGTTGATACAGAATTGACGTTTCAATGGGAAGAGAAGGCAAATTTATACAAAACTGTCATGCTTTAATTAATAAAAATATTCATTTTTAATGTAAATAGCTAACGGTCCACTTAGACTATCTCTGAGACGACAAGATCGGTGGTAGATAATGCGATAGTTGTAAATTAGTTAACCCTTCTGTCAATAACCGGGTACCTGGGTACCCTTTCAAATTTTATTGTCGGAATATTATCAACATTTTTCAAAAAAATAATGATCCTTGTTGTACACTGTTTATTCAGTAGACTGACATTTCTATATTAACATTCTTTCGAATAGACATATTTTAAAATCGAATTAGTTAACTATGCGCTTTTTCAATAACCGGGTACCTGAGTACCCTTATTCATATCGATATAGTATCGATATATTATTGATTGTATTAATCAATAATATAATTTATTGGAAACGGTTTTGTGAAATAAGAAATTTGAAATAGATATTAAAAAAATAGTTATTTATTTGTTATTATTTTTTTTCGTTATAACACACGATATAGTTTATAAAAGTTTTTGCATGCTCATCACATACAGGCGTTGTACATTCGACACATAATTTTCTAGTTTTTTTCTTTTTTGTGAATTGTCCTTTATAGTATATATGGCATGAACTGACAACTATTTTTCGTCCAGTATGGTCCAAAGCTTGCTGAGATGTAGATGTAAATGCAGATGGTACCGGAACATTTCTGGATATTAATTTCTGGAATAGCCTTCCCAATGAAACTCTCGATTGAAAGGCGTGTTGCAAAATGTCTTGTAACCTGATTATCTGTGGATCGATCTTCGACAAGCGGCATACATAATTCTTCACTCAACTGTCGTAAATATATTCTCCTTCGAATAGTTGTTACTTTATCATTTTGTCATTTTCGAAATATATAATATACGCAGCAAAAACACTAATGTCCAATATATTATAAAAAAATACCAAGTGCTATCGCTTCGTTTGTCTTTGTGTTGTGTCTCGTATATCTTCAAAACATCTGATCCATTGTTACAACACCTGCTTTTGTTTTATTGTAATATTCCTCTATTTCTGGTTTCTTCTTTCTTCCGTCAGAGATTGTCATGGCGGAATGCATGGTTGAGAATAGTATTATTACCTTTTCTTTGGTACATATGAGCATATTGTTACTTGATCTCGAAATCCGAATATAGCTGAATATTCTTCTCGATTTTTCTGTGCTTTAATTACGACAGGAATATATTTTTTTATTTTTATTCAAAGTGCCCACGATTGTCAGATTCCATGATAGCAGATGTTTCGCTAGAGGTAATGAGGGGAAGGACTTGTCCATTGTAATATGTCTGCCCGATCCAAGATAAGATACCACTAATTCTTTTATAACCCTTTTACTTTGATTTGTCCCTTTATACAATGCTATTTCGTACGGATTGTAAAACTCCCACTTATTCATACATGACTCGTCACGAAAGCCCCTTGGAAAAACCAGATTCCATGGAAAAGTCCTCAAACTGCCTTATGGCAACGCTACTATTCTATAAATAACAAAAGAAATATAGGTGGAGCAGTAAATTAGCTTATACCTGCGATGGGTACCGCGGTACCCCGGTTATTGTACGACGTTGAAAAGTTCGGTTATTGACAGTAGAGCTTTTCAAAGGTGGAGGGGGGGAGCACCTTGTTTACACTTTTCTTAGGGCTCCGCAAATATCAAATTCTGATTGCAAAGAGTATAAGAATGAACAAACTGCAAATAGGAAATGTTTGGTTGTTTCAAGAAACTTTTAGTTATCGGATTGTGCATTGAGTTTTACTTTCCCAACCACACTATTTATTGTGACTTACATATTATGCTTATAAGGGAATATAACGTCAACGATAAAAAACAAGGACTGACAGAATACCTTTTATAAAGAAATGGACAATGAACGAGCACTGATAATGAAAAACGGGTGTCAGGTTTTACCTATAAGATATATTCTATATATTATCTATATTCTATAAGATTTTACCTATTGAATCTAGTAATTATATTGTTTTACTATCTTACCTCTCTAACACATCAAATACAGGTATAAACGAGCTTACTTGTTCCTAAAATTTGTCATAAGAAAAAGTTGCAGATCAGATATACGGAATAAATTTCAGTGAAAACATTAAAATATATTATTAAGAGTTGATGTAAGATATGTATGTTTTGTACAGTGTATAGCAGAATTTTGTTTTTCCACACGTCATTTCAAAACTTATAAAATGAATACTCTGCACTATTCATATTCTATATACCTTCAAACAAATTCGCTTGCTTCCTTGGTCCCATTCGTGTGTGTGTGTGTGTGTGTGTGGGGAGGGGGGGCGTGTGCGCGTCTGTCTGTCTCTACCCGTGACTTCCTTGGGTAGGAGTGGCTTATTCTCCCGTACAAATTCGACAATGAATGTGGAATGCCTATGTACACAAGTAGATATATATTTACAAAACAGAAGGGAATTATATATTAAAATAATAAAAATATTATTTGTAAATACATTTCTATAAACAAATTACAACAGGAAAGTATGTTTAATGCGAAATAGTATTTTACAAGTTTAACACATATGTACCCGACGGTAAACATAAAACTTTCTGTATTTTACATGTTTTGTTATTCATTTAAAACACATTAAAATCCAAGTTGACGACAGATTATTTCATACAAATTAAATAAGGCCGAATAAAAAAGAATAAATTAGATAAAATTCTAGAAATACCATATGTAGAAAGTAGAAATAGTATCCCAGTAATAATTGTGTGTTTCCAACAATGCTACACACGCACGTGCATAGATGAAGAATCCTTGATGCGATTGTGATAACAGACGCACGAGTCGAGAAATATTGTTTCATCAATTTCGGCTTTGATTAACGCATACTAAAGGTCAAGACTTTCAAAATAATACTGGATTTTTTGTACCACCACTGCAGTGTAAATGGCTACAACAGGTAAGTAAGGCACGACTCCTCTCTGAGCAGTTCAGCCTAGAATGAGGATGGTATAGCCATATACATTTCAGCGATCCATTACTACTTTACAACATCTTATATCATACAGTTTTTATGGTTACTTTCACACAGTCAGTCGATCTGATGCTAATTTTAGTTTCCTGGTATACCAGGAAGAGAAACCCTGGATAAACAGGTTGGTAACGAAAACCTTTTCCACTGTACACTTCCACGCTGCATCGGTTAAAATTATAAATTTTTATCGTATTATGTTTGTAATACTTCTCAAATAAATTTATTCTGTTCGTTACAAACAGAACTCGGATTTATATAACCTAAAACACCTGGAAATCTGCACATGTTTCCCTCAAAACTGCTACATATAATGTAAAACGTTATACTATAAAGTATAATGTAATATTATAAAATATTTACATAATGTAACTCCGAAATACTGCAAATACAAAAAAAGAAATACACGTCAAAACTAGATTGCCTTGTCTGTTTGTAAACAGTTTAATTTTTTGTTTCTGTATAAACGAAAAGTGTATTTATTTTCAACAAAAAGTTGAAGATTAATATTTAACCTCACGTTGGTCTTCATTGTCAATACAGTTATACAGAATGATAATATGCCTTTAAACATTTTTTAAACTGAAGGACTCAGGTGGTCCGCCAGTTTATTCTTTATTCGTTGCATAACGTACCAGGAGTAAATTTTAAAAATTTAAATTGTAAGTGGAACGTTATAGATTACTCCATCCAATTCTACATTTTTCCACTAGTAATGTCAAAAAATTATCAAGTCGTTCAATATCCCACATTTTTTTTAAATACGCTTTGCAATTTTACTTGTCTCCAGTTATTTCACCTCGTATTTGCGATAACTAGTTCTAAGTTAAAAAGAATAAAAATATAAAATATTTACAATTCTCTCATATTGTTATACTTAAGCAGCTGGATATAACGGAAAACGAATATTATTGCTCACGCATACTATTGAACCCTGTAGAAACTAACTTTTCATCAAAGCAAAAGATAGTTCTTTATCCAGTGACTTCTGTTTGTGCATAGTAACACTCAACCTAACACTGTGGCCAAAATCTACTCAGATTTAAAAAAATTTGAGTTGGAAATTTATTTTCCAGTCATGCTACAGTTACTATCTTGTACTCTATATTACTACCATTCATTTAATAACTAAAAGAAGCGGCCGTTATTGCTAAGGTTCAAAAATGGCAACGAACTGAGACACGGCGTTATTAATCGTTCTAGAAGCAGGCAGTAGAATTAGATATTTGAATAAGAATGTTGTAGAAACGGTATCAAAAATGCATGACAATTAATGATTTTTATGAAGCAAAATGAAAAATTGTTATTTATTTTATCTATAATAAATAGTTGTTATCTTTTAATGTCTTTCGTTTTTTCAAAACGGAACTTACTTCAAAATCATGCTTCGTAATTCTTAGTTGATTTATGAATTCTGTTGTAGAAAGATTCGCAGAGGTCTAGTTAAATATAAATTATTTTAGGTAATAACAATCAAGTTTATAAATTGTGTTTGTATTTTATGTTTTTTACTTATAGAATTGCTACTTTTTGCTGTGAAGTCATAGTGTCTTTGTAGGTTAGTTTCTTCCTTTTGCCTTAATAAATACCTATTTTGAAGAGGATATGTTGTTATTTTCAATTTTTTGTAGCTGTGAGTACACAGACTTTTAGGTCAAGTTTAAATAGGTTTCATTTTTACGTCTATTGTATTAAGGTTTTATCTTTTCCATAAAAGTTTGTGGCTTTACAGTTTGAAATATTGGCAAAACATATCGTGGTTATCTTAGTTTATTCTACGGAACAAGTCTACCTTAAGCCAAGCAATAGTAGATGAATTGACAAAGGGATTTACAACGTAAGCAGTATTTTCTCCTGCACTGAATGATGTTGTATGCAGTCACAGTATTATTTGATAACATAAGCAGTTTTTCTTAAAGATAGCATTCCTATTGTTCTATTTGTGAGTAACATATAAACAGAATATTTAAAATATAAATGTAAATATATTCGACGTAATCATTTCTGTCTCTTACCACACATTTCCTACAGCTATATATTTTAATTTTTGCTTTCTTATCTTGTGTAAAAGGTTCATTTTGCCGCATGGTAATTAATTTCTGTAAGATTTCTCTGCACTTAAGACTGACAGTTTTTTTGTGTATATGTATACCTTTGTTTGACACTAGTCACTAATGCATGGTTCTTAAGCTCTGTAGACATTATATTATCCAATTCTTTAGTTGGAACTAATATATTAAAAAAAAAACATGCCTACAGTCAGCTCGTGCACGTTAGGTACCATGAGCTCAATAGGATTCCGGAACAAAGTACGTGACATGATGTCACTTGCAGGGTGGCTGAGCAAAGCCACTACCTCGAGGTCTACGCTGACCAGCGTTTGGCGGTTTCACACAAAGTTACCTTGCCAATCGGGGTTGTCGAAAGTTTCTCTTATTGGTGTCAACTTGCAGATACTAAAAGTAAGGAGTATTACAAATCTATTTCTACCGAGTGAGTTTTGGTTACATAATATTTTAGAAATATTGCTTCGTAGGCGTTTGGGTGTGAAGAAATGATTGGATATTTTGTAGATCGTTTATCGTTATTTCCATTTTTACAATTCCGCTTTTGAAATCTACAGTGACGAATACACTTATAGATCAGACCAATTTGGCCTCCATTGTTCAAACTACCACCTTGGCATGCCACATACAAAGCGGGCGCGGTGTTTTGCTACTACAGTACTCTTTATGAGAATTCGCATGTCCGCATATGCGTTCATATACTACTGCTACGGCGTTCATATCCGCATGTCCTCGATCCTCGGTTTTCATATCTGGGTCCGCTACCAACAAGAGTTGTGAAGGGCGTTGCTTTCACACAATTATGGAAGGACAAAACGTTCGTCTTAACCTTCCAGGCCATCTGTCGTTATCAGTCTTTCTAGTCATTATTCATGTAGCAGCTCCTTAATAGTCAAGATAGTTCTTGCTTCGTAATAAATGAAATACGTACCTACTATTTCTTTATAACACGCCTTCTAAAGACTTAGTCACGTACGAACACACTGAATTGTATTTGGTCCTTCCTGAATTTTATCCATAAGGCACTGAATAGGAGACTGATCAAATGATTTTAAAATCTTAAAACACTAATCGTTTTGTAACATTTGTACAATAAAAAAATATATCGCTAAAATATAAGTGTGTTTCATTAATGAATAACTAATACTAAGAGTTTAGTTATACTCTCCAATTATACTTTAAATAATACATTTGTCTTTACTATGTTGCAATCTCTATAACAAAGTAGATTAACAGTAGATTAACAACAGATGTTACAAATGTGTTTAAATAATTTATTAACCTACATAATACTCAGATTTGTGTTATACTAAGCTATTTATTATAATCACATATGTTTTCTTATCACATCGTATTTCTGTTACAGGAGTAGGGCCTACTAATGATAGCGTAAGCTTCCTTGCAAATGTAATGTCATATGAAACCAATACGATACGTAATTGAGCGCTCGCGCACGACAGAAAGAAAGATAGGTAGATAGATAGATAGATAGATATACGTAGAGATAAAGAGAGAGAGATAGACAGAGACAGACAGACAGACAGACGGAAAGACAGACAGAGACGCAGGTACAATTACGTACAATAAAATATTCATAGTAACGCCTTCGATACCTTTATTCACGGATCTTGTGACTACTCAGTCGCCATAGTTTTGCTCCCGACAATATAACACCAGATTTCACCTCTAATAGCAAAGTCGTAAAATGTTACCTGAACGTCGCCCGCTGAGACTCATGCAAACCACGCGGTCTGTTTAACAACTTCAGACGCAGCGTAAAATTCAAAGTTTATTTTAGTTAGGAGTTAGGGAACACTGTATTAGTTGGCTATGGAGCACTGTATTAGTTAACAAGAGTATGTACCAGTTCCAAACAATGTTCGCCTACAACAGTGTACGGGGTACTGAACTTGTGTTGTCTGGTGAAAGCTGAGTTTAAGTACTGTTAACTACAGTTTACTATTCACTGTCAAGGACGTAATTTCTTGAAAATATTTTTTAAAGTAATACATAAATATATAATATATCAGTACGCTTAGTGGCATGTGAGAATTACAAATCTGGAGCGATGAGGTAAAGGAGCTATCGGACAGGAAGACGAAGTATACAGAGTACATTTACATTGGAAACTTGATAAAGTAAAAGAGAATTATCATGGAATTAGGAACAACATTAAGCAGTAAAAAGACGCAGAGCTGTGGCAACATAGGCTATTTTGACAGAACAAATAGAGTGTGTCATAATAATAGCCAGAAATCTGCGTATGTGATGATTGGATAAGTGTGTAAAAAAGAAGACTACTTGTATGTAACAACAAAAAATGTAATATGAGAAGAGAACTGAATCACAAACCAGTAACTCTGATATAATCCAATAGAATTACAGAAATAAAATCACAGAATTACAAATATTTTATTCTAAATAGTATCTAATTTATAGATAAATATGTTTAATACCAGTAGTGGGTGAAAAATAATAATTATAACTTTTTACAGAATAGATATTTGAACATTCTTACAATTTGTATCTGGCTATATTTTCCTATGCTATATGAACCAATATATTAGGCTATAAGTGAGAAACTCTTTTTTAGTAAAATATATGTAATGTTATATTATAAGGTGCATGTCACGTTCAAAGGAAAGAACGTGCTGCATAGAACAAATTGCCTAGTGTGGACAACTCCCGAGTCTGTAAACGTTTGAGCGATCCCATTGATTGGATCGCTTCACAGGTCAATAACACCGCTCAGTTGCCAAACAGATACTGTAATCAAAAACTGGTAAAGACAAAACGTTTGTAAAAACAGACCCTTTATAAAACGTTTGCTGACACAGCTGTCCCAACACGTAGTACGCAACCTAACAGTTAATTAAATTTTGAAAAGGCCGTAAATTACACAATAGAGGCTTTCTTACGAACGTTGACGATATTTAATGAATTACTTGTGGTGGACACAGAATTAGTGCTGGAGTAAATATAGAAGTGGAGAACGCATATATTTTCCATACAAGGATGTGTGTGTGTGCGCGCGCGCCCGTGTAGAATTTTTAGCTTGTATAATTGTATCAAGTACTCGTTAATTTTTATTCACACGGAAAGAGGATGAACATTTAAAACTGTTTGGAAATACGTTGAAAACTTGCATTTTTAATTCATTTCCCGAATACATAGTGTTTAATAATAAAACCATTATTTTTATTTTGGCGATATGATTATAGTTATAGTTTTCCTCAACATCGAAGTATATTATTTATTTATGTCTAGAAAAATGTTCAACTATCACAATAGTAAACATTCTGTATCGTATTGTCAGAATTTATGACTAAAATTACTGAATAAACATAGTAATTAATGCAGCGTTCGGACATAGTAATTTTACTTGGTTTTTATAAAAATATGAGAAAAGCTGGTAGTTTATCTTGTATGGTAGGAAATAAATGTCATTTGCAAATGATGACTGTTGATGATGTTGGTGATGGTGTGGCGGTGTTGTTGTGTTTGTTGTTGTTGTTGAATTTGATGATGACGACGACGACAACGGCGATGATAGTGATTAAAACGACACTGATGATAATAGTTATTTACACAATTCAGTAATCGGCTCGAACGTACTTTGAAACATGTTAGATTAACTAAACATAAATCCAAAATTTTAATGACTCTAGAAATGTTACTATAATAACCTTACTATTTCTTTTATGAATTTGCTAACTGCTATAATTTTTTATTGTTCGACTAAGCTTTTCGTCATTACTGACATCTTCAGGTCTTAAACAACCTCCATGCATCTCTCAACTGTCTCACTCTCAAGGTCGAGACACAGGTTTTTTTACAGTGAAGCATATACCAACAATAAATTTGGAAACAATACCAACAGTGAAAATTTGAAACCACCTAAACCTTGCAACATTGCAACCAGGCTTTAAATCAAGGCGCTCCATAAACATGGAATCGAAGTCAACTTCGCAGCTAGTGAGGAGGGTAATACTGTTTTAATTCCCGAATCCCCCTCATTCCATCGGACTACGCCTCCCAGTTTAAGCCCCTTCAATTCCCCGTGATCATCAACAAGACTCAGGAGCAGCATCGCGGTTGGTCGCGGTGGAGCTAAGGCACGATTGCTTTTCCCACGGCTAGCTGTTTGTGGCCTGTTTCCGGGTGAGTTCCGTTGACAGTCTGGTCATTCTTCAACCACAGAGTAAAACTGCTAATGTAGTGTATAAGAATGTGCTTTAAATTTAAATTTTAAATCCCATCTTTTGCAACCCACGTTTATTTTATTAGAAACCAATTATTACTAGAATAATTCAAAAAATCTACATTTTATAAAGTAGGAAAACAAATTTGGTAGAAATAATATATGTTTTACTTAAACTAAGAAATTGTTATATTTTTCTGTATAATTTCAGTCCTAAACATCACATGAATTTTTGTTAAATAGGCGTCATTTTTACGATTACTGTACAATTATGGTTTTATGTTTAACGAATTATCTATTAACGAAGAAACAAGGAACAATAATAATTTTCTATGATTTTTTATTCGTTTGTTTTAATTACAGGCCTTTTTAATTAGGCAAACAAATTTTAGTAGTAAATGTTAACACATTGAGAATAAGCTGGATTGAAATATAATTTTCATTTCTCTAATTCGTAGCGAAGCAGGGTTATTCAACTAGTTAGTAATAATTTTGAAGTGCAAAAAAGAAATGATGTAGAAACAAATTATGGCTACTGTTAGTAATAAAAATTGAAATTCAATAAACGACAAAAGAAAGGTAATAAAATGTACGAGTAATTACATACAGTCACTAAAACTAGACATAAATCAATACGTGACCCTATATGCAATGCCAACATTAAATTAATAAATAAATATAATAGTTCATAAGTTTTAAAGACAGTAGAAAATATGAAATATTTAAAACTAGGTTGTTTCAGCGCAACCCAGCAACGTCTGAATATGTATAAATCGCTAATTCGGAAATTCACTTTTTTTACAATTCAAGAATTCAAGAAAAGAGCACAATTAACACGTGAATAAAAAATGAAACAAATATTGTCAGAATGGGAAACAGTATATTTATTGGTTTAACGAGACAATAACTATGAGTAGATATGATTTGTAAGAATAAAATTGATTTCAGTGTTCACATCATATACAAAGTTTCAGCAAGAGTTCATTATTTAATACAGACTCTCCTTCCAAAGCAAGATGTAAATACGTTTCTATTTAAAATTCAAGTTGTAATTGCAGCTGGCAATATATGTATTATAACATGGTATTATAATTCTCACTCCCTGTCTCCTCTTCTTTTTTCTTCTACTTTTGCCGACTACGGACGACGTGAAGTAACTTTATATTTTCCTTCTTTTCTCGCTTATCTGTCATTCCAGTACTCTTGCACCATTTTCGTTATGTATTTTTTGCTCTTTAAAAATTAATTTTGAAATATTATTTTATTTATTTTTCTGTTTGAGTTACTATCGTATTTGAACTATCAAAATTTCTCTAATGTGTTAACTGATACAGTAAAAATAATGTAAATTTTGTTTTGAATGTGTGATTTATTTATGCATCAACGAAGGAAGTATCAATTATAGAAAAAGTTATATACCGCAGCCTAAATTTCAAACTGATAGTCCATTCATAATTTGTGTACATGGATGCGACACTTCACTTTACCACAAGATCTTAGAGATGTCATCCTTAGACTTACGGTAATATTCCATGTACCGTTAAAATTTTATCGTATCATCAAATTGTTCAAATCATATCATCTTCCGTTGACAATTTAATTTAAAGGCGCCTACATATCGAGTATATTGAATTAAAAATGCAGCCTTTATCATAAAGAAGATATTAGTAATGTTCTTCAAGAAATCTTCTTCTTCAGTCCATGGATTGTTGCGTTCCTACTTCACTGGATCTGACCATTGTTTCCAGGGTCTTCCACGATCCCTCATGTCAGCTGGTGTATATTTCCAGTGCTTGATTAGGAATACACGTGTCTAGTATGCCTTGTAAATAAAACTTCCAAAATGTTATATATTCCTTTGTCCTAACAGTTACTGGTCGTAACGTGAGGCGTTTCCTTATAATAATCTCGTTTTTTAAGATGAGCTTTCATTATACATCCCCTAACAAATCCTAAATATTTTATATCAGATTCCTGTATTTTCGAAACATCTTTTTGCATTACAGTCTACGTTTCTTTCCCATTCATTAAAGTTGGCAGTGTTATGACCTTATAAAACGTCAGCTTTCTCTCTCTCCCCCCCCCCTCTCTCTCTCTCTCTCTCTCTCTCTCTCTCTCTCTCTCTCTTATTCTTTAATAATTGTTCTCTAGGTGTAACGAAGTTAATTTAACGTACTCTTAATACACTGGCCGTTTTATTTCCTTCCTATATGAGATATCACATCCCAGATAATTAAAATATAATAGATTTGTGTGTTACAAACTTCACTACCTTCATCGTTGTGATCTACTACCTTTTTGTTCCTACACGGTTGTTCTCTAGGAAGCAATTGTTTTTGTTTTCGTACTAGAGTTTTTAAGATTGTATTTCATGGTTTAAACACAATGTATAAATAGCTGTTTATAGCTTACTTTCATTGTTTCTTGTAATTGCTTTTTACATTAAGCATTACATTATTGATCAATCACTGTAATTACTCATTGCGCTTAGTAATGAGTTAATTCACCTCCTCTTGAAGAAATATATTTTTAAATTTTATTTTTTTTGCTTTTATCGTAATAAAGTGCTCGAATAGAAAGCCGTAGTTACTTATTAATTTAATATCACTAAACAAAACAAGTTGAATAGCCCTATCTCATATACTCCTGTAGGTACATATATAGTACTAGTATACGTCTTAGTATATAACCCCTGTTCCTTACCTGAAATAAACGCTTTATTTTACGCGGTGTTCAGCTGCGTATCGTGCTAATTATTTTATATTAACGGTGTCTAGTTATTAAGCACACCGTATGGCTCGAGTTTAGTCTCAACGGACCATGTTCATGTAATATTTTACTACTTTGCCACTGTATGTGAAATTTGTTGTTAAATCGTTGTGAGCACAACCAAGCCAGGTATACTAAATACTCACTAGCTCTGTGAATAATTTTGAATAGGGCTTCACTTTGCGTAGGTTACTGTAAGTAATACGTTTCCTTACGTCGTTCATTCGTTTGTTAATGAAACATAACAGTTTAAACATGGTTAGATTATGCATAATGTGATAATTTATTTATGGTGTGTTGTGAATATCCTACTGTACAGTATTCTATGTAGAAATTAAATTCTTCTATAATTAGATATATTTTATGACTATCATCAGTGTGTTTTACCATATCTACTAACGTAAGCACTAGCATCGTAATCAGTAATGAACAAGATTTGTTCTTCAATATTGCAGTAATACAATATTCGGTCTTCACAGACTTACAATTATTAGGTTATTCGCTATTATCTGTGTAATTATTGCACCTCAACTTATATTAACACTATATATTAAAGTCTGTAAATGATTACAGTTTAGACTGTGATAATTTGATAATTAAAATAAACCTTAAGCTTTAACCATAAACGTATGAATAATACGTTAAGTCTTGGTTATACGTAACAAAGTTAAATTAACCTAATAATAGTAATATTATTGCAATTGTAATATAGGAAAAATTAAAAAGGTATTTTCCAATTTTCATATTCGTTCCATATTCGTAGTTCTGACTGGTGCAGTAGCAAGTTTTATTAATTTGTATCGTAGCATATTGAGTATTTTGCATACAAATTAATGTTTAAGAACTGGACTCTCCTCGGGTGTCTCGAAAAGAAATTCTAACGGTTAATCGGTTCGTATAGTAAGGAGAAAAACAATGTGTGTTCTGCTGTCCATTTTATATGCTGTATACCACTGCGTTTAATTATGCAGTTCGAAATACTGTTTGTCTATGAACATGCGCACTCCCCACGCAGGTGACAAAATCAACTGTAGACACTAATGTAATGATAGTAAAAGTTGCCGAATTATGAATGCTGGCGTTCATAGCTACATTAGCAAGTCAGTGGAAAACAGAATGTTTCCATCGTGCCAATGACTAGTATCAGGTAATTTCATTAATTATAAATAAAGAGTACGTATCTACGTTTTTTCTTTACTTTAACCCTTGACAAATGAAAAGACCCTTGTAGTCAAAAAGTCCCTTGAAAAGACCCTTTAACCCTTGTAGTCAAAATCGAAGTGAATAATTTACACTTCAAAACCTGGTTCAAGCGGTAAGCTAACACTTTTATCTTAAATAATTATGTTCCGTGTCGTAATGATACAATTTAGTTAGCGATCGTGTATACACTGGAAGATTCGAACGTTTAATTTTTAGGTGGAAAGACATAAATTTATCTCTTATTATGTTTAATATCTAAAATTAAAATAGTTTAAAAATAAATCTTTAATTTTTGTGATTGGTATACTTATTCACCGTCAAATAATTCGAAATGAGGAAAGATATTTCTTTTAAAGAGAGATTCTTGTTTCTCTAATTTTAAAAGATTTTCGAACATCGATATTATGCAAGCATAAACTAACTCCTTTACAGGCACACTCACTAGAATCTGCAAAATCAGTAGAACACACATTGTTTTGAAATTAGATTAGTTTCTTTCCTTACTATACAAACCGATTAACAGTTAGAATTTATTTTCGAGACTCCCGAGGAGAGTCCAGTTCTTAAACATTAATTTGTGTGCAAAATACTCAATATGTTACGATACAAAATTAATTAAACTTTGCTACTAATTTTAATTCTTAAAATTAGGCCTGTGACCTGATACATCCTATCTGTAGTACAACTCCAGATAGTGTCCACCAACACCAGACAGAAATTATTCATCCATTAACCACGCCCGGTGGCAACTCGCACGTAGAGAGGAAGCTGTGTATGTGTGTGTGTCTGTAGTGGGTGTCTTCATCACTTATCTAGAGTAAAATCATAATTATTGTAATCATTTTTTTAATTGTTGCAGTTCAATTTTTTTCACTCAAACGAAATGCTGTGAGCTGTGAAGGTCGGTTGATGGTAGTTGCTGATGCGTTTGTGTAAGTCGTCACACAGAAAGTTTTAAATTTTACAACCAGTAAAGTTTTATAAATATATAAAATAACGTTATTATTTCTAAATTATTATCCATTTGAACGTATTTACCATTATTGTAAAAAATGTTTAAATATTTGCCTTAAGTTTTCAAGACTTTTTTCTGAATGTTTAAGTTGAGAGAACGGACTTCATAAAAAACTCACATGCAATAAATTCAATGTAATTGGCATTATTTAAGACTTTTTAGAATAACATTCTGGACAATGTTATGTCCTATGAAAGGTCGGAGAAATTTTCAACATTTTACTTTAAAAATCTAGCTACAACAATATTTGCCTAATGACAATCCTAAAATTTTAGGTTTAAGACTGAATACCATGATAAAGATTAGTTCTTACAGGCTCATTATTTAATCGCCGAATCTTCAAAAATAATTACAGTTTGTAGTAACTAAACGTTTTAATAAGTAATCACAGCTGCTGCCCTCAAATTTGGAAAAACTACTCACAGATGTTCTGAGTTTAGATTTTAGTGAAAAATACAGTCGAGTAGAATAACATGTAAAATGTTAAAATACAGAAACGTGTCGTTGACGATATCGGTAAATTATGTACGGCTTCTTGATATTTACTGTGCACATAAAGCCAATATTTAGCAGTTGATTGGTTTCATTACGTCGAAGTCACGTTGTAGATCACGATCACGTCATGCTTTTCGTTCCTTTTTAAATTTATATTTACTAAATATTAAAACATATCGTGCACAATGTGTTTACAATATATAATGTTGAATGTTGGCGACTATGTGACGAGAGGGAATCTATGCTATGAGACTATCTTACTAGAGGATAATCTCTGACGTCCCTGGAACATTCCTGCCGAACGTTTTAAATTCACTACATGGATAATACTGAACGCCTTGAGTTACTAATGTCTTGAGTAATGCGATCTTCTTCCTCTGTCTTTTCTTCATTTGTTTTTTTTAAGTCATAAAATTCCAATCTCATCCTAGGTTTTATCCATTTTTCCAAATTCGTCCTGGAGTTAGAGCTTGTAAAATTTATTGTCGTGAACTGTACACATTTGTAAACATTGTACATATAAGAGCATAACGTAAAAGAGATTAAGGACTCCTTACTTTTATCACTCATATCGGACGCCACATATCTTTTCGAACTACCTAAGACAGATGAGTGTCTTGGTTTTCGATGTAAATGAAACGGCCGCTTTCACGAGCACTTTTGGTACTTTACAAATTCAGAAATCAAAGTAATATATTTACTGCAGTAATATATTTTACAGCAGCTTTATCCAGTTTTAGAATGTAATTCAGGTGGACTGATGGCGCAGATACAGATGAAGGTGCTATCATACGCGGAAAAGAGGGAGGTATAAAAAGTGAGAAGTGTATAAAAACACTGAATAATTCTTTCAGTATCGCTTATCAATAAAACTGATTAAAACAAACTTTATTGAGAGAGAAATTTTGTGCAAATTAAAATGGCATTGCCGCTTTTTTTCCCGAGTGTGGTACTGATGATGGCTAACACAAATTCAGCCAAAATAAGTACGGACGTTTGAAAAGTGTCATCTGTAAGAATAGACTTAGTTCGTTAAAAATTAATTTTGTAAAATTTATTAAATATACATCATATTTTTATTTTTTAAATGTTACAATTTATTTACTTATTTGCAATTTATTACGTTATCCTAAAACCTGTCTAGATTACAGCTGTGGAGATCCACCAGTAACTCGAACCCATATTAAGCTACCATATCTGAGCTGAGCTATCACAAACACCCCATAGTATGTGCCCAAAACAGTAATACAGAAAGACCTGTAAATGCCTGCAGTTACAGAAGAGGTAAAGAATGAAGCTCCAGTTACAGCAACAGGGTAGTTCACCCTAACATCCTCGCCAAAGGATTTGCATTCATTTTTACAGATTTTTTCTCATCAATTTTTAAATCAACAACTACGTGTTGCTTGTGTTTCTAATATAGTATGAAAGTATACGAACATTTTGTATTAGTTGTAGCAGGATATTACAAGGTAATTTTCTTTCTAAAATGTGATTACAGTGCCTAATTAAATTTCAATGTATTGATATTTCTCATAAATTAATACAAGCAGACAAAAAAATACCATCACATACGTTTTGCAAAATAATACGGGTTTTTTATATCACCTAACTAATTTGTACAGATTTGTAAACAAAATTGTTGTGTATTACGGTCCAATAAAAAAAAGAACGGAGCAAAATATTTATGTGCATGTATCCTTGTTTTGTATGAAGAGTATAAATATACACAAAAACATTAACAACATATAATTTGAAATAAAATAGATAACAGATTTTTCATGTTTCCAAAACACATATCTGTATGCAATTCATAGCTATTTATGAAACATAACCAATAAAAAAATATTTTTCAAAATACATTTCATAAAAAAAGTAGCCAAATAATATGTTATACAATAATAAAGTATTAAATACTATGAAAACTAACAGCTAATTTTGAAAATTATACAAAATAATACTGGGCACACTAATGTTTTGAGTTCATAAAGTGCTACAAAGTCACACTCTCATTCACGTACCCAAGCACATCGACATGGACAACAAAGCACATCAGTGAAAGTTGCAAGAAACGACGCTGAATAGTATGTCAACAAATATTCTAAAGAAATAAATGCAATAAAATTTTGAAAATACTATGAATAAATTTTAAATAAATTAAATTTAAAATAAAATTATCTAAATGATATAAAAAATTATAGTTTATAATTTTATAATTGATACTTTGAAAACAACTGAAGCATAATAAAATTAAATAATATACTAATAAAGGAAAGTTACAAAACTATATACTGTACTTCTTTCCTCTTGAAAATGTGTTGATACTCAATGGCTTTCATCGTAACACAAAATTATTTCATGAAACTTGTTTAGTAGCGTCATAAGGGACTATAGATTTTTACCTCTTTATACGGATTTAAATGCGTTTAATGTAAATATAGGAAATTGGCAGCTGTCATTCAGATAGGACGGTTATTGTAAAGAATTATGGAGTGTAAATGAGCAAACAGAAACTTTGAATTTTTTCAGATTTTTCCTCAAGCACTCAAAATTTTAAAACAGCTCAAGCAGGATTGTAGAGTATATTCTGCTTTAAAAGTGTATATTATCAAGTTTAATATACTTTTACTTTACTTTATCCAATGCCAGCTCTTCGGATCTCTGCCATTCGCCTACGAGCCTCCCAGTATAGACATGTATCGCGTCTGTATTCTACGTCCGTCAGTCCTGTGCAATGCTGTAGGTGCGGACCGTCCATCTTGCTGGTGGTACAGAGTGGGCACATGTCGGAGTCGGCTAGCCCAATCCTATGTAGATGCGCTTGTAGATAATCGTGGCCGGTTAGGAGTCTGAATTTGGCGACTGCTTCTGCTCTTGGGAGATTTCGAGGGATTTGTTTGTCGTGAGCTAAGCTTTCCCATTGCTTTCCCGTGCAGGCTTCGCGTAAGAAGTTTTTGGTCCACTTAGAGACCACTATCTCGACTAGCTTTTTTGCGGTTCGTCAAAAACAAAACAACGCAAAGTTCATCAAGTTTAATATAAATGAATTAATGTTGGGAAAGGAATAGAAATATATGAGTATAAGAGGTAAAAGGGAATATTTTTTATTATGGACTGACATCAAAATAACATTTCCAAACTCGATTGCAAAACATGAAATATATGCGCGCAATGATAAGTAACTTTGAAAGAATAAATTTACAAGAAATATGGATATGGTCTAAACAGAATTCACCAGATATGGTAAACACAATCATGACGGGTCTTTACTAATAATAATTGTTTAAATTTTAAATTGTTATTTATTAAAATTACATTTAAGTTAATCAGTTTAATATGATCATCAATTAGCAAATTATTGTCAAATATTCTGTGCAACAAGATTTTTGAATGTGTACTAATGGAACGCAATAGATAATGAGCAACGAATAATACAACCAATCTATAGAGAAACGAATAGTACACAACAAATAGTAATAGACCGGAAACCGAATGGGCTAAAGGGAAGTGAAAGACCGTGTAAAAGATTGATAAACGAAGTGGTGGAATATGAGTGTATAATGGAAATTATGGTTTGGAAGTGTCGTGAGCGAAAGAGACAGAGGGTAAGAACGAACTAAGGAGACAAAAAGTTAACAACATTTGTAGTGCTGAAGTAAGAAGATCAAGAAGAAGGAGAAGAAGAAACGAAAATATATACAATTTAGCTAAATATTTTTTACTTACATTTTCCATAAGAAAATGGAAGTATGGTGATCGCGAAAAAATTCGTGTTCGAGATAGGGGTGATTCTTATTCCACTACCCTCATTCCACTACAAAACATGAAGAAAGGTTATTTTCCAAAAAGTGTCTGTGTAGAATTTTTCTATTGCAAACGATAACTGCCGCAAATTCAAACAAAATCAAATAATATTTTGCCTGAGACGCATATGTGCCTGAAATGGAAAGAACTCAAGGCCTATTGAGTTTGGTGAAGATCGGTTAAGGGGAAGGGGTAGTTTACCTGCAACGTTTTACGTTTTAACAAGAGCAAAGTACTTAATTTGGATACATAAAGTATCCTGAAAGAAGGTCATAATAATCCACTATAGAAAGGTAGATTAAATATCTATAAATAAAAAGGGTAGTTGAAGGGGGAGAGGGTAATTTTGTATTGATGTTAAAAATTTATTCCACCAAAAACTCGAATAAATTTCAACAATATAATAACAATTGATATTGTTCCATGTAAACAGAATATCGTAACCACGGAAACATAAACAAACTAATTTTTCATTTTCAGAAATTCACAAATTAATACATAAATAACAAACGCCGGTATTCGCTTTCTTTCACGTTGTTTAAATAAAAGATAATTTAATCAAATTAATTCTTTATTTAATAATATTAACAACTATGTACAATACGGATTTTCATTATCTTTATGAGTGTGCATATTAAAAATAATTTTATAATTAATTAGAACATGGAACTCACGTATACTTTATACCGTTTTTTTATAGTAACAAACGGATGCTCGACTAATAACAATAAAAATTATTTCGACTTTTGATGTAAAACAATCCATATATACACCTGCTGCAAATATTCAGAATTGTAAAATGTCAATATAACCTCAATATAAATTGTCATGATGCGGTAGCCGGGATGGTTTCCTTCTATTCCTGCGTCAGTATTTCATGATAGATATAAGAATTCTTGGTCTCATTCTGTACCAAAGTAGAAGCATTTAACCTCAGGGGTCTACACAACCATATAATAACTTATTATTTTTTAAATTCACATATTATGGTTTATTATGCAGTGTACGGTTTATTATAGTGTATGAATGCAAGGTACGTTCTAACTATTAGAGTAAAAGAATTTAAAAATAAATCGATTTGAAAAACGTGAATTCAAAATATTACAGAATCGAAGAACATTTAGCAGGAATACTATTGCCATGAATGTACATATATTTTACATATTTTTTATGTATTTACATAAATTTCATAAACCGTAACAAACCAGAGAAAAAGTGTAGTGACCGTGGGCAATTGTGCTGGTCGCGTTCGTGAAGCACTAACAGACGTATGATAAATGGTGATTGTTAACGTACCACGGCCGTGCGCGAAGGGCGTTTCCCCTGGGTTCTTACTCAGTATATCTTGGCTTTTTATGCAAGTGTAAAAACTGTTTTAACATTTACTTTTACAGTTCAGGAAATATGTAAGTATTTATGGTCGATTTAATTGAATTAGCTTTTAATGTTTTACTCCTATGTTCCGTAGAAAAAATGGAAGTATGGTGATCGCAAAAAATCGTGATAGAGATAAGGGCTCAATCTGATGGTACTAGCCTTAAAATGTGAAGAAAAGTTATTTTCCAAAAAGTGTCTGTGTGTAGAATGTTTTCTATGGCGAACGATAACTGCCGCAAATTCAAATATAATCAAGTAATGTGTTGCGTATGTGCCCCAGTTATAGAGGACTCAAGGCCTATTGATATTGGTAAAGATCGGATAAGGGGGAGGGGTAGTTTACTTGCAACATTTTACGTTTTAACAAGAGTAAAGTGCTTAATTTTAATGAGGGTAATTTTCTATAAATGAAAATGATCGTTGAAGGGGGAGGAGGTTATTTTTACTTCCATGTTTCGTAAGGAAGTGAAAGTATGGTGATCGCAATAAAATCGAGTTTGTGATAAGGACTGGTTCTGATTGTACTACCTCTCAAGACATGAAGAAAAGTCATTTTCTGAAAAGTGTCTGTGTGTGTGTAGAATTTTTTGTTTGGCAAACAATAACTGCAGCAAATTCAAAATGAATCAAATAATTTTTTGCATATATGCCAGAGTTGTAGAGAACTCAACACGTATCGATTTTGGTGAAGATTGATTAAGGTGGACGGGTAGTTTACCTGCAACGTTTTACATTTTAACAAGAGTAAAGTACTTTATATTAATAAATAAAGTATCCTAAAAAGAAGGTCATAATAATCCACTATAGAAAGGTAGGTGAAATATATATAAATGAAAAGTTTAGTTGAAGGGTGAGAGGTAATTTTTGTTTTAGTTTAATACATTTCTTCCATCGAAAACTTATTAAAAATTTTAATAAAATATTTACAATTGATATCGTTCCACGGATATACAACAACAAAATATCGTAACCACGGATACGTAAACAAACTAATTTTTCGATTTCAGAAATTCACAGATAACAAACGCCGGTATCCTTTCTTCCACATTCTTTAAATAAAAGATGATTTAATCAAATTAATTATTTATTTTTGAAACATTAAGAACTATGCACAATTCGTATTTTTATTATTTTTCTCAGTGTTTTAACAAAAGCATTATGATATACTTAGTTTTGTTCTGAGTGTACACATTAAAAGTAATTTTATAATTAATTAGAACATGGAAGTCATGTATAGTTTTTTATACCGATGTTTTATAGTAATGAACGGATTCTCGACTAATAACATTAATAATTATTTCGACTTGTGATATAACACAATCCATATCTAGCATCTGCTGCAAAGATTCAGAATTGTAAATTGTCAATATAACCTCATTAGTTATAAATTGTTATGATGCGGTAGTCGGGATGGTTTCTTTCTATTCCTGCATCAGTACTTTATGATAGATATTCTTTTTCTTGGTCTCATTCTATACCACAGTGCAAGCGTTTAACCTCAGGGGTCTACAGAACCGTATAATAACTTACATACATTTTAAATTCACATATATTTTATTTAGATTCACACAACGTATGAATGCAAGGTACGTTCTTAATAAAAAGATAATGTAATCAAATGAATTCTTTATTTTCAAAATATTAACAACTAGTTACATTTCGTATTTTGATTATCTTTCTCAGTGTTGTTACCAAAAGCATGCTGATGTATTTGGTTTCGTTCTGAGTGTACATATGAATAACATTTTATAATTCATTAATTGGAATATGAAAGTCATGTATAGTTCTCCATACCGATTTTAGTTACAAATTTTAAAGTGCGGATCGATGTGGATTTAAATTTTGATAATATTTTAAGCATAATAAAATACATTTATAAACAAGAGCCTATTGCCCGTTTGATGCCTAATGGTTCCGGACCTCCCCAAAATACTTTTAGGTAAAGCTATACAATGCCAATGATGGTACGTAATATGTATTTTCAGTAAAATGTCTTTTAAATAAACTGCAGCCTACTAATTTTATAGCATATATATTTTTTCAAATTACATATTTAATATTAACTTCGATTAACCTTGTTTTATTAGACCCGGAGAGCTTAATATTGATAGCGTACGTTACCGGAAACATCCAAAAGTTACAGATGCCTATTGCCGTTAAACAGAGTATATTCACTTATATTCTAAATGTAATGTTATGAGCTGATGCAAGTAGTAATTATGTAATGAACACATACAAACTGACCAAAAACAGCACAGTAGTGGCAAAAAAGCAAATATAAGGATATATTTTCTAGTTTTAGTTTAGCAAAAAACAACTTTGTGATTACCTTATTTTTGTTTATGTTCAGCCACTTATCGACATAAGTATTAATATATTAATATATGTATTTGAGGGAATATTATTTTGTAATTACTCACTATAATTTAGGAAAGCCAGTGGCAAGTCTACAATTATTGTTCAACATTTTGTCTTGTTGCAAGGTTTTATTGATTTTGTAATCAAAGTTAGTTACTAAGTTAAGTTTAATATTTGTACCGAGTTGTAACTTGTAAATAATTACTTTTCCTTTCAAGCTACTTCTAGTGAGCAATACCAGCAACAAGAAGATTAAGGTGGCAAAAATATATATTGACCCCAGTTACAGAATTATGGAAAAGGGAACAGAGTACTCGCTGATACTCTGGTTTTCAAGCCTGTTGACTGTGTAGAGCACGAAGGTCTAGTGAGATGCAATCTTGATGAAATTGTTGACATCCGGATAGCCAATATTCAAAGGTGTTAGTCAAGAACGCACCTTTCACAATGAGGGAATTGCATTTAGAAATTTTGTTGTACTAGCGACACCGCAGCGGGATTAACACATTCTTTAAGAATAATACGTCGACTCCCAGATGTAGCAATGGCTACACTATTGGTAATTTATAATACCGTCTAGATGAAAGGAGACTATACGAGCTTGAAAAGATGCAATCGCCATCCCGCTTGTAACATTGGAAACGATTTCCTTAAAGCAGAGAACTGTCGTACACTATATGTGGCGTGCAGTTTAGAAAAATTACTGAAGAGCGTGGTTAATAACCGGGACAACTGGTACTTGAAAAGCATGTCCTATTTACTATACACCACTGTGAATACCATAAATACCTTCAACTATTGACCAAATAGTAATCTATCTGAAGAACCCAATAAAAAACAATTTTATTTCAGGAAAGCACATGCTTGTTGTATTATTCAACTTAGGGAATTAATTGTGTAAACGTGTAGGTACAATATTGTTAAAAGTTTACACAATTAGGGTTCAGAAATAACCTGCCCAAACCCATCTTCGTGGACAGGACTTTCTATGTTCGGGTCGGGCAAACACTATTTGCTCTACACGAGCTGGAAAATGGAGCACCGCACTGATCTCGGTTGAATGGGACGCTTTTTGGTGTAGCGATTAACGCGGTCCTTGTGCATGTAGACACATCAGTTGGTAAAGGCTCGTATTTAGAGAAACTTTCTCTGCTCTCCTTAATTAACGAAATAGCAACCATCAAGCAGAAGATGCAAGGCGATGTAGACATTTTGGTTGTAAATGTGTTCTCCGATAAAAAGACAAACTGTGTCCACTTCTATATAAAAGGGGAAGACGCTTAAAGCATTTAGGTCCTAATTTCAACAGACGTAAAAGTTACGTGTTCCATATTTGGTTAGTAGATGGAAACTCTCATGAAATAAAATCGGGTGCAGATTCTTTATGAATTGATGAACTGCTTAGTAAACTAGAATGACGAGTGTAGATAGTTCCTAGAAGCAAGGAACTATGCAACCCAACAGAACCGAAACTCTATTTTAGATCGGTTTTAGACGGAAACATTGAAGGCCATTGTGTACTCGGATGGCTCGATGACGGTGTACAAGATGAATAGTGCAGTGCTATTTGTACGGATTCACTCAAGTTTAAAACTGCCTTGCACAATTCTGACGCAAATAATCATCTATTTCAACAAATAATGACATTGTTCGATATGCTGAAAAATCAACGGTCAGCTTTAATTTAGTGACCGTGTCAGGTAGGTATTTAAGGTAATGAATGAGCTAAGACTTTAGCGAGAAAATACTTTCGACAGTCCAAAACAGATAGAGTTAGTATAAGTTTCGATAACACAAGGCAGCTGACATAACTACAATAGAGTTTGCTGTATGAGAAATTTTATGCAATAACACAGAGCGTCCATGAATGGAAAATGCCAATTGACTTGTTCGTGAACAAGTCAGCAATACCAGACTGCCAATTGGGCACACAAACCTAACGTCTTCTTACGTCCTAAATGGAAAACAACAACCTACAATATGTGCGTTGTAGGCACTTCCTATGAAACATATAATTGAGAACTATAGTGCTCTGCCGAAACCGGATATAAGAGTTGAAAGCAATGGGAAATGAAGCATTGGCAATCTAAAGAACTCTGCCCATTCTAAAAGCAGGAAGTGGATATAATATTATATTGGATATATTGGGTATTATTGGATATAATAGGATATATATGTATCACTGAGTGATTCACATATTTATACTTTCAATAAATGTCATTACGTAGATGAGTAACAACCATGACCATGGGATCATGACCACTAAAGCTGGTGGCCCTCAAAACAATAGCTGATTGAGCAAAACTCTTTAAATGTCAAGCCTCCAAATACTAAAAAATTTACTACTCCCGCTCTAAATTAGTCTATATATAGACGTTAAAAAATATATTTATTTGAAGAATTTTGTGTTTCCTGTACACCTAGTTCTGATATGGAGCTCAGGTAAGTTAGTAGTAAATATACAAAAAAACACAAGACTTAATGTTGAATTCCGAAATTAGTATGCAGTAAGTAATAAACTCGTATAAACTAGAAATTACTAAGTAAACAGCAAAGTTAGTTCTCGGTTTATAATTAAGACTGTTCCAGGTTTGCTGGAGCAATGAATATGCATTACTTTCTTAACACAATCAGTGCTTTTACAAGTGGTAAAATTTACAAATATTTCTTTCACTTCTTTTTACAATCTTTATAACTTTTTATTGTTTATTAAGTTATGTATTTCACCTAGTGTTTGGGTACAGTAGTTTTAATATTGAGACTGGTGTTGATATAATTTTCACCTTACATACTGTTGCATGCTAGGAACAAACCTTATACCTCTTCACATTTCGGAAACATTTTTAAAATCCTTTTCATTCACCTTAGTTTAATCCAACATTACAAAAAAGCTGTCAAAAAGCTTGCATGGATATGTTTGAGTGATTGTATTTTTTTCTGATTTTAGTTACAGTAATACTAACTTTAGATTATCTTCAAAGGGATGACTTTACCTGAGGACAAAGTTCAATCCTTTCATTCAAAGTTCGTAATCATATAATAACATATTCAAGCCGCTTGTCTAAATATTCTGTAATATAGCTAATTGTTAATAATAAATGTTAGTATTATTAGCACATGAAAGAAAAAAGGCTAATCAAATAATTTACAAGATTTATTTAGAAGTTTTCGAGTGAACTGCCAGGTCTGGTAAGGTTATTTTGTTGAAAAATTAATTATCTAACCACATTTATTCATATTTCATCATCCACAGTCGTTTAATATTTTCCAGATATGATAGTAACAAAAGATTGTGTCTGACCTTCAAAGAAAGTTACTGTGAACCATAACTGTATGTTTTATAAAATCACTATACCAAATATAAAATTATGTTAAATATATTTAAACATTTTAAAATTCAAAACAGAAGGTTAATCCATTTTTAGTATATACAAATCTCCTTGCTTTAGAAATAATACACGCGGCAGCTCATTATTGTATTAGCCTTATCCCAGTCTGTACAATTTTAGAAGATGGTAGGCAAAATATTTCTACACAGCTACTGCTTAAAAGCATTAAATACATACTACATCAATAAACTAAGATAAATTTTATGGGTTTACTTATTTGATTTTAAGAATTAATTTAATTAAACACTCCTTGCGGCCTGCAGCCATGCGTTGGCAACTTTATCTGGCCCGTTTCATTTACTTCTTTCTGACATGCAGTAATACGTACTGCAGTCAAACACGAATTAAGTGAATTTGGGTGGTTTATTTATTTAAAAAAAATGTAATTTCTATTTATTCATGACTTCTTATATTAGACATTTTTTTATTTATAAATTAAAGGCTTGTTTGAAATAAACATTATTTAAATAACTTTATATTCTGCTACTTCAGGAAAAAAGTTTTGCAATTATTTTAGAAACGGTTTCTTGTAGAATCAAATAAAATTTATTACACTTAAATATCTAATTTTTGCATTTAAATTAAAATGTTATTTTATAAGATGAAATGTAAAACTACAAGAACGTAAAAATTATCATATTACACGGTTTTTGCTTTGTAGGAAAATGGTAAGTAAAGTAGAGGAAGGGATCTGAAATCCAGATTTAGGCCAGATTAAAATGAATGGTTTCTGCGTCAGTATTTCTTAACAGGTACGCAAGTCTGTGCCTTATACTGACTATACAGCTTTACAGTCTCAGAATCACGTTTCCGTCTTTTTAATGTGTTAAACTGTTTCTTTTGTATACTTTACAGAAAGAATAATCACAATAACACAAATAGTATATATAGTCGTAATCAAATTGATAATTAAAATCATGGATTTTAATTATCAATTTGATTTTGTTGAACGTTTTCTTGTAAGAACGGCATCAATTGTATATTTTTTTCTAAGTTCTGTTTTGTAATTTTACAGTTTTTCTGGTTTAGTATTTGCATATTACATTTGAGCGGGTCCTACTGGAAGCGAAAGTAACCTCTTTGTAATGGTAAAGTTTCTATCAGACGTTTTTTCTAGCACCTGTTTTCTGATAAAGCTGTTTGCAAATCTACCTTCACTTTAGCATACACTCTGTCAAGTTCCAACACAGTCTACTGCGTGGTTCCTTGCATCCATAATGTTGTAACTCTCAGTTGACAGACTACACAGTTAAACAAATAACAGTTCTTTCTTTATAGTTTTCACAACTAGGATATTGAATTCTGTGTCATACAAAGGAACTATTTTGTAGATTTTTTTTTGGGTCTAAACCTTCTTTCTCTTCAAAAAGTTAGCAAAAAAGATTTAAGAATAATAAACATTTTTATTATATTAGTATCCTTCCCTTACATTTTTTCTTGTATTTTCCCACTCTAGTGAAAATACACTACTCTAGTGAATGTGTACGCACAACGTTTAAACTGTAAAGTATCTTATATGTTTGAAGTAGTAATTTATGCTATATTATAGTTACATTGGTATTGCAAAGAGAAACACTATTGTTGAAAGCATTGTAACGTTCTTTGGTGTCGGAAATCCAGTAATGGCTTGTACCTTCTCAGGATCAGTACTCACACACAGGGCTGAAAAAATATGTCCCAAAAATTTAATCGGAGATTTGCCAAATTCACACTTGTCATAATTAAACACCAAGTTAACACTACGCAGTTTGTTAAGCACAATATACAGATGTTTAATGTGTTTTTCGAATGACTTTCTTATGACAAGTATATCGTCGACGAACGCACTTACAAACTCCTCAACTTCCGGTCCCAGTGCCAATTTTAAGTATTTCACCATGGCTGCAAGACTGGTAACACTGTTCAACAACAAAAATGTTTCCTGCTTGAAAGTAGCAATTTTGTATTCCATTTAGGTTATAAAAAACTATTTAACCTTTAAAATGGTTAGTTAGCTCTTTTCTTCAAGATCGAACAGTTTAAGTATAATTAGAGGAATTTTTGTTTCAAATTGGGAAATTTCATTTTTTGCGGTTGGCAAATCTGTCTGAAACCACTTTTATTATCATTTGAGGTAAGTTTTCGTTTGACTCCATTGTAAGGTTAATGAGTGTTAGTGATATTTTCTTTCTTTCCTTATATTGTGTCTAGAAACTGTGAAAATGCCTAGCAAATGCTTAAAAGTGCTAACAACTTTTGCTCTGTATGTGGTGATGTGACATTTTCTGCACAGAAACAGCCTATAATACAGCTAGTAAAACAGCCTACTTTTATTACTTTGGAATCAAGGTAGGGCATCAAGACAAGTTATGGCGCCTTACCTTTGTTGCAATACATGTTCAGTGAATCTTCGTAGTTGGTTAACTGGAAAAAGTCGTTCAATGAACTTTGGTGTACCGATAATATGGCGAGAACCAACAAATCATATAAATGACTGTTATTTATGCATGTCATCGCCTTTACAGGATGGTATTTCAAAGAAAAAAAACCGTGGACTGTAGAATATTGCAACCCTAAACCGAACATTCCATCAGCTATTCGTCCCGTCCCACATAGTGATAGTCTTCTGGTGCCTAACCCTCCACAAGACTATCAACTGCTGCCAGATGATGGTGATTGATTTAAATATCTCAGGGAAAATTTCCTCAACTAAGTGATGCCAAAGTCAAAGAGGGCATCTTTGTTGGCACTCAAATCAGAAAGCTGTTGAAAGATGAAAACTTCAAAAATGAACTTAGGCATAACGTCAATGAGAAAGCGGCTTGGGAAACATTTGAAAAAGCAGTTAAGGGTTTTATAAGCAAGGAAAGAGCTGAAAAATATGTTCAAAATATAAATGAGCTTTTTGAAAAATACCATAAGTTAGGATAGAATATGTCTTTAAAAATCCTTTTCCTCCACTCGCATTAGGATTTCTTTCCTGGCAACTGTGAAGACGTAAGTGACGAACATGGTGAATGATTTCACCAAGGGATCGTCGCCATGGAGAAGAGGTGTCAGGGCAAATGGGACGGGTCCATTCTTGCAGATTATTGCTGTACATTAGCAAGGGTTGTTCCTGACCAAGAACACATGCGGCAAACTAAAAGCGAGCGTTCGGAAACGTAAAAACAATCAAGAAAAACAGTAATAACGAGCAATTTTAAAATAATATTAATTTTTAAAGAATTAATTCTCTTTTCTTTAACAATGTAAACATTTTATAAACATTTTTATGTTAATTAATTTTTTTATACTGTTTAAACTAAAATGTTTAAATGTTATTTTTTGTTCTAGAGATTGTAATTGTGTATATACTAAGAACAGTATATCAATAAAACAGGAGCTAAAAAGAAGTTTTTGTCGGTTATATTCTTTTTTCTTGAACAATCAAAATCGGCTAATTTCAGTCAGGAAACAAAATAATGATTTTTTGTTGTTGGCTAGTGTAATCAGACCAAATGGAACTACCTTGAACCGATAACATTTGTTTTGTATAGGAAAGCGGTGAACTTCCTACTATCGTCGGCTAATGGGATTTGTCTAAAACACATATATATTGTGCTGCTGTTAAAATACAACACAGTTCATAAGAGTCAAATAATAATTTTAAAAAGAAAAATATATGAATTTAATAGTAATTGGAACATATGTTTAAAATTTATACAAAAACACTTGAGTCAATAGTCCCAACTAACATAGAGGTAGACTCCAATGCTAGATAAAACAGCAATAAGATATACATTTTGACAAGGATTATATGAAATTTGAAATAAATATTAAAATAAAAGGAAAGAGCAAGAAAATTATAATATAATAAATACAAACTAGAATTAAAAAGTTAGAAATCAAATAAATATATTTAATAATAAGTAGAAAAGTTATATATGTTTTTAAGAGTTTATTTGAAAGAAAGATGTAACGAATTTAGGGAGGTATCAATGTGGCAAAATTGTAAATTGTGAGATTTGTATTGTATAGAAATGGAAGGAAATGTATTAGTGAGTCTAAAATTATATTTAAGCACAGTAACATGAAGAGTCTAATTTTATACTCAATATGTTAAAGATCAAAGAGAGTGATTATGTAAATGAAATCTAAATTTATATTTGGTATTATTTAAATAAGTCAAAATTTATATATCACAAAGTCTAATGTTATATGTAAACATATAAACAGTAAAAGAGTTTAATTTTTTATACCAGAGTATAATTGTGTATTTCATAAAGTAATCATTCAGGAGAAGAGATTTAATATCAATATTGAATTTAATAAAAAAAAAATACAACTCAATAAACAAAAAATATTTCAAGAAGTCTAGATATATCTTTGAAAGAACGCCGATCTAAAGAGGAATCATGTCCTGATGAATAGTTTGAGTGGCCATAACATAAAATCCAATATTCCGAAGAGGTGTCTGTTTTGCAGTCGTCAAAGGAAACAACATTCAGCATTAAAACTAATAAGAAATTCACGAGGAGGAACGGATCGCTAAGCCTAATATTGCCTTTTAAAATAATAAACATCAACCAAAAGTGAACCCGTGGCAGGTGTGAAGAATTCAGAGTCAATCTATTTACATTTGTATGGTAGATATTATTACATTGTTATTTATCAGAAATTTACATACTAACGTTATTTGGTTCGGTTTAAAGGAAAGAAGATATCATATACAATATTAAATAAGATCAAACAGTTTAATAATTATTAACCCTGAGATAGAGTTTCTTTTTATGTGCTGATAAACAAAAAACATAATAACTGTAATTACATATCTTAATTACATTATACTAGTAAATAATTACAGTACATTAATGACGTTACCAATGTGTGGTATGAAATAAATACAATATCTGCAAAAAACCACAGTACATTAATGGCGCCCAACGTATCATAAAAAAAAAAAACGGTACATTAATGTCGCCAACAACGTGTGGCATATCATAATAATATAACTAGAAAATAAATAAAAAATAAAATAAACTACAATAATAGCGCCCATACGTGAAAGCAAATATTTTCTTTAAGCCAGCACCAAATAACAGAAATTAAATAATAGACAAGAGTGACACACTGAATTAATTAAACTACAATAAAATAATTTTGTTAAATTTTATTAGCATAAAAATTTCCTTGTAATTAAATTAATTTAAATATTGTGAAATGGCTAAAAATCCAGAGCAACGATATGAATTAAGTAGTAACAGTGCTGAAGAGGAAGAAACTGAAATGGAAGTAATAGTAAGGGATGCACAAGGGGACCAACCAAAGGAACCAACCCAAACAATGGATGCAAATTTCCAGGAGATGATGAGAATTATAATGGAAGGGAATACCAAAACCAACGAAAATTTCAAACAAATGAACGAACAATTCGATAGAAATAAAGAAGAAACTAATGACAATTTTAAGAAACAGGAAGAAAAAATAAATGAAAAATTAGACCAATTTAGAGCTGAAATTACGGATAAATTGGATAAACAAATACTGAATTAAAGAGACCATTTAATTACAAATAAATGGAGTGAATAATAAATTAGACCAGCAGAAGGCTAAAATCAAGTTAATATTACAAAGTTATGAGGAAAGGAACGTTAGGCAATCCGCAAAAGTGAAATTGAATATAGAAACAATGAAAGAAATAATGAGTGATGAAAACCAGTCAATAGAAACAATGATAGAAGATGACAAACAAAGTATGGAAAGATTGAATAAGATAACGGAAGAAGTAATAAATGATAACAAAACGGAGATAGAAATAATACCATATGATCAAAACAGGGAGCAAGTAAGTCAGAAAATAGAAGATAATGGAACAAAGAAGCAAATAATTAAGAAAACAGAAGAAAGAAGAATAACACATCCTAAGAAAATTAAAAATACACGAGAAGAATTAGAGATGATGAACAATGGACTGATTAATGCACTTAACATCCTAAGTACTGACTACAGAAGAATAAGTAATTTTAAAAATAATAGAAGGAACTTAATAGAAACTTTCAAAGGGAATCACAATAAAATAGGGAGAAAAAACGTACGAAAGTTTATAGTTAAATTAAATATCACAGAAATAGAAATGTGTATCAAACTATCGATACTGTAATCAATAATTCAAATACCCTTAAAATACCTGTTCAATAAAATAAATGGGAAAGTGATTGATGTAGGCATAGGTACAGATGAACATGTAGTATTAAAAGAATTGGAGTACAGGGTGACAGGGAGATATTTAATAAAAACATAAATCATTATGGACACTGTAGTAATCCGAACAACAAGGGTAAATGAAGTATTTGACAACGGATGAACTAAATATGAAAAAAAATGGAAAGAAGGGACTGATTTTCTGGGTATGGACCAAAGCAAACTAATTGAACAAAGATTAGATAAAATTATTAATACAAACGACATAATATGAAATTTATTACAAATAAAAATTTTATATTTATGAATTAAGATGAATTATAATCAACAAAATTCTAAAAATAAGTAAGAACATCTTACCATATATTTCAGAAGAAATTATTTTGAATCAATAATCTTAAAAGAAAGGAAAATAAACCACCAAATTCTGAAATAAGCAAGAACATCTTACCAGATAATTAAGAGAAATTATTTTGAATCAATTAAGAAGAGAAAGACAGTTAATAACCATAATAATTATTTGAATAACCATATTAATCAGTATAATAACAATGATAAGAAAAATTAATACTAGTTACTATTTAAGAAGGGTTAGAATGAGTTAGATGAAGAAAGAATAGACAAATACAACTTACGATAATGATGAATTTCGGTACTTAACTGCATAATTAAAGGGGAGTAAATAAATAAAAATGAAGATGAAGATAGAATCTAAAATATCATTGATTGACAGCACCAAGGTGGAAATAATCCAACATGTATGTCGGACAATGTTAACCAGTTACCTGTGAATGATATAATATTAATTGATGTGATAAAACACCAGAAGTGAAACAGTAATGGAATAAAAATGTGAAGAGACCGCAAAGAAATCATGTAACAATCCCTTGAATAAAAGTTTGTATCGAAGGAGCTACCTTATAGGTAATAATCATATGTATTGTGTTGTGATAGTGCAACTCTTATTTTTTCCTGGACAGAGATGAAGTTCCTCTGATCTCAGATGATATATTTAGGGAAAACTGCGGAGTAATGGAAGCCAAGAGTGCCCGTCCGAATCCGAACCCATGTATAGTATTTAATGTTAGGGAACTATGGTATTTTAGGGATGATACAAACAGCGAGGTAAAGAAATATAAAATAAATATGACAATATGACTCAAGGTGTGAAACGTGAGAAGCAATTAATTGTTCCAACATGAAAACAGGAATATAAATAAAGGTAACCAATTCAATGATAGAATAACCCAAAGTGTATGAAGAATCGACACCAATTTTTATGTGCTAAGTTACTAGATATTTGTCAAAAAGTCAAGTTAGCCAATGTCAGATATGAGGGAAGGTGGATAAATAATCAAGCATTGAGATCGCTAGAGCAAGTTTTTATTGATATTTGTGGACCATTCCCAACTAGTGGTAGGAGACGTAGCAAGTACTTACTAATTATCATGGACAGTTATTAGGTTTACAAATTTATATCACATCACTAAAGTTGATACCCATATTATAGTAAAAATAATTGAAAGGAAAAATAATTCTGAAATAAAGAACACATGAAATTTATGACCAGGATCGGGAAGGTGAGGTTTAAAAGAAAGATAACCTTGTATTCATGTTTTTGAGTTTTTTAGCCATGAAATTAGGCACAATTGTTATTTTTACTTATTATTTTGATGTAAAACCAGTTGGTTTGATTAATGTTATTTTAAG
Organism: Magicicada septendecula; assembly: GCA_034769895.1. Taxonomy (NCBI): domain Eukaryota; kingdom Metazoa; phylum Arthropoda; class Insecta; order Hemiptera; family Cicadidae; genus Magicicada; species Magicicada septendecula. The sequence goes on along the minus strand of CM068368.1, from coordinate 214,952,737 downwards.
CCATAAATGAGTGTTTAAGATACGGTGATTCGTAATAGTGATGAACCATATTTGTTATGTTAATAAAAGAAAAAACAATTTATGAAAAGAAATTTGTGAGATACATTTACCTAATTAATCAGATGTTTTAAATATTAAGGTTAGACTATGTTTATGATAAGAAATTAATTATTTCAAAATCTCATGTCAATTTGTATCTGAGATTATGAAATAAGGGAAGGTATTATGTACTGCTGTTAAAATACAACACAGTACATAAGAGTCAAATAATAATTTTAAAAAGAAAAATATAAGAATTTAATAGTAATTGGAACATATGTTTAAAATGTAAACAAAAACACTTGAGTCAATAGTCCCAACTAACATAGAGGTAGACTCCAATGATAGATAAAACAGCAATAAGATATATGTTTTGACAAGGATTATATGAAATTTGAAATAAATATTAAAATAAAAGGAAAGAGTAAGAAAATTATAACATAATAAATACAAACTAGAATTAAAAAAGTTAGAAATCAAATAAATATATTTAATAATAAGTACAAAAGTTATACATGTTTTTAAGAGTTATTTGATAGAAAGATGTAACGAATTTAGGGAGGTATCAATGTGGCAAAATTGTAAATTATGAGATTTGTATTGTATAGAAATGGAAGGAAATGTATTAGTGAGTCTAAAATTATATTTAAGCAGAGAAACATGAAGAGTCTAATTTTATACTCAATATGTTAAAGATCAAAGAGAGTGATTATGTAAATGAAATCTAAATTTAAATTTGGTATTATTTAAATAAGTCAAAATTTATATATCACAAAGTCTAATGTTATATGTAAACATATAAACAGTAAAAGATTTTAATTTTTTATATCAGAGTTTAAGTGTGTATTTAATAAAGTAATCATTCAGGAGAAGAGATTTAATATCAATATTGAATTTAATAAAAAAAAAATACAACTCAATAAACAAAAAAATAGTTCAAGAAGTCTAAATATATCTGTTCAGAATTGTGAATGTTTAATATAAATGTTGAACTAATAATTTTGAAATGTGGATTCCTTGGTTACTCATATCAATAAAGTGGTGGAGTTAAATTGTCCAGGAACATGAAAATCATTGTAGGTAAGCGGACTGTAATTTTAATACATTTATTGTACGTAAATGGTACAATGAATTTGTTATTCAAGAAGGTCAGCTAAGGCTTCAAGCATTATGACGTCTGAGAAAATCACATTAGAAAGAAAAATTTACATTATAGGAATGAAACGCAATTATGCAAACTCGAAAAATACATGAAGTAATTTAGGCCTAAGGCCTACATAATAAGTCGTGGCATGAAAATAATTAAGACGACAGCCGAACGCAACAAGCGTAAGTAACGTCTGTTGTATTCGAACGCTCAGAGCACTGTGTCAGCTTGGAGTAGCAACCGGAATGAGATTATGATCAGATTAGCCAACCTTCCATTAATATAATTCCCACATAAAATACCAACATTATTGTACATAACTGCCCGCAAAAAATCGAGCGATTTTTGTTTTTGTAATACATTGTTAACAATTTATATTATAAAGAAAACACAAACATGTATGCTCTTACTAATAGATATTAACCATTAGTAATTTGATGTCTTAATTATCGACATTGAAATGTTAGATAACAAAGATTATGACATTAAGTTGCCCAGAGATAAACCTTAATGATAATGATAAAGTTAGACAGGCCAAAGATGGCTTGCAAACTGATTCATACATGATTATAAACGTGCATGAATCAGCAGAGATGCATACAATACAAAACATGAAGCTTGATAATGAATAATGTGTGACTCATCCCTTGATGGGCCAGATATAAATTGCAAATATTTATGCAAGTCATGATTAATAATGTAAGCCAGTCAAAGCCAGCTGAATTATACATAATAGTATTGCATATTATATAAAATGAATAGACAAAGATTATTACAAAACGTTATATGCATATAAAAACATAGATTAAGCATAACGCTGTAATATAATAATTAAATAGTGCATGCTATACCAAACAATTGCAAGAATGCACAAATACATTGAATATGCGAAAATAGATGATACATTGTTGAATAGTTAGAAGTATATAATAACATGTGTGTCATAATCACAAATACATGAATAATAATATATGTGGGATACATGATCGTAAAATACAAATACAAAAATATGTGTAAAAATATATGCGTGGTGCACAATCATAGACAATATATGCGGGTACAATAATATGTGTTACATAGATACAAGTGTATAGATACAAAATATGTGTTGCATAGTTACAAAATACATGTGAATATTATACAACAAAATACATAACATAAGAACTAATACCATCAATAGACATAATACATAAACCAAATGTTGTATACAAGAAAGTACATAAAATAATTGAAAGCCTTACACATAAAATAAATTGACCCTTGCTTAAGGTAAAACAAAGCAATTTCTGTATTGAAAAGATTCAAACTAAAGCTCGTGATAAAAATAAAAGTGCTTATATAGCTAACATAATCTTCTTGAAACATTAATATATGTTTGATAAATACATACATTTAATTTTAAAAGAAAATAAACGACATCCTTTAATTTATATAAAGAAAACATCCTCTAAAACTGACTCAATATAGTAATACAATGATAGAGACAATAGTAAATACAATAAAGAAAGAACATAATAATGTACATGCATAGTATTGGTATAATGATATCAAATTCAATGATACATAGCAGTCAAATAGACATATCCGAAAGGATGTAAAATGTATAATATGCGTATACATAATACATAACGATTGTGTTAAGTAGCTACATTGATGTAGTGTCTACTGTTCGTCGCGTGCTGGCTCCAAACATAACTTGTAAATTGGTCTGCGAAAGGTGCCAGCAGGCGTGCGGACGTCAACTACCCTTATTAAATTGTCTGGTCCGGGAAATGTGGCTGTTATTACCCCAAATTTCCATGCTAATGGAGGCAAGTTATCCTCGATTAGAAGGACCAGGTCACCAATGGAGACGTTTTCTTTAGCGAACTTCCATTTGTGACGCTGTTGCAATTGGTGCAGGTAGTCTCGCGACCATGATTTCCAAATAGCTTGGACAAACTTCTGGAGAAGTTGCCAACGGCCGAGACGAGAGATAGGAACGTGTGACAAATCAGGATCAGGTATTGCCGTTAATGGTGCACAGATTAAAAAATGGCCAGGGGTAAGTGGCACTGGATCGTTTACATCCGATGAAACGGCAAATAATGGACGTGAATTTAGACAGGCCTCTACCTGTGATAAAACCGTAGTAAACTCCTCAAATGTGAGTATAGACTTGCCGACAACGCGGCGCAAATGATATTTCAAGCTCTTTATACCGCTCTCCCATAGCCCACCAAAATGAGGTGACGAAGGAGGAATGAATGACCACTTAATACCGTGAGAAGTTGCAAATGATTGAATGGTTAAAGTGGCATTGTTGTTATGCCAAAGATTGTAAAGCTCACGCAAGACGTTGCGGGCCTTCCTAAAGTTCGTGCCACTGTCAGAATACAACTGGCTAGGTATGCCCCTATGGGCCATAAAGCGTCGTAAGGCGGCTATAAAGGCATTGGCTGTGAGGTCGGAAACCAATTTCAAATGAATGGCCCTAGTGGCTAAGCAAATGAATAGAGCTACATATGACTTGGACAGAGTTCTAGATCTCTGCCCGCCATGACGGATCATGAAAGGACCACCATAATCCACAGCACAAAATAAAAACGGCATGGAGGGAGTAACCCTAGGAGATGGCAAGACACCAAGCCTTTGAGCTTTAATATTTAATATTAAACCTGAGACATTTGACGCAGCTATGAATGATGGAACGAATCACTATCTTGGCGTTAATAATCTACCAGCGTTGACGAAGTGAATGATGGACAAGTTGAGCACCAGCGTGGAGAAGTCGAATATGCTCACTTTCAACTATGAGGCGAGTGATGTGAGTCGAAGGATGCAAGACAGTAGGATGCTTATTATCATAGGGTAGCTGCGACTGCTGTAGACGTCCGCCGACACGTATAATGACGAACTCATCAAGAAATTGGTCAAGAGAAGACAGTTTACTTCTCATAGAGACAGGAGCTCCATTTCGAAGGCAATTAAGCTCAGTAGCGAAATGGATCGACTGGGATTGCTTTATGAAAAAGTTAAGTGTAGAATGAATTTCAGCAGGGGTGAGAACTCCAGAAATTTTCTCTGCCTTTGAGGATCTAGCATTCTTGATAAATCGAAAACAATAAGTGTACACACGGGTCAGTCGGTGCAACGAGGAAAAGTCCTTAGAGAGATCAATAGGTAAGGTAGAAATTAGAGAAAGCTTGGAGGTTTGTTTCTCCTCAACGGAACATTCAGAAAGCGGAACATTAGAAGGTGAAAAAGGTGAAAAACATTGGGCTCAGAAGATTGAGACAGACAAGTAGGACCATGCCACCAAAGCGAACAATCGCGCAAAACGTCAGGGTGACATCCTCTAGAAATAATGCTCGGAGGATGATGTTGCGAATCAATATGATGCCATGTGTGGGTTTCAGTGAGACGCTGAATCTCAGCAACACGGTTAGCGACGTAGGTCTTCCACCTAGCAGACTGAGCATGAATCCAATAAAGAGATACCATGGAATCGGAATAGAGGTGTACGCTATTGACAAAGGTACGGAGAGCAGAAGTGACCTTGAATAGAAGTCGCGATAACAACAAACAAGCACAGAGCTCATTGCGGGGTAATGACACCTGTCGAAGTGGAGCCACACGAGATTTAGAACATAAAAGGTGACAAGAGGCCAATAAATCTTTATAAATAACTCTAATGTAAATGCAACATCCATAACCCCTTACAGAGGCATCCACGAATCCATGTAATTCAATTAACTTGGGCTCAGACTTTCTGCGTATGGAGCGTGGAACAATAATTTCACCAATTAAATACAATTTGTCGCATAATGAACGCCAATACGAATATAATTGCTCAGAAATTGGCTCATCCCAACCAAGACTACACAACCACAGTTGCTGCATAAACTGTTTGTAAAAAAAAACAATTGGACCAATAAGTCCCAAAGGGTCGTAGATACCCGCTATAATTGACAGGATTCTTCTCTTAGAAATACTTGACTCAACTGGAAATGACTTGATGTCAAACATGAATGAATCTGCAGAGTTGTTCTAAAGAATGCCCAACGTACGCACATTGCCTTGTTTGTTTAATGGAAGTGACAAATTACTATGATCAGTGATTGCATTTGGTTCATTTGATGCCCATTTACGTAGAGTAAAGCCATATTGACTCAACAACGTACTTAAGTCAGATTTTTATTTGATCAAATTAGAAATGGTGTCTGCACCGGTCAACAAATCATCGACATAAAAATCATTAATTATAGCTGAAGCAGCGTCAGGAAATGAAGCTTCACTATACTTACCAATCTGAATGAGGCAGCGAGTTTCCAAGAATGAAGCGCTAGCAGTACCGTATGTTACAGTTCGCAGCACGAAATGTTTAAATTGTTCAAGCGAAGAATCACGCCATAAAATACGTTGATAATGACAATCGTTATCAGAAACTAGAATTTGCCGATACATCTTCTCGATGTCAGCAATAAGAACATAATTGTGTGTACGAAATCGCAAAAGAATGAAGAAAAGATCTTGCTTTTTGGGCATTTGGGCCCACTAACAAAATATCATTGAGAGATAGACCATTGCTAGTTTTAGCAGAACCATCAAAAACGACGCGAAGCTTTGTCGTGGAACTAGAATGTTTGAAACCGCCATGATGAGGCAAATAGTAGGTGTTTGAAATCTTGGAGTCAACAGAACAATCTTCAACCAGCGTCATGTGGCCAAGATCCTTATATTCCTGTATAAAATTTGCATATTCACGCGCAAGCTCAGAATCACGCTTGAACCTGCGTTCTAAACTTAAATATCTCGCTTCAGCGGTAGCATATGAATCACACAGCTGGGCATTATCAGAAACAAATGGCAGTGAAACGACAAATCTGCCTTCATTATTACGATTAGTAGATTTAACAAAATGTTCTTCGCAAACTGAGTCGTTAACAATGGGTGCATTATAAAAAACGGTTTCAGTCTCCCAAAACTTCTCAAGAGACGCTGGAATTTGCTCATCGTCGTTTCGTGACAAAAACGAAACAGCAGGACCCTTTAAATGACAATGCTTAGGCAAATTGACTGCTAGAATATAGCCTAACTTAGTTTCTTGAATGACAGGAAAGTTAGGACCACGAACATATGTGTTAGCTTGAATCAAGTCTAAATAAAACTGCGCTCCCAACAATATGTCTACGTCAGCTGATACATTAAAGTTTGGGTCAGCAAGGAAAATATTATCTGGGATATTAAAATGTTTTACGTCAAAAGACTGTGTTGGAACTTTATGGGTCAAAGTAGATAACACTGCACATTGAGCATTAAAAGTAAAATTTTGATAACGGGAAACAATACAAACTGATACCAGGTTAGTAGCGCAACATGTTGCATTATTAATACCTGCGATTGGTATATTAGATTTGGTTAAATTGAGTTGCAATTTTTTTGCAAATGATTCAGTACAAAAATTAACTTGCGATCCTGCATCTAGCAAGTTCGCGCGAGTTGCTTGTTACCAGCGCGATCGATAACAAATACGACAGCTGTAGATAAGATAACATTGTTCGCTGATTCCAGTTTAAATGAGCAGCAATTACTACTGCTGGCAGGACTGTGTTTTAACTCCTTATTTATATAAAGTAGTGTATGGTGCCGTCTGGAACAGATCTTACATGACAGCTTGACCTTACAATTAGCTGAAAAATGATCTGGTCTCAAACAATTAGTGCAGCATTTATGCTTTAATGTAAATTGCCCTCGTTCCGATACGCTCAAATCGCGAAATTTGTCACACATATAAATTGGGTGACTTGCCTTGCAGTATGGGCATGAATAATTATTTGAAGTAGAATGATAGCTTTTAAATACAGTGCTGCCAGCAGAGTTTCGTAACTTATATTTTTCAGAATTGTGATTAAATTTTAGAATTGGTTTGTTAAGCTGCTGTCCGGCTTGCAGCGGTAACGTGTTTTCTAATAGTTGCGTACGGGCATTTAGAAATTGTACAAAATTCTGAAAATTGGGAAGATTTTCAGAATCTATAGATTCTTTCCATAGTTTAAAAGTGGAATGATCAAGTTTTGTTGACAATAGCTGTATGACAATAAGTTCAAATGAATCCACTGAAAATTGCATGGCTGTCAGAGAATTGACAGAAGACGTTATGGTATTTGTAAATTCTGCTAAGCTCTTTACAGAGTCCTTAGTTGTAGACTTTACTTCTAATAAATTTTGAATGTAGTATTTTGCTAATATGAATTTATTGTCATATCTAGCGAACAGCAAACTTAACGCTATTGAATAATTTTCGATACTGTGTACCTTGATTAAGTCTAATGGTTCATTCTTGAGAGATGAATATAAGTAGTGTAATTTTTGCACTGAGGTTAAGTCTGATCTAGCATGTACCAAGTCTAAAAATATTGAATAGAAGTGCTGCCATTCGAGAATGTTACCTGTGAAGCAGGGCAGCTTGATAGGTTTTAATTGAATGTTACAGCTTAATGTCTGAGATTCAGTCTGGATGTTGAAAGTGTCTAATAATTGTAAAATCTTAGCCTCGGTTGAATACAAGAGCTCTTCAACCTCGACTCTGTCCTCTTGGGCAGTATTTATGTCTCTTGAAATTAGTTCGATCTCAGACTGAACCTCATCGTATTTTATTGATAAACTTTTTAAACTTTCAAGTCTTACAGTTAGAAAATGCTTGGTATTGCTGTTTTTATCAAAGTTAACTGCTGCGGAATTAATTCTCACTATGGCAGACTTTAAGCCGCCTCTCTTTTTAACTAACACTCTTAAATTTTCTTCCGTCATTTTACGCACCTTTTACTGATGGCGTTGATGTCGTGTCTTCGGTGAGATGTCTTGCAGCGTTGAGGTCGTGGAGCAGATGGTAGACACGCACGGACTGGATGGATGACTACTCTCAACTTGAAACTGCTCAAAACCTGGCGAGTAGGTGTTAACACGTGGATCTTTTATGTACTGTGGTGCTGTCTATGATGTTCAATCTCAGCGACGAAAGAAATGTTGAAGTAAATACCGACACGGTCGGATCAGTGAACATACTGAATCGCCCGTGATGGCCTGAAATTGGAGTAAAAAAATTATTAGGTGAGAAGCCGCTTCGCAGGGTATATAGTTGTAAAAAAAGGTTGAAATTATGAATCCAGGCGCGGAGTGACCAAAAAATGTTAAGAATTTTGAATGATTAATATAAATGTTGAACTAATAATTCTGAGATGTGGATTCCTTGGTTACTCATTTCAATAATGTGATGGAGTTAAATTCTCCAGGAACATGAAAATGATTGTAGGTAAGCGGACTGTAATTTTAATATATTTATTGTACGTAAATGGTACAATGAATTTGTTATTCAAGAAGGTCAGCTAAGCCTTCAAGCATTATGACGTCAGAGAAAATCACATTAGAAAGAAAAAAATTATATTATAGAAAGGAAACGCAATTATGCAAACTCGAAAAATACATGAAGTAATTTAGGCATAAGGCCTACATAATAAGTCGTGACATGAAAATAATTAAGACGACAGCCGAACGCAACAAGCGTAAGTAACGTCTGTTGTATTCGAACGCTCAGAGCACTGTGTCAGCTTGCAGTAGCAAGCGGAATGAGATTATAATCAGATTAGCCAACCTTCCATTAATATAATTCCCACATAAAATACCAACATTATTGTACAATATCTTTGAAAGAACGCCGATCTAAAAGAGGAATCATGTACTGAAGAATAATTTGAGTGGCCATAACATTAAATCCAATATTCCGAAGCGGTATCTGTTTTGCAGTCATCGAAGAAAACAACATTCAGCATTAAAACTAATAAGAAATTCACTTGGAGGAACGGATCGCTAAGCCTAATATTGCCTTTTAAAATAATAAACATCAAGAAGAAGTGAACCCGTGGCAGCTGTGAAGAATTCAGAGTCAATCTATTTACATTTGTATGGTAGATATTATTACATTGTTATTTATCAGAAATTTACATACTAACGTTATTTGGTTCGGTTTAAAGGAAAGAAGATATCATATACAATATTAAATAAGATCAAGCAGTTTAATAATTATTAACCCTGAGATAGAGTTTCTTTTTATGTGCTGATAAACAAAAAACATAATAACTGTAATTACATATCTTAATTACATTATACTAGTAAATAATTACAGTACATTAATGACGTTATCAATGTGTGGTATGTAATAAATACAATATCTGCAAAAAACCACAGTATATTAATGGCGCCCAACGTGGGGCATATCATAATATCTAAAAAAAAAAAGATAACAGTACATTAATGTCGCCAACAACGTGTGGCATATCATAATTATATAACTAGAAAATAAATAAAAAATAAAATAAACACAGTACAATAATAGCGCCCATACGTGAAAGCAAATATTTTCTTTAAGCCAGCACCAAATAACAGAAATTAAATAATAGACAAGAGTGACACACTGAATTAATTAAACTACAATAACATAATGTTGTTAAATTTAATTAGTATAAAAATTTCCTTGTAATTAAATTAAGTTAAATATTGTGAAATGGCTAATAAACCAGAGCAACGATATGAATTAAGGAGTAATAGTGCTGAAGAGGAAGAAACTGAAATGGAAGTAATAGTAAGTGATGCCCAAGGGGACCAACCAAAGGAACCAACCCAAACAATGGATGCAAATTTCCAGGAGATGATGAGAATTATAATGGAAGGGAATACCAAAACCAACGAAAATTTCAAACAAATGAACGAAAAATTCGATAGAAATAAAGAAGAAACTAATGACAATTTTAAGAAACAGGAAGAAAAAATAAATGAAAAATTAGACCAATTTAGAGCTGAAATTACGGATAAATTGGATAAACAAATACTGAATTAAAGAGACCATTTAATTACAAATAAATGGAGTGAATAATAAATTAGACCAGCAGAAGGCTAAAATCAAGTTAATATTACAAAATTATGAGGAAAGGAACGTTAGGCAATCCGCAAAAGTGAAATTGAATATAGAAACAATGAAAGAAATAATGAGTGATGAAAACCAGTCAATAGAAACAATGATAGAAGATGACAAACAAAGTATGGAAAGATTGAATAAGATAACGGAAGAAGTAATAAATGATAACAAAACGGAGATAGAAATAATACCATATGATCAAAACAGGGAGCAAGTAAGTCAGAAAATAGAAGATAATGGAACAAAGAAGCAAATAATTAAGAAAACAGAAGAAAGAAGAATAACACATCCTAAGAAAATTAAAAATACACGAGAAGAATTAGAGATGATGAACAATGTACTGATTAATGCACTTAACATCCTAAGTACTGACTACAGAAGAATAAGTAATTTTAAAAATAATAGAAGGAACTTAACAGAAACTTTCAAAGGGAATCACAATAAAATAGGGAGAAAAAACGTACGAAAGTTTATAGTTAAATTAAATATCACAGAAATAGAAATGTGTATCAAACTATCGATACTGTAATCAATAATTCAAATACCCTTAAAATACCTGTTCAATAAAATAAATGGGAAAGTGATTGATGTAGGCATAGGTACAGATGAACATGTAGTATTAAAAGAATTGGAGTACAGGGTGACAGGGAGATATTTAATAAAAACATAAATCATTATGGACACTGTAGTAATCCGAACAACAAGGGTAAATGAAGTATTTGACAACGGATGAACTAAATATGAAAAAAAATGGAAAGAAGGGACTGATTTTCTGGGTATGGACCAAAGCAAACTAATTGAACAAAGATTAGATAAAATTATAAATACAAACGACATAATATGAAATTTATTACAAATAAAAATTTTATATTTATGAATTAAGATGAATTATAATCAACAAAATTCTAAAAATTAGTAAGAACATCTTACCATATATTTCAGAAGAAATTATTTTGAATCAATAATCTTAAAAGAAAGGAAAATAAACCACCAAATTCTGAAATAAGCAAGAACATCTTACCAGATAATTAAGAGAAATTATTTCGAATCAATTAAGAAGAGAAAGACAGTTAATAACCATAATAATTATTTGAATAACCATATTAATCAGTATAATAACAATGATAAGAAAAATTAATACTAGTTACTATTTAAGAAGGGTTAGAATGAGTTAGATGAAGAAAGAATAGACAAATACAACTTACGATAATGATGAATTTCGGTACTTAACTGCATAATTAAAGGGGAGTAAATAAATAAAAATGAAGATGAAGATAGAATCTAAAATATCATTGATTGACAGCACCAAGGTGGAAATAATCCAACATGTATGTCGGACAATGTTAACCAGTTACCTGTGAATGATATAATATTAATTGATGTGATAAAACACCAGAAGTGAAACAGTAATGGAATAAAAATGTGAAGAGACCGCAAAGAAATCATGTAACAATCCCTTGAATAAAAGTTTGTATCGAAGGAGCTACCTTATAGGTAATAATCATATGTATTGTGTTGTGATAGTGCAACTCTTATTTTTTCCTGGACAGAGATGAAGTTCCTCTGATCTCAGATGATATATTTAGGGAAAACTGCGGAGTAATGGAAGCCAAGAGTGCCCGTCCGAATCCGAACCCATGTATAGTATTTAATGTTAGGGAACTATGGTATTTTAGGGATGATACAAACAGCGAGGTAAAGAAATATAAAATAAATATGACAATATGACTCAAGGTGTGAAACGTGAGAAGCAATTAATTGTTCCAACATGAAAACAGGAATATAAATAAAGGTAACCAATTCAATGATAGAATAACCCAAAGTGTATGAAGAATCGACACCAATTTTTATGTGCTAAGTTACTAGATATTTGTCAAAAAGTCAAGTTAGCCAATGTCAGATATGAGGGAAGGTGGATAAATAATCAAGCATTGAGATCGCTAGAGCAAGTTTTTATTGATATTTGTGGACCATTCCCAACTAGTGGTAGGAGACGTAGCAAGTACTTACTAATTATCATGGACAGTTATTAGGTTTACAAATTTATATCACATCACTAAAGTTGATACCCATATTATAGTAAAAATAATTAAAAGGAAATATAATTCTGAAATAAAGAACACATGAAATTTATGACCAGGATCGGGAAGGTGAGGTTTAAAAGAAAGATAACCTTGTATTCATGTTTTTGAGTTTGTTAGCCATGAAATTAGGCACAATTGTTATTTTTACTTATTATTTTGATGTAAAACCAGTTGGTTTGATTAATGTTATTTTAAGCCATAATTGAGTGTTTAATATACGGTGATTCGTAATAGTGATGAACCATATTTGTCATGTTAATAAAAGAAAAAACAATTTATGAAAAGAAATTTGTGAGATACAATTAGCTAATTAATCAGATGTTTTAAATATTAAGTTTAGACTATGTTTATGATAAAAAATTAGTTATTTCAAAATCTCATATCAATTTGTATCTGGGATTATGAAATAAGTGAAAGTATTATGTACTGCTGTTAAAATACAACACAGTACATAGGAGTCAAATAATAATTTTAAAAAGAAAGATATAAGAATTTAATAGTAATTGGAACATATGTTTCAAATTTAAACAAAAACACTTGAGTCAATAGTCCCAACTAACATAGAGGTAGACTCCAATGCTAGATAAAACAGCAATAAGATATATGTTTTGACAAGGATTATATGAAATTTGAAATAAATATTAAAATAAAAGGAAAGTGTAAGAAAATTATAACATAATAATTACAAACTAGAATTAAAAAAGTTAGAAATCAAATAAATATACTTAATAATAAGTAGAAAATTTATATATGTTTTTAAGAGTTATTTGATAGAAAGATGTAACGAATTTAGGGAGGTATCAATGTGGCAAAATTTTAAATTGTGAGATTTGTATTGTATAGAAATGGAAGGAAATGTATTAGTGAGTCTAAAATTATATTTAAGCAGAGTAACATGAAGAGTCTAATTTTATACTCAATATGTTAAAGATCAAAGAGAGTGATTACGTAAATGAAATCTAAATTTATATTTGGTACTATTTAAATAAGTCAAAATTTATATATCACATAGACTAATGTTATATGTAAACATAGAAACAGGAAAAGATTTTAATTTTTTATACCAGAGTTTAATTGTGTATTTAATATATTAACCATCCAGGAGAAGAGATTTAATATCAATATTGAATTTAATAAAAAAAAATACAACTCAATAAACAAGAAATATTTCAAGAAGTCTAAATATATCTTTGAAAGAACGCCGATCTAAAAGAGGAATCATGTACTGAAGAATAGTCTGAGTGGCCATAACATAAAATCCAGTATTCCGAACAGGTATCTGTTTTGCAGTCGTCGAAGAAAACAACATTCAGCATTAAAACTAATAAGAAATTCACGTGGAGGAACGGATCGCTAAGCCTAATATTGCCTTTTAAAATAATAAACATCAAGAAGAAGTGAACCCGTGGCAGCTGTGAAGAATTCAGAGTCAATCTATTTACATTTGTATGGTAGGTATTATTACATTGTTATTTATCAGAAATTTACATGCTTACGCTATTTGGTTCGGTTTAAAGGAAAGAAGATATCATATACAATATTAAATAATAAGATCAAACAGTTTAATAATAATTAACCCTGAGATAGAGTTTCTTTTTATGTGCTGATAAACAAAAAACATAATATTTTTAATTACATATCTTAATTACATTATACCAGTAAATAATTACAGTACATTAATGATGTTACCAATGTGTGGTATGTAATAAATACAATATCTGCAAAAAACCAAAGTACATTAATGGCGCCCAACGTGGGGCATATCATAATAACTAAAAAAAAAAAATAACAGTACAATATATGTGTGTGTGTGTGTGTGTGTGTGTGTGTGTGTAATACACACAAGAAGATCCTATCCGACCAAGGCAAACAATTCCAAAATAGAAAATGAAAAGCTGAGTTGGAGAAGAGGAACATTCAAGCGGTGTTGACATCCATTAGGAGACCTCAAGGAAATCTTACTGAGAGAGTCAATAGGGAGTTCGGTCGATTATTCTGAACATATTGTAACCCAAACCAAAGCAAGTGGCCGGATTATCTTGAGTTTTTCGAGAACGCCATAAATGGTAGTTATAATACCACTACTGGATATACACCGTTAGAGCTGCAATCGGATGTTCAACCAAAGCGTGTTTGGAGCGAGTGTGTAAAACGTGTAGCTACTCAGAATTTGCCTGTTCCGAACGAGATTAAGCATTTGGATGCGAAAGAGCGGATAAAGAAGTTTGCAGAACAGCGTACAGAAAAATTCAATTCCGAGCATAAGCTGCAATCATTCAGAGTCGGCGAATTAATATTGCTCAGTGCTTTGAACGTTGGTCGTAGTATTGATAATACAACAGCAAAACTCCCTAGACTATATAATGGTCTATTCATGTTATCTGAACAGGTGGGAAAACACTTATATTGTTACGAATCATCATACAAACAAAACTATTGGGAAATTTCATGCGTCGTCATTACGAAAATATTATGTCAAAAGTTAATGTGTTCACGTATACCTAGGTATATAAAGAACGGATGTCATAAATAAATTGTTAAATTAAATATAAAATGTATAATTTCATGTATGATTGAAAAAATATGTCAGTAATTCTGATGAGCGTTGATCGACTGGGAGTAGGTAGTATGACGTCATGAACTGTTTATATTAGCTAATCTTTCTGGGTCAAACGATAACTGAGATATCAACCACGTGTATGGATTGTTTACATTAAAAGTGAAAGATGTCAAACTAATTGAGAAGAGAGATTATGTTTGTTTGAAAAGTATTATTTATTTATTTTGAGTTTCGTTATATTGTTATAAAATGGAGGTGATATTATTTTATGTTAAAAAAAATTTGTGGACATGTATATACTTTTTTTTTATACGTGGAGGAGATATTCCTGCAGTAGAACATCGCAGAAACGATATTTGTAGCTAGGACTACATGCTTATATACCAATTTATGAAGTTATAGACATGTTGAAAATTGATTTTGTTTAAAATTTGTAAAATAGCTATACGTTTTGAATTAAGAAATGGCTAAATAACTGTTGTATGTAAAAATGCCCATAAATTTATTTTCTGTCATGTTCAGTGCGAATTTAGTGGACGTGTTTTTCGTATTCACATGAATAACTCTGGTTTAAATTAACGTATTGAATTGAGACTTGAACAGCTCATGCTTCTAAATTAGCGCTACATTTTTCTAATGTCAAAGACTCGAAACATATAATTTTAATACGGTACGTATTTTTTAACAGAATTCGTCTTTCTAAAGAATCCTTATCTTCTGAAAGTCATAAAACATTTTGATAAAATCTGTACCTGCTTTTGCAATTTTCAGCAGATTATTTCCGGACTTTTGTCTATCAATTTAACCCATCAATCACGTGCTAGGGGTTTTAACCAATCAGAGGCCTCTATTTTCGTTCAGATTGAGTCTCCGCGAAGGAAGTTTCAGTCAGTTCGACCTAACAGCTCCACCTAAACAGACGTTATCTCTGTTCGAGTTTTTCGTATCAGTATACGTTTCTATATAAGGGTTACGAGTACAGAATCTTAGCAACGAGTTTCCCGTTTGCTAAAATCCTATTGGGTACTAGAACTCAAATAATATAAATTAAATTATTAATAACTATTGCTATTCTCACGAGATTCAAGATATCCTCATAGGGTGAGGTGTATTTACCGGTATACATCTGTGTGAACGCGAGGACACATCAAGACTCGGGAAGGTGTACGTACAATACACCGAAACCACGTTTATTTAAATTAAAACCCAATATCGAGCCCTGAGTAAAGAGGTAAACGCTATCGGTGTATTGCCGTGCGTGCATGGGAGCGAAGTGTCCACGTGTCATCAAAGCAGCAGATTTCAGCAGGCAGAGAGTGGTAGCAGATTCAACAGGCCGTGAGAGGTGGCATTCAACGGTTCAACGGTGTCGTAAAAGGAATTCAACGACCAAGTAAAAATAGAGTTTAAGGAAAGAAACTTTTAAATGATTTTACAGACATTAATAAATTTAGAATAAATAATTTTTGTCAATCACAGACCATTTTAAATTTGTTTAAAATATGTATCTTACTCCAGATGAAAGACTCTATTATTATTGTGTTTTTAATACTATGCCTTATATTTGTTTTGTCGCAATATATACACACACACATATATATATAATTATAATACATATAAAATATAAATTTTATTAATTTTTAATATTTTTTAGAATTATATATAAAAAATTCTTCAATTAAGAAAAATTATAGCGTAAGGTATTTTTCTATAGTAGGCTAGCAAGAACTTAAGTGTAGTACACTCTTTTCAAGTTTTTATTGTATGTGACACGACACATTGGTCTTTTGGTTTTACATTTTGTTTTTAACTTTAACGTGTCTTAAAAATGATATAGTACACAGTAAGAAAGTCTGTACTTTACGTCTAAAAGACCGGTATAAATCATATTTAATTTACATTTATGTCGTATTCACTACTTTAAAATTCTCAGTTGATTCCCTTAGCTGAAATCGGTCGTTTCAATCACACTTGGAACATGTATATTTACAGTACTCAATGTAGGGTATATATTACAGAACCCAAAAAGCATTAAAAGTGTAAATTTCCCAAATTAATACGTTACAAAATGAATAAAATCCAAAATTTATTTTAAAAAAAGAAGGAATTTTATATTTTCAAGATCATAAGATAGCAACCAATTAAAAAATATAAGTTAAAATATATGCAACTCCCATAAATGGGAACTTTGCACATGCGTTTTGTGTATCTCTCTCAATACCGCTTAGCATTCTACAGTTATTGTGCTGAAAACTTCAAAAATTATATGGATATGCAGTCATCGTTTGAAAAACTTGAATTAACGTGAACGTAACGACAGGCTTAAGCCTATAAAATACCTACATGAATCGTAAAAGCATTACCCGGTATATACCTAGGTCACCGTTTTAATGTTACGTTTTAAAATGCCTGTTACATTTTACGTTTCTTATATTAATTTCTAAAAAGATAAAACATAAAATGGTTCTTTAACATTTATCCTAAAACCCATGTTCTCTGTTAAAATGAAAGCAAGGAAAGATACGATGAACCCGTCATGTACTGCGATTGGAGTACATGTATTTGTAGTGCGTAGTAGTGCTATAGTAGTTAGCAGTGGAAAAAATTAAAATGTATATAGAACTCTTACATGTACTATGTAAGTCCGAACTTAAGTTATTTTAAATCCTGGTGTACAATTATTTGGCCAGAAATGACATCTGGACGATATCCATCCATGATGTATGGATGCATTGACGTATGTACAAATTTACAGAATCCCTTTAATTCTTTGATACTTGTGGCTTTGACGTAGCTGTTTTTGTTTTATTAATAATTTTGCTTCAGTATTCTAATATACTAGAATTGATGTAGGGGAGACCGGGGCAGGTTGCCACACGGGTTGGTTGTCACAAGTCTCAGTTCTCAGTCGCTGGTGCTTCCTAGCGGTCTAAACTCAAACCACAGTACGATCACAATATTCTGAGTAGGGTGTACGCAGTTTCTAGTTCCTGGCGACAGTTTTCTGGATTTTATTGGTGTTTTTGTGTTTTCTGCAGCTGTAAGTATTCCTTTATTGATATAATTAACTCTCATTATTCACTCTGTATTCAATGAAGTCTATATCCCAACAATTTTCTATTATTTTATAACAGTTGCACAATGTTATTCTGTATCAACATTGAGGTTAGGTTCAAGGTCTGTTTTAACAGCTCTTTTTTTGTCTGAAATGTCTGTTCGTTGGTTGTCACAAAAATTCCGGGGATGGTTGTCACATGTGACAACCTACCCCAGCAGGATTTTTTAGTAATTTTTTTCGCTTGTTTCAGGTAAAGATGGTGAGAAATCATAAAAAAAATACAAACCGAGGAGACGTTTATCCAGACATCATGCTTGCAGCAGTGAGGAAGGTAAAAAAGGTGGGATTATCAATTCGTAAAGCTGTAGCTGATTATCAAATCAATTATCGAACTTTAGCAAGATATTGTAAGAAAATTCCCCAAGATGAAATTGACGATCAAAAGATAGTTCGGCCTTCCACCACCGTTGGTTATTTTCCAAATAGAAAAGTTTTTCTGATGACGACGAGAAGGAATTAAAGCAATATATTCTTCAAGCAGCCGATGTTTACTACGGTTTAACGCCAAAAGAAATCAAAACTTTGGCTTATGATCTTCGCGTTGCAAATTCAATTAAATGTCTTAAATATTGGCAGGATAATGGGTGTGCCGGAGATAACTGGTTCGCTGATTTTTTAAAAAGACACCCAACTCTTTCATTACGAAAACCAGAGGCGACCAGCTTAGCACGAGATTCAAGCTGCAACCTAACAAATGTGGAATCTTTTTTCAATAATCTGACAATAGTTCTCGGAAGACATAATTTTCAACTTCACAAAATTTGGAACATGGACGAAACGGGTGATACTTCAGTGCAGAGGCCAGATAGAATTGTTGCTCGTAAAGGAGCTAAACAAATCGGTGCACTAGGTTCTGCTGAAACGGGTACTCTAGTAACTTTGGCTTGTGCTGTCTCTGCTATTGGAAACCATACCCCACCATTCTTTATGTTTCCAAGGGTCAAATACCACAAGCGCTTTATAGATACTGCGCCTGCAGGTTCTGGTGGAACTGCAAATAAATCTGGGTGGATGCAAGAAGCCGATTTCATCTTATTTTTAAATCATTTCCATAAGCACACAAAAAGCACACCTGAGAATCAAAGTCTGCTTCTTCTTGATAATCATGGCTTCCATCTTAGCATAGAAGGGCTCAATTTCGCTAGATCCAATGGAATCGTCATGTTATCGTTCCCCCCCACATTGTTCACATAAGCTCCAGCCTCTTGATTGCACTGTCTATGGGCCGTTCAAGAAATTCTTCAACTCAGCTTGTGACGACTGGATGATTAACAACCCAGGTAGAACGATGACAATTTACGATATACCACAACTCGTTTCTCGTGCATATCCTCTTGCAATGATTCCATCTAATATTTCTTCAGGATTTCGGTGCACAGGAATATATCCATTAAATTGTGACATATTCACAGAAGCGGACTTTGCACCAAGCTATGTGACCGAAAGAGAGCAACCTGCGAACCAGCTTCCAGAAGAGCTTGCAAAGCAGCTTTCAGAGCAGCCAAATAAACAGCTTCCAGAGATGTCTCAAGATAACTCAGATGAACCTCAACCCGGGCCCAGCAATGTGCGCAATAACCAGCTTCCAGAGATGTATCAAGATAACTCAGATGAACCTCAACCCGGGCCCAGCAATGTGCGCAAGTCACCTCTTGTAGTAAGACCTTTACCAAAGGCTGGCGATAGGAAAAATACAGATAGAAATAACTCTCGAAAAAGAGACACAGCAATTTTAACAGATTCACCAGTTAAAAGAAAGCTTGAAGAACTAGCTGAAAAAGCAAGTAAAAAAAATCAATGAAATGTCTATTTAGAAAAGTAACTGAAAATAACGAGAATGCAAAAAATAAGAAAGGAAGTAAAAAGAAGAAGGAACGGAAAATCTCAATTAGTGAAGAAGAGGATGATGATGACTGTTTTTGTTTAGTTTGTCTTGAATCATTTTCTAACACTAAAGCTAAGGAAAAATGGATCCAGTGTATAGAATGTAAGAAGTGGGCTCATGAATTATGTACCCCTGGGCCAAATAACTTTTATACATGTCAAAATTGTGAGAGTGCGCTCGAAAGTGACTAGGCTAATATAGGACATTTTCTTAAATATTTACTTAAATTACTATTTTAGTGTCTAAATTGGTCTTAAATATGTATTAGTGCTTTATCAATATCATTGTTTGATTTTTCTATTCTTAATACAACTTTTTTTTGAATAAATAATTTTTTTTCCCATCTATATAACCCCTGACAACCAACCCCAATGTCTGTGACAACCAACCCGGGGTCGGGGCAGGTTGTCACAAAAATTTACTCCGACAGAACTTTTTTTCCTGAAAAGCCAAATGCTGCTATGGCCTCAAATTTGTGGGAAAATATAGCCAAGGATACATATTACGAGATACACTAATGATAGAAAGGGAAGCTGTAAACACTGCCTCTTCAAAAATTAAAAGTCATAAATTGTGACAACCTGCTCCGGTCCCCCCTACATATAATGACTACAGTAACTAGAACGTGACATAAATTGAAACAGGCAGTGACGTGCAGTCTGCGTACCTTACTGTGCATTGTCGCAGTAAGTTTAAAAAAACTGTTCAATTAGAATAAATAATTAACATTGTCAATATTTAAAAAAATGCGTATTCAAAACTGTAAGTATCCAGCGAAGGGAAACACCGAATACGCAGGACGGTACATGCAGATCACGCCACACTCAAGCTGGTACTGTGTACACTGTAATGTAAGTGTATATGTGTAAGCCAGTTGAATCCGGCATAGCGTCACCCCCGAATAAATCTGAAATAAATAAATAATTTATTTAAATTATGTTAAATGCGCGTAAGATATGACAAAACAAATTACGCCATGTTATAAATAATATAAAGACGTGCACATATGCAAAATATAGTGCGAAACAAATAGTACATATTAATGCAGTGTAAATAAAAGCGAATAGAACCAAGAACAACTAAAGTATAGAAAAACTTCGTATTGTTTAAATTAGCAGCCATCCTTACTTTTCTTTTATAAAATTGCTAATCTGCTATAATTGTTTTTATTATTTAGACAAAGCTTTTCGTCATTACTGACGTCTTCAGGTCTTAAACAACCTATGTTGTTTAAGACCTGAAGTTGTCAGTAATGACGAAAAGCTTTGTCTAAATAATAAAAACAATTATAGCAGTTTAGCAATTTTATAAAAGAAAAATATAGAAAAACTGTTAACATACAATTATATATAAAAATTTACCGATCGTATGAACATCGAGCAATAAACAAAAGACTTCCCCTGTTGCGAATAAAATTAAAATAAGTACGAAAAATAAACGAATCTGTAAAGGGACGCTCGACAAACTATAACAATATAAACCGTGCACAGAATGGTTGGAACATGATTTTTGCGACCAAAATTATAAATAAACGAGGAGCACAGCCTCGACCCCTCATTGGAACACAGCTGCAGCCGAAGGCTATGCCCGACGGTGGAGCATCCAAGGTCGATATCCCAGCAGTACCGTACGAGTCATATGAATGCTGAGTGGACCAGGAGGACCGGACGACGGACTCCAGAAGGATCAGACGACAACGGAGGATCGACAGGACACAGGACTCAGGATCATGACGAGGAATCACTGAGTATCACCGCACAGAAATAAGGTGACATAAAACCATTTTTACTCGTCAACCAATTAGTCATAAAAGACAAAAAAAAGAGTAAAGAAACAATGATAAACTTTAATAGTGTAAATAATAATTTTAAAATCTAATTGGTTAAATTGTAGTAATTTATAATGATATTTAACATTTACGAAATTATTTTTGAAATTATATCTTAGCATAAATATTTAAGTAATTCTAAAATTGACTGATATTTCATGAATACGATATTCATATGTAGGCACACAAAGCAAAGTAGGAATTATATAAAAAAAATATGGAATTTAAAAAAAGTAATACAATCTGAGGAAGTCGAGAGCACATTATATATTATAAAAATTTCTATTTATAGATGTCAATTTATATCTTGTGTATTATATTTATGAATAATTGTGTAATGTTATTTGTATAGTGACGATAATTGTGTGTATGATGAGCACACACAAAAGAAAAATATTATGCTAATAATAATGATGAAATTTTAATTCCTAATTTTAGAAAATTTTATTTAATAAAATTTAAATGATTTTTACAAAGTCGATATGATATAAGAAGTGTTACTATTATTTTAAAAACACACCATACACCTTTTCTAGTTATAGTATACACCTTATTTCCCACCAGTTCTGCACACACATTTTTGTTAAACGGCAGTGACAAATAGTTACGCAACTCATGTTAACCGACAGTGTAATTCAACTTACAGCACTACACATACAATACTGAATTAACAGTTATGCTATTAACAATACAGAAAAATGTAGTATTCTGGATATGATTGAGGTTTTGATGATGTTAAGTTTAGTTGTATATTCTTCTCAGTCTTGTTTAAATTCCTTATCAACTTTGTTCATCTACGTACTATCTGCTTTGGCTTACCTACATCCTCTTACTTAATTTTTCTTGCCCCCAAGCCATTATCATTTTAATAATTTATTCTACTGCACTAGATGATGACAGCTTTAGCAAATGTACGATTTGGAAGACAATTTCTTGAGAGTGTGCTGCAGACTAATTGACAATGGTAGACTATGTTGTTACGACGGTCTACTGATCGTCGTATGGTACAGTGGAAACAAAATATAGGCAGTCGTTAAAACCAGCTTTAATTAATGATATATAACAGTTTGTGATCAACAAGATTATAATCGTACAGTAATTCAAATTAAATTTGTTCGCACGCAACAATAATGTCAACTAATAGGGTTCAGCACAATAATCACTTTTCACTAATAACCACTTGGACGCACTGAGTAAATCGCCCAATATAAACTGACTTTCAAGCGGCAGCTTTTGGCTATTTATAGCCTTGCAGGGCCCATAATATGCGTCCTTAACAAGCACTCGAAAACTCCAAATGGTACTTCAATGGGGCCTTGGCAAAAAAACGCATGTGCTGGCCTAACCGAGAAACGCGTAGAACGACACACTCCATTGTTTGACGCGATTTTTCGTCTGCCAACTATCTGCTTGAAGATGTCCACTTCTCTACTATTGTAACACTTACGTAGAACGACACACTCCATTGTTTGACGCGATTTTTCGTCTGCCAACTATCTGCTTGAAGATGTCCACTTTTCTACTATTGTAACACTTACGTCTCTTGTCTTTATCCTTTGGTTTGAAAGATCGTTGTGGCGTTACTGACTACTTAAACTGTTGTTCTTGAATCGCCTCTTTATTTCATCTATTATGACGATACTCTCATATTTGATCCGTTTGGCTACTACGTGATGACATACTTTGGTCAATGTAGGTTGCTGACTTGGCAGCTTCAAAACGGAGAGCATGAATAAGAGCTTCTGAGCTATTCTGATGTCGTGCCACTCTCAACACTTGTTGTAACTGGCAGTCTCCGATACCGTCAATAAACACAATGTGAGCAATCCACTTTCGGAGGTCTTCCGATTCTTCAGGATATGCCACTCTCGTCAATCGGTCGACATTTGCTTCAAACTTCTGGAGTTTGTCAAACTCCCAGAAACGCTGTCTCCGTTCTTTAAGTTGAACACGGTACACGTTGCACAAACGCTGATCACCGTACCGTAATTCCAGAGCTTTTGTAAATTCGGCATAGATGTTCTGGCTGTCAGGTGGCACTTACTGTATTAGCTCTGCGGCAGAATGAGTAAGAAGCCTTCCTATTCTTTTGTCCATTTATTACGCCAGCGGCAGCTTCAAATTGGAGATGATAAGTTGCCCAGTGAGTGCTTCCATCAAACGTTAGGGCCTTTGCGTAAACTGGTCCTACTACATTTAACGTGGTGTTCTGATTTCTCTTATATTTTGAAACTTCTTCAGCATTTATTAAATGTCTTCAGCTTTCACTAAATGTTCGACTTCCTTTTTAATTTTGTTTTTTTTTGTTCATTTATTTGTAATAGAATTTTCTAAACTTGACATACTTGCTTCTTCATTTTTACACTTACATTTTGCGTCCTGCCGTTTATCTGCTTCTTCTGCTTGCCGTGTTTGCCGTAGCATTACTCGGAATGCTTCTATCATCTGAATGGTACCCATGTTAACAGATTAATTTACAACGTGCACTATTCTTTTACAAAGTCTACTCAGTTTCCAGTGTTAAAGATTCTGTCCCACTTCTGACCCACTGTTACAACGGTCTACTGATCGTCGTATGGTACAGTGGAATCAAAATATAGACACCAAAGAAGTCACTAATACCAGCTTTAATTATCCACAAGTAACAGTTTTTAATAATCAAGTTTAATGTCAACTAACAGAGACCCGCACAATAATCACTTTTCACTAATAACCGCTCTGACGCACTGAGTAAATCGCCCGACAGAAACTGACTTTTACGCGGCAGCTTTTGCTATTTATAGCCTGCAGAGTTCCATAATATGCGTCCTTAATAAGCACTCGAAAACTGTAGATGGTACTTCAATGCGGCCTTGTCAGAAACACTCGTGTTCTGGGCTAACCGAGAAACGCTTAGAACGACACACCCCATTGTTTGAGAACGTTCCTAATTGCGTTACAATATACAAACAAAATAAAATAAAAATAGATATGTTAATTACAGGATCAAGAATTTAACTTAAAACAGAACTATATTTACATAGTAATTGTATAGAAATTGGTAGGGGCTATGGTGTAGAAATTTTTTATGAGGCCCTGTGTTCCAACAGATACAACAAGGTCAGGTAAACCGTACATGATATGGAAAAGTAAGAATGGGAAGCAATGTTTACACGCGGATTCGCATTTGAGAGCTGTATGGATAAAGTTCATAGAATATAACATCAGGTCAATTTTATGTAATATCATAATAAAATTATTAATTTTGGTTTATTCATATATTTTATTCTTCCTTATTTTATTCTCACTAATCGTATCCTCTTCGATTGTGCAACCATCTTGTTAGGACCAAATCGCTTGGTCCTATAAGTACAGATTAGTGTTTAAGAAATTGCTGTAAGCACGTGACGTAGAATGCTCGACTTTGACATGTCTCTATATGTACAGGCTATATACATACTATTCTGTAACAATTTCATTCATTGACTAGTGAATACAACACACTTTTCATCCCAGGTAAATGTAATGAGGTACAATGTCCCATCACTATAAATCGATGTACGTTTCCAGTTTCTATTTAAGTAAAATATAAATAATTATTTGCTTTCTTATTTCGTGTACTGCATTAAAGTTGAGTTTTCGTCAATTTTTCAAAAGTACACGAATATAGAGAGATCTAATTATAAGTTTTTTTATAAGTTATTCGGTATACACGTTGATTCTAAGATTAAAAGTTGTAAGACGTCTACCATTTTATTCAAATATCGAACAATAAAATCTCAAAAACTTTGCTCATTTGTAAGTTTGAAATCCTGAGAAGCCTGTAATTATCAAAACTATATTCCACGAAGTTTGTCAACATTATCAAGGAAAATCTTGTTATAAAGTAAAGAAATATTTTCAATTTTTTAACCAATCTCCTTTTTTAGCTTTAATTCAGTGTTTGTTCTGGAACTTCAGTCCTCCAAACAACCTAAACTTAAATAACTTATAAATGAACTGTTATTTTAAGTAAAGATAATTTTGATTTTGTTTGTATATGTTATGATATTTATGTGTGTGTGCGCGCGCGCGCGCGCGTGTGTGGAGTAGTATTAGTCAAGAGTGGCAAAAGTAAAATGAAGTGTCCTTTCTTCTTTACTTTTCATTTAATTTACGTATAAAATAAATACAACTATTAATATAAATTTCAATTATTCATGCCCGTTTTCGTACTTACGGCGTATCATCTACTGTGTCTAATGTACGGTTCCGATAACTACACGCAGTTGGTAAAATCATTGATCACTTTAATGACATATGTAGTGCTTAAAGTTATGTACAACTAAGTCTATGCCAATAAATTTTCCTCTTCTTTTTCTTCTTCTTCTTCGTCACTAAAAGGATTAGGCTTGTAGCCTATTCCGTCTCCACAGCCTCCATTTTCTTGATCTGCCTCTATCTTGTTCTCCAAAAAGCTTATACTAGATTATTCTTGTCCTTTTTGGTATTCTCGAATCACCCATTCTATTTATGTGTTGTATCCATTTTTTTATTTTGTTTAATTTTGTCGTTTGTCGAGTATATTCAACCCTTCCCTTATGTCTGCATTTTTTATGTGATCTCTTAGGGTGCATGCTTTGACTTTCCATATGAATATCATTTTATCAGCTTTAATTCGTTTTCTCTGAGTGTCCACGTTTCACTCCCGTACGTCAATACTGGTGCCGCCATTAGTTTACAAAATTTTAATTCTGTATCTTTTCGTACTTTCTTTTCCAGAGTCTTATGAATTGTGAATTACATTCTCTGGCATCTGTTTGTTTTATTATCGATATCGTTTTCATATTCATAGCTTACGTTGCATCCTAAATAGCTGTAGTGGGATATTTGTCCAATAATTTTATTGTCTATTATTATTATGGAGCGTACTAGGAATTTTCCTTTAAACGCCAATATTTTAGTGTTGTGGAAATTTTAAAATTATATTCATGGTAAATTTTACTCAATTGATACACTGCTTTTTGTATTCCATTTTCGTTTTCTTGTAGGATAACTTGATCGTCAGCAAACAGCAGAATTTTAATGGAGAAATTATCGCGAAGTAAGTAGATTCCAGGAGCAGTTCGTTATTTCCATTGCCTTACAACATTGTCAATATATAGGCCTAAGTTAAATAAAGTAGGTAATAAATTGCACCCTTATCTAACGCCTTTGTTAACGGTAATATGTTCTGTTTTCTCCTTCCCGGTGTTTATAGTAATATCCGTTCGTTCATATACGCTTTTTATTACTTCTTTTATATGATGTGGGTATACTCTTTGCTCTAATATTTTCATATTTTCCACAATATGTCTCTATTCACCCAATCAAATGCTTTTAAGGTGGCAGCCCATCACCTAACTCCCTAGATGGAGTCTGGTTACCTCTGATAATGAAACTACATCTACTCGTAATCTTCACAGGAACAAGCCGAACGGATTTTTTGGCAATAGTCCCAGGCTTGTCAAGAATGGAACTATAACTTTGGAATAATGTATAGATTAAATCATTTCCCCCTTTAGTTCAAAATCCCAAAGAGTGAACCCAGATCAATGTTCAGACTTCAAAAATTCTAAAGCTCACGTGAGGTTTCAGTGTCTTCCAAGCTGTTTCAGTGTCAACTGGTTGGCCGCGTATTGAGTACGTTCACCGAGGGTGTCTTTCTAACGGAAAATCCTGAAATCTTTAATCCTCGTGGTTTCCGACGGCCAAAGTACACAAGACGCAACAGGAGTGTAGAAAGACGATGCTCCAACAAGATCTGGAAAATTTGAAATTTCCTTGAGTCTTCTTCTAAGACTGGGCGGAAAGTTTCCAGGTTATTCCAAGAAAAAATTACTGTGGCAACCACTGATTGAAACGTTACAGTTATTCCCCACATTCTACTATGCGTAATTAAACCTAGTGAGTGATTTAAGTGAAAATAAATTGGTTTACAAGAGAAGGTACTTTCTAGGTTTTGTAAAAACGCATTTTTATTAACATTTTCCCAGCACACTAGATTTTCTGTTAAGGCATCTTTTTCGATTACAAGTAACTCAAACAACCCAATTATTAGGATGAATGCGGATTGTCAGTACTAGAGCTATTATGTTGTAATTTAAAAATGTTTGATATTATTGACACAATATTCAAAGTCACGTATTTCATTTAAAGTTTTCAAAAGTAATAAACAAAATACCACGATATCAAGATATCTCTAAGGAAAACTGATTTGTTAGTATAATATGTATGTTCCGACGGAAAGCACTACCGTTTTCCGTCTACAAGATAATTGAAGAAAACATTCTGACGGACGCGGTGGTGGGGTGTGGACCAAAGTAATTTATTTCGAACTAAATCATTTAGAACATTACATTCGTTTAAAATATCACTTTCGCTAACTACAACAAACAGTATTTCTACATGTGCCCACTTTATTGCACAGGTCCTCTCTCAGACCGTACAAAAATAACTTGTGTTTTTTTAGAACACAAGTGCATAAACTATTTTAAACGCACTGATGATTTCCATGTTTTAGTTCCCCTGGTCAGGTAGTTAACACAAGTCGATATTACTGTAATAACAAACATAGTAACGAGTGCTTTCAAAATAGACTAGTAAATTACGCTAGCTTTAAATTCTTTTAACTCGAGTGCACTTAAAATATTAACTCATATTTTCATATTTTGAATTCATTTCATTTGAACTCATTACTCCTCGTTGCTATTGTTATTTAAAGACTATTTACGATGTGTACGAAGATACCATATAATGTAAGTACGCAGCTGTGTTGTGACGCGTATTCTAAGTTTACTAGAGTTACGACATACAATAATTATTCAGAAAATAATTAATTATTTGTAAAAGTATGTTTCGTACTCTCTTATATTTACTATCTTAATAAACTAACAATAAAACAAATTGGTTCATTACTGTGATATAAAATATGTTTCTATAATCACCACTTCAACAGTCATATTAAAATAAGTCAGTGTTTAAGATTATGTACAGTTATCGATAGTTGCGTGGATAATTTATTTTTTCCTTCTTCCTTCCCACGATTAAGCAATTCTGCCCGTTCCGGCTTTGCCATATTAGCCTTCGTCTCCCAATACTTCGCTTCCCACTTCCTTATAGTTCATAGCCTACGTTGGTATTCTGTCAAGAGACATATCCGTAACATGGTCACTCGAACTTTCTATACACTGTGACGTTATTTTTGTTATCGGCTGTACACCTACTTCCTGTCTTACATACATACTTCTTATATATACTACTTACTTCTCGGTTTATGTACAATTTTTGACTGATCAAATAAATCTCATTTCAAAGGATTCTCTAAATCTGAAATCTTTTTTCCTTTGGGCCCATTAGTATAATAGAACAAACTGCAAATATAACAAACAGGGAACTACCATTTACAGTTTTGGATATACAACGTAGTTTTCATTTTATTTGCATTTGTTCTTACAATTTTACTGTTAATTATCAAGTAAATGGTAAGTGTCATTTTCATGTACATTAAGTTTTTTGTGTACATCAGTGTTGCGTTATTCTCAATTAACATTGATTAATTTAATAAGCTGCATGTCTAGAAAAGATGTCTTTTGTTTAGACTAGTTTGGCTAAATTCGGTTTCTAGATACACATATTCAGAAAAATCTTAGTTTCGAATTAAAATGTTTTTTCAGTTTCCCCGTTGTTTTACTTACATACATGAAATATAAACACATATTAAGAATTGTGCTAATTGTCTTTTAATAAGTTTTGCGGATAATTAAACTGAAGTTAGTAATATAATAATTATTATTTAGTACTATCCTTTGTTAACGATATCTAGCACAACTATCGTTTGTCAAAGCAAGTATTGTGCATTACAGAGCTATGTCACAGCGGTTTAAACATATATAAACATGACATTGTTTTCTAAGCTGCAACATGTGTCACCGATTGCAATAGCATTAGGTTTAAGCATGGCTTCAGCTGTCTCGTAGGGTCAGTTTGATGAGCTAATATGTATGTTTGAATAATAATGAATGTTAGCGGCTATAAACACCTGATTAAATAATACAAGATACACGTATGTAACAGCGCGCCAGCAGGTATTCGCTCTCTCTCTCTCTCTCTCTCTCTCTCTCTCTCTCTCTCTCTCTCTCTCTCTCTCTCTCGTTCCATCTTTCTTTCTTCTCTAATCATTCTCTCAAGTTTACGAAAACTTGCAGTATCCAAAAACATTACACAATAATATAGCAAATATAAGTAGTGTTTACAAGCGGACACAGCAGTGAAAGAATTCAGGCATTGTTGCCAGCCGACACAGAACAAAAAGAATTGTTGCCAGCCGAGTTATCAATAACTGAGTCTACACACAACGGACTCAAATCGTTTCAACGTAATAAGCATGTCATTCTCATCAACCCCACTCAACGATTTTGACTAACGACGTTTATTTTGCTAATTACGGTTAGGCTAATTATAATAATTATTAAATGTTTTGGGCTAAGGATTATCGCTAAAACCTATCTTCCTTAATCAACAAAGTCGTGTCTCCTACGAGTTTGCTTCAAATTTATAGTTAGCGTGCAGTATAATATTGAATGTCGAATATTTATGCAGTCGATGTTAGGGTCTAAGAATTAGGTAAATGTTAATAAACAAAATTTTGACACTGTTTACAAATAAATCACTCTTGCATATCTCTCTAAAAGCGTACTCTTGGTTCTAAGCCATTATGGCTTCTCCGTGTGTTAACCATTTAATTAGCCAGTTACTCTATGAAGACCATACTAAGATATATACTAAAATTAATACAATTCAGATCACCTTTTGATAAACTATTAATCTTACGGCCCTACAAATATGATACTAATTTCCTAAATGGATTAAAACTATTTTCTACAGATACTTAACGAAACGTTGTTCACTTCTTAATTTAGAAATACAACAGAAACTTTTATCTAGAACACAAGTATTGGTGCTCGGATATATGTTTTGAATTCTTTTTTTGTCATTGTAAAGGCTTGATATAATAAACATATTTTGTTGAAACAGTATTTTCCTGTACTTTGAATAATTGTACATAAACGCTTTGTATGAGAAATGGCATTTCTTGTATGTTTTCAAAATTTGTTGCAAAACTATCACTTCAATTGTCTTTCCGTGCCCGCATTTTCAAATATTCCATAGCAAAAATAGTTACATTTTAAACTGATATTTTAATTTCTACATAATTAACATAGAAATTTCATTACAATTTGTTTTAAGTACAATGTACTAGTAAATAGTTTTTTTTTGAATTTACAGTTGTTTAAGTCTCACATACCATTTTGTACAAAAAAAATACAGTAAAGTACAAATAATTTTATACAGTTCGTCACAATTTAAACCTTTAACTACATTTTAATTAATGTCGGCACTACAATTTAAACAGACTAACTTTTACACTCAATTATAACCCAATGTTACTTGGCTACAATACAAAAATTCGGACTATATGTAAGATCTCAAAACTGAATAGTGTGCATATGTAATATGTAAAAACAGAAAAACGACAGATCATTAACTGAGTGCAGCAATAGAAAGTGTGATATATAATTGGTTTTTATTAGCATGAAACGGTCTTTATTGCAGCATTTAAATCTATATCATCAGTTTTAGTAAAGCATACGTCATCTTCCACAAGTATCAGGAAATGTCTTGAAGTTACTTTTGTACATTTTTGGTAGTGCAGAAGCATAAAAAGCATTGTTCTTTATAACTTGTAAGTAGACTATTTCTTTCACGCAGTAAATTATTTTACGCTGTATGATATTAGTTCTTAGTAAGAATCAAGTTAGTCAATACTTCGATAATTTTAAATACAGTTATCGTTTATTGTGACTGATATTGACTGAGCTTTGTAGTTAATATACCAGAAGATGAAAATAATTAAGAGTGTACCGTTAAGAACGGAATCTTTATAATAAATCCTACATAATTCCGTTTTTTAGTTATTTGATAAGAAAAGTTGTTGCAATTCAAATAACTCTATAACTTAAAAAATTGAAAATTAAATATAAAACGGTAACTATGTATTATAATGATGTAATATTTAAACCTAAAATCTTGTTAAAATATGGAAAAGTGTATGAAAATATTTTACTATCCTGACCTTTTTACTGCTATAATATTAAATATCTGACTCCCATAAATGATTTGATTTTTAATGTATAGCATCAGTATTTCGTAGCACACGTAAACAAGTAAAATCATAACATAAATATTCGTTTACTCATGTAAGCAGCTGAAGTCAATCAGTTGACGTTGAAATAAATGTCACACACAGGAAACGCGTCGGAGAGATCCCCTGCTACTTTAATGAAAAAATGCGGTGCTATTATTCCTGTGTTAAATTGGTGGAATATATTGTGGAGAATCATCTCGATAATGTCTATGAACAAACACTGAAGTTACTGAAATTAGTACTAAATATATCAGTTACATCGGCCTCGACTGAGCGTTCAATAAGTACACCACAGAAGAGAATCAAAACATACCTTATAATGCTGTGAAAAATAAAAGATTATCACAATTGGCTACTTTATCCATTGAAAAAGGATTGATATATTTATGAACATAAACGACCCAGCTTTCATGGAAAGGGTGATAGATATTTATGCAAATTTAAGAGGCGGCATGAGGAACTTATTTACACGAATACGAAACTTTTGTATGACATCTATAGTAATCCGGATTTGTAATTATTTTAAAATGTGAATAACATTTCTATTTACTAGCAATATTTTTAAAGTAAGATTCATAGACGACATCAATGAAAATACGATAGTTCTTTTTATATTTAGGCCTAATTATATAAGGAAATGTGTGTGTTTCGGAAAGTAACTTAGGTGACAGAAGTAGTATTAACTCTACTTATAACTGTTTTGGTAATTCATTAAGAATGCCAACACCCTTAGTAAGAGTCTCTTTTGGTTGGTATTTTTATATCTATCCAAATTATTTTCTCGCGTTTTGCCATTGTTTGTATATCATTCTCCTATCCTCTTAGAATATGGTGTTTGATAATATTTTTTCTTAGTAAAGTAGATAAAACAAATAATTTTGGTATACTAGTTTTCTAAGAAATAAAAAAAAATCCACTCGTTGGGATAAAATCATTAACAAATCCGACAGCATTCCAATACACGGTTTACCGGCTTCTTATTCTATGCGACACCTGTACATCGCAATACATACATACATATATTTCCTTTCATTTTCTTATTCCTTAGTAAGTAACTCGTGAGTAAGAAGTCCCATTTCTTGTGTGTGTGTGTGTGTGTGTGTGTGTGTGTGTGTGTGTGTGTGTGTGTCATTAAGTCAGACTAATTTCAAAATTAAGAGTAAGCATCTAAAACTAATCAACACATATTTTCTTACTGAGTACCGATGTTAAGTGTGCTATTTCTTTTCACAAACACATTCACCTGTAGGCTCTAGATTTGTTACAGAACATACAACCTGGTTGTAATAATTATTGACAGATATAAAAAATTTAATTAGTATAGATATTACAAATTATAACTACGTATATTGATGAATTTAAAAAAGAAAGACATACTAAACAAAGTATACATCAACAGAAAAGGATATATAATGTGTGTGTGTGTGTGTGTGTGTGTGTGTGTGTGTGTGTGTGTGTGTGTGTGTGTGTGTGTGTGTGTGTGTGTGTGTGTGTGTGTGTGTGTGTGTGTGTGTGTGTGTGGTTATGAGAATATATATAAAAATGTTCTGATTTGACCAAAACAAAGTTATATTTGATTTGATACAGAAAGTATTTTTGAAACATTTTTAAACAATTAAAAATTCCGTTTGTTTCGATGTCAACGATTACAATTTTGAACTATATAAAACAAATTAAATTAAAAATGTTGAAATCAAGTTAATATTTTGAAATGAAAGTAAAATGTTTTAATAAATACTAAAGTTACATCAGCCCACAAAAACTTACTTAATTAGCGAAAACTTAAGTGGGGTTTGTTCATATTTTTTTACAGCTCTCAATATATCTATAACAAAATGTTAATAATCCAACGTATTTTGGAATGAAATATTATGGTGGAAATAAATTAATGGAGTCGCCTATATATGTAACTCTTGAGCCAGTTGAATAAATTATATACGTATTTTTGATCGTCGAAATGTAAAGGTTCACTTAAGTAATGTTAATCCTACACGGATATAAGTGTTAATCTCTGCATTGAGTTATATGGCTTTACAAGACAAATATTAATGTATGAGTGAAACATAGAAGATACAAGAAAACGTGAATAGTTCTTTGCTTCTGTGGATCGCCTTAAAATTAAAACACAAACGGAAACAGCATTAACTTTACTGCAAGTATTGACTGCAATTTTGCAATATTTATTGTTGATAAAGTGTAACATCATTAATATAAACATTGTTTGTTTCTATATATGAATTTCTGAATTTACAGGGTTTACCAAAGAATTAGTTATCCAGTTTCATTACTCAGCAGAGGAGAACAGGTATAAATAAATTAATTAATCTTTCATCGCCGCACGGAATAGTGAAGGCTTGAACTGGTCCCATTACAGTGTATGCTCTTTTTTTGTTAATCTTATTCAGGGTTTACTATTGCCCTTGGTTTACACAAATGTTTCTCTCATTAAATATTTAACTTTATATATGGTCTCTTATATTCTTATATTTGTGATCTTCTATTCTATACTTGACACATATAAATTTAGATTTAAAACAGAATTTTTTCTATTTCAATTATTTTATCAACTAAATTGTTTATTTCATGTCCAAACAGACTAAGGTCTACTACAGTGGTCTGCCCGTTCAAATATTTTACACTTTTCTTAATATTTTACAGCTTATCGTCCTCTGTTTTTTCTTAAGTTTTTGTTTTTGCCGCTTCTCTGTTGTTTCATTTTCACGTTACATTGTCCTCGCATTGTTTTGTTAATGTCACTGTTACTTTTATTTTAAGTATACAATTTTCATTCTATAGTGTTTCAACTGCATCTGCTTCCCGTCAGCTATGCTCGTGTCTCTCATCCATCCAAGAACGTACAGCTCCTATAGATTACAGTCTATTTGGTTTTTCTGTTCAATAATTAACCATCCCTTTTACAAACTATCTTTTGTTTCCACCGATATAACACCGATGTTACAGATATGCACGGATCTCAGGAATTAAACAGTGGGAACAGAATAATTGATACTGGACGAAATCGCTAATTACAACGTCAACTGTAGGAAAACAAAAACAAACAGAAACAATCGTAAACACCATTTCATACATTCAAGACTATCACTAAAACCGCAACCGAATACATGGGCTTGTTTATGGGTTTTGTGCTTTCCCAGACAGCAATGAATGTCAACGAAATCAGGGAAGTGGAAAGTGCTCCATACTTTCATTGCAGGAAGTGCTCTAATAGATCTGGGCTTCTAAGCGAATACTCAAAACTGTAAACTCAGAAACACAACTTTCCTAAATCAGCAAAATATTAGAGCAGTAGAGTCCTGTCGTGGTTTGCATAAAATAAGCGTACATACGATACACATATAACTTCAAAAGTAGGTCTGCATGGCCGGTTGCAAAATACAACGTATAGTGCAAAGCCTGTTAGATACATTAGTATTTTTTTCTGCAGGAGGAACAACGATGATTTGGGAAACGGGACTACCTCCATTTCTTTGCAATTCGTGCCAGTGTGTAACATGGAGTTGTGAGGTATATGATGATACATGCTGTTCCTACAGGACAGATTTCTTTTACGTTTACTCGGTAAGAATCATCTGATGCTTACTGTATATATATTCTGTCTGATCGGGTGATTGTGTGTGTGAATGTGGGTATGGCACATGTATTCTTCCTTACAGTATATTACGATATACGTAAGTGAGGCTTACATATGTTCATACAAGTATGAATGTTGTACGTGTATACCTTTGTATCCACATACCGTACGACAGGTATTTATACATGTCCGGGATTTGTGTGTGTAGGCTGTAGGCTGTACTAGGACGAGACGGTCAAGGGAGGTTCTCTTAGGTTCACTTGAAGAAATCCTGTTCATGACAGACCTTCCAAGGCCTTCGTTATAAACATTTTCGTGGCATTGTGTGTAACATGGAGTTCTGTAGTATATGATGATAAGGATTACATGCTGTTCCTACAGGACAGATTTCTTCTACGTTTACTCGTTAAGTATGATTTGATGCTTACTGTATATATATTCTGTCTGAGTGGGTGATTGTGTGTGTGAATGTGGGTATGCCATATGTATTCTTTCTTACAGTATACTAGATGACCCGGCAGACTTTGTCCTACCTCTAAATTTTTTTTTCGTTTTGCTGAGGCCAAAAAAAATGATGTAGATATTTACTTTTTAATTTAATAATAATTAGTAGAAGTATAACTGTCGCCAAATGTTATCTAAATTGGCAGTTATTGATGAATGTTTGGCTTCGCGTAAGTTGATGGTGGCTGATGATGGACGTTTTCATGTGACACACGAATATTATAAGCAGCATAGTGATAAGTACATGGAGCATTATTGTTAACAGAAACAACATTTTGTCTTTAAATTAATAAATTTATTTCATGTATTTTTATATTAATTGAGTAATAATATAAATGATTTGTTTTCCATGCAATTTATTTTTTGCTTGTTTTGACAATAATAATTGTGTTTTGAAAAAATAAAAATAAATGAAATTATTAAAATTGAAAAAACAAATGTTTATATTTAACGTAAAGCTAAATCATGAACGATATTTCTGGTTTTGCCTTGGGGGGGCGTAAACAAATAAATTTGATGGTCGACCAACACGGGAACACGCAACATATAATTGACCGTGTGAAAAACATGGGGTTTCTAAATCCAACCCGCATGTATTCATTGTTTGACCCTGCGCTTTATTTATAGTCATAGCAAAGGCCAGCCGGATAGGAAACTGTAAAAGTTTAAAGTGAATTGTTGAATCAACGGGAATCATTGGTATCCTTGGCAACAAAACATGATCACCCTTGAATTTTTTATTTAGACATTGTTGACTCTATTAAATTCCCCATTCATTTTGTGACGACTAATCTCGTTCCATTACACAACCGTGGTGCATTGAGATTGCGCAGTAAAATGATCGGTGAACCAATTTTTACTTTTAAATTGTGTGGTGGCAAACCTGGTAAGTCCAGAGAATTAAGAAATTCCGTTGGAAAATGTACAGCTTCGTTTTCATCTACGACTGTATCAATTGACTTAAATGAAATTGCTTCGCCGTGCAACATGTCTTGTATTTTAATATTCATGTCATCAACACCAACATTTTTTGCAGCCAGTATCGCACGTTCGCTGAGCCATTGATGATGACGGATATTTTCGCGAATATTTGGGAACACGTTGTTAATTAATAATTCTTTCGTATTCATAATGTTACAGAAGCCATTCGGCAAATTAAGTGTTCGAGTATTTTGATCAATAACAATTGTTCCATTTCCAATATTGAGTAGTTGTTTAGAAAATGAGTCAGCCAAAGGATCATTATGAAGCATTACACGCATGTTAGTTGTTAATTTTAATGTGTGCACGTTTCGCCATAAATTTGAAGATTTTAGGCATGCATTTATTTCGTCTGCATATGTCGAACGTGGTATAACTAGCAACGTTTGTCGGAAATCGCCTGATAACAAAATGAGTGCACCTCCGAATAGCCTGTCATTTCCTCTTAAATCTTTGAGCGTTCTATCCAAGGCTTCCAATGAATGCTTATGTGCCATAGTGCTTCATCCCAGATGATAATACAGCATCTTTGGAGGACTTTAGCCATACTGGAATTTTTTTAATATTGCAAACAGCGTGGACAGTAATGTGGTAATTTTCATATTTAAAGGTTGGCTAATCTGTACTTTCTGTATTGCGTTTATCACGTTCAGGCTTCAACACAGTTCAACGTGCGTCGGCGGGCGGCAGACGTAAGAGCGTTTGCTGCCTTGTTCTGTCTTTTTCATTTTTTCTTGTTGTCGCGGCAATTTATCTAGGCCTCAGGCCTTAACATTTTTATGTAGAGTGGAGTGTTGCGCACTTGCGCCTCAATTTTTGCTATGTAGCTTTTCGTAACCGACTTGGTTTTATACAAAATTCAAATGTCTTTCAGACATAGCCAACCTTACTATGCCGATTAAATTGTAATCAAAAATTAATAAATGTATCAAATACAGTCCACGCTCATCATTATTCAGCATCCTGGCAATAACATCGTAAAACATCATTCTTCCTAACATTTAAGGTTCCTACGGGACGAATTCTAACATTTTTTTGGTCGCTCCGTGCCTGGATTCGTCAGTTTACTTTTCTGCAACTTATATCAGAGCGGTTTTCATCATTTTTTCTACCACAATTTCTGTCCATTTCGGGCGATTCAGCATGTTCCCTGATCCGACCGTGTCGGAACTTAGTCAGCATTTCTTTCGTCGCCATTGAGCTCGTGATGACACCACTGCAAGACCATCCATGTGCTAACGTCTACACACCAGATTGAGCAGTCATCTATCCAGTCCGTGTGTATCTGCCATCTATTCCACGGCCTCGACGCTCCAAGACATCACACACAAGGTACGACGTCAACGACATCATTAACAGGTGCGTACAATGGCTGAAGAAGGCCTCAAAGTGTTGGTCAGAAAGAGAGGCGGCTTAAAGTCTGCCATAGTGCGAATCAATTCTGCTATAACTAACTTTGATAAAAATAATAATACTAAACATTTTTTAACGGTTAGACTCGAAAGTCTAAAAAGTTTAGCAAAAAATACGATGAGGTACAGTCTGAAATTGAACTTATTTCTAAGGACATAAACGCTGCTCAAGAAGACAGAATTGAGGTTGAAGAGCTGTTATATTCAACAGAAGCCAATATCTTATAGTTAATAGAAACTTTCAACGTTGAGACTGAATCTCCAGTACTAACGAGTAATATGCAATTAAAACCTATAAGTTTGCCCTGCTTCACAGGCAATATTTTAGAATGACAGCACTTTTATTCAATATTTCTGGACTTGGTACATGCCAGATCTGATCTAACTTCAGTGCAAAAATTACATTATTTGTATTCATCTCTTAAAAATGAGCCATTAGATCTAATTAAGGCCTTACCTATTTGTAATGAGAACTATTCCATAGCGTTGAGTTTGCTGTCCGCTAGATATGATAACAAATTCATATTAGCGAAATATTATATTCAAAATTTGCTAGAAGTAAAGTCGACAATCAAAGACTCTGTCCAAAGTTTGGCAGAATTCATAAATACAATAACGTCTTCAGTTAATTCGCTGGCAGCCATGCAGCTGTCAGTGGATTCATTTGAGCTTATTACTGTACAACTATTGTCAGCAAAACTGAACCATTCCACGTTTAAATTATGGAAGGAGTCTATAGATCCCGATAATCTTCCTAACTTTCAAAGCTTTACCCAGTTTTTAAACGCACGTAGACAATTCCTAGAAAATACATTACCGATGGATGCCGGACAGCAGCTCAACAAGCTGACTTTAAGGTTTAATAATAAATCTGACAAACATAAATTACGAAACTCTGCTGGCAGCACTGCATTTAAAAGTTATCACTCAGCTTCAAATAATTATTTATGCCCATGCTGCAAAGCTAGTCATCCAATTTACATGTGTGACAAATTTCGTGAATTAAGCATATCAGAACAGGGCAATTTATATTAAAGCATAAATGCTGTACCAATTGTTTAAGACCAGATCATTTTTCATCTAATTGTAAGGTCAAACAATCATGTAAGATCTGTTCAAAACGACACCATACATTGCTGCACATAAATAATGTGTCAAAACAAGGTTCTGCCAGCAGTAGCAATTATTGTTCACTCAAGCTACAGTCTACAAACAATGTTCTTTTGTCGACAGCACTCGTGTTTGTCATCGACCGAGCTGGCAACAGACACCTTGCAAGAGTTTTATTAGATGGTGGGTCACAAGTGAATTTTTGTACGGAACCATTTGCTAAGAAATTACAGCTTAACTTGACTAAATCTAACATACCGATTACAAGTATTAATAATGCCGCATGTTGTGCCACTAATTTGGCCTCTATTCGCATTATTTCTCGCTATCAAAGGTTCAGCTTTGAAGCTACATGTGCAGTCTTATCTGCATTGACTCATAAACTGCCAGCACAATCTTTCGACATAAATCATATTAACGTCCCAGATAACGTTTTTCTCGCTGACCCACAATTCAACATATCAGCTGATATCGACATTCTTTTAGGAGCGCGATTTTATTTAGATTTGATTTTAGCTAACAAATATGTATGTGGTCCTCACTTTCCTATTATCCAAGAAACAAAGTTAGGCTACATTTTAGCAGGCAATCTGCCCAAACATTGCCGTTCTAAGGGTCCTGCTATTTCGTTCTTGGCTAGGAACAACGACAGTCAAATTTTGGCCTCTCTTGAGACATTTTGGGAGACCGAAACCGTCCCTGATAATTCACCCATTAGTAACGATTCAGTTTGTGAGGAACATTTTGTTAAGTCAACTCATCGCAATGATGAGGGTAGGTTCGTTGATTCGTTACCATTTGAGGCTGACAATCCCCAGTTGGGTGAGTCCTATGCTAACGCTGAAGCGAGATTCTTGAGTTTGAACGCCGGTTCATGCGTGATTCTGAGCTTGCGCGCGAATACGCAAACTTTATTCAGGAGTATAAGGATCTTGGCCACATGACGCTTGTCGACGATTGTTTT
This sequence comes from Magicicada septendecula, assembly GCA_034769895.1. Taxonomy (NCBI): domain Eukaryota; kingdom Metazoa; phylum Arthropoda; class Insecta; order Hemiptera; family Cicadidae; genus Magicicada; species Magicicada septendecula. Next base: position 214,912,356 of record CM068368.1, on the reverse strand, counting down.
ATCAATTCCGGGGTTTCAAATACCTACTATTTGCCTCACCATGCCGTCTTTAAACATTCTAGTTCTACGACAAAGCTTCGCGTTGTTTTTGATGGCTCAGCCAAAACTACTAATGGTTTTTCTCTCAATGATATTTTGTTGGTAGGCCCAAATGTCCAACAAGATCTTTTTTCTATTCTCTTGCGATTTCGCATGCACAACTATGTTCTGATCGCCGGCATCGAGAAGATGTATCGACAAATTCTAGTGTCTGATAAGGATTGTCATTATCAACGCATTCTGTGGCGTAATTCTCCCCTTGAACAGTTTAAACATTTTGTATTGCGAACTGTAACATACGGTACTGCTAGTGCCTCGTTTTTGGCCACTCGCTGCCTTATTCAGATTGGCAAGGATCATGAAGCCTCTTTTCCTGACGCTGCTTCAGCTATAATTAATGATTTCTATGTCGATGATTTGTTAACCGGTGCAGACACCATTTCTAATCTGACCAAGTTGAAATCTGACTTAGGTACGTTGTTGAGTCAATATGACCTCACTCTGCATAAATGGGCATCAAATGAACCCAATGTGGTTGCAGATCATAATAATTTATCACTCCCATTAAACAAACAAGGTAATGTGCGTACGTTGGGCATTCTTTGGAATAACTCTACAGATTCATTTTTGTTTGACATCAAGTCATTTCCAGTTCAGTCAAGCATCTCTAAGAGGAAAATCCTGTCGATTATCGCGGGTATCTACGACCCACTCGGACTCGTCAGTCACATTGTTTTTCTTTACAAACAGTTTATGCAGCAACTGTGGCTGTGCAATCTTGTTTGGGATGAGCCAATCTCCGAGCAATTATATTTGCATTGGCGTTCATTATGCGACAAGTTATGTCTAATCGGTAAAATTATTGTCCCACGTTCTATTCCCTGCAAGTCCAACACAAGGGTAGTTGAATTACATGGGTTTGCGGATACTTCTGAAAAGGGTTATGGGTGTTGTGTTTACGTTAGAGTCATTTATCAAGATTCATCGGCCTCTTGTCACCTTCTGTGTTCCAAATCTCGCGTGGCCCCACTACGACAGGTGTCATTACCCCGCATTGAACTCTGCGCTTGCTTGTTGTTATCGCGACTCTTATTCAAAGTCACGTCTGCTCTTCATTCCTGTATCAATAGCGTTCACCTGTATTCTGACTCCATGGTGTCCCTTTACTGGATTCATGCCCAGTCTTCTAGGTGGAAGACCTACGTCGCTAATCGTATTGCCGAGATTCAGCGTCTCACTGAAACCCACACATGGGATCATATCAATTCACAACATAATCCTGCTGACATTATTTCTAGGGGATGTCACCCCGACGTTTTGCGCGATTGTTCGCTTTGGTGGCATGGTCTCGCTTGTTTGTCTCAATCTTCCGAGCCCAATCTTTTTTCACCTTTTTACCTTCTAATCTGTCGTCTCCTGAATGTACCGCGGAGGAGAAACAAACCCCCAAACTTTTTCTAATTTCTACCCTATCTATTGATCTTTCAAAGGACTTTTCTTCATTGGACCGTCTGACTCGCGTATACGCTTATTGCTTTCGATTCATCAAAAATATTAGAGTCTCCAGGACTGAGAAAATCTCGGGTGCTCTTACCCCCGTCGAAATTCATTCCACTCTTAATTTCTTCATAAAACAATCCCAGTCCATCTACTTCGCTGCTGAGCTTAATTGCCTTCGTAATGGGTCTTCTGTCTCTATCAGGAGTAAGTTGTCTTCTCTGGACCCGTTTCTTGATGAGTTTGGCGTCATACGCGTCGGCGGACGCTTACAGCAGTCGCAACTACCCTATGACAATAAGCATCCTATTGTCTTGCATCAATCGGCTCACATCACTCGCCTTATAATCGAGCGCGAGCATATTCGTCTACTCCACGCTGGTGCTCAACTTTTGCATCATTCACTTCGTCAACGTTGGTGGATCATTAACGCCAAGATAGTCATTCGTTCCATCATTCGTAGATGCGTCAAGTGTCTCAGGTTCAGTACCAAACATCAGGCTCAAAGGCTTGGTAACTTGCCATCTCCTAGGATCACTCCTTCGCTGCCGTTTCTATTCTGCGCAGCTGATTATGATGGTCCCTTCATGATTCGTCATGGCGGGCAGAGATCTAGGACTCTGTCAAAATCCTATGTGTCTTTGTTCATTTGCTTAGCCACCAGGGCCATTCATTTGGAATTGGTTTCCGACCTTACGGCCAACGCGTTTATAGCTGCCTTACGCCGTTTCATAGCCCATAGGGGCATACCCAGCCAGTTATATTCTGATAATGGCACGAACTTTAGGGAGGCCCGCAACGTTTTGCATGACCTTTACAATCTTTGGCATAATAAGGATGCCACCTCATCAATCCAATCCTTTACGACCTCTCATGGTATTAAATGGTCATTTATTCCGCCCTCGTCACCTCATTTTGGTGGTCTTTGGGAGAGCGGTATAAAGAGTTTAAAGTATCATTTGCGCCGCGTGGTCAGCAAGTCTATACTCACTGTCGAGGAGTTTACGACGGTTTTGTCTCAGGTGGAGGCATGTCTAAACTCACGTCCATTATTTGCCGCTTTATCGGATGTAAACGACCCAGTGCCACTTACCCCTGGCCATTTTTTAATTTGCGCACCATTAACGGCGATACCTGATCCTGACTTATCTCACGTTCCCATCTCTCGTCTTGGACATTGGCAACTTCTCCAGAAGTTTGTCCAAGTCATTTGGAAATCTTGGTCTCGCGATTACTTACATCAATTACAACAACGTCACAAATGGAAATTCGCAAAGAAAAACGTTTCCATTGGTGACCTGGTTTTGCTGATCGAGGATAACTTGCCTCCATTAGCATGGAAATTTGGTGTAATTACCGCCACATTTCCCGGCCCAGACAACTTAATTAGAGTAGTTGACATTCGCACGCCTACTGGCACCTTTCGCAGACCAGTTCATAAGCTATGTTTGTTGCCAGCGCGGGACGAGGCTTAGACACAATGTCAATATAATTGCTTAGCACAATGCTATATTTCACCTGGCCACTGGCCTTCATTACTTTATTGTCTGACAATTTGGTCGACTTCAATTGGTGATATGTATTATCACAACATTTTATGTTAATTTGCATTCTTGCGTATTTTACATACTAAATTCGCATGTGACTTGTAATTTTACAACCATGCACTATGTTATTATATGTATGCTTATCATATTGTTGTGGTGATATACTTTACTATTTTTGTATTTATATATTAATAATTTTGTGAGACATACTATGTCCTTTACATACTTATATTTGATATTGGTAAAGGGTTATGTGTCATGTCATTGGTGGTATTGTTCTTATGTAATAATTTTGTTATATAATATTCACATGGTCTGTAGCTATACAAACCATGTATGCATTTTCTTGCACATTTTTTGTCAATATGTGTGATATTTTATTACTCTATGAATTTATATTACTCGCAATTGTTCAACACATACGTTACATTTTGTATAAACACATTTGCTGTACTTGTTACTTATGCTATTGTACCTTGTATTCATGTATTTGAAATTATCTAAACCGATTTCTATTGTATTGATTATGTATAACTTTGTATCTATGTAAAACACATTGGTTTACCCGCATCTACTGTGTATAACCATACGCCACGCATATATTTTTATATTTATATTGTATTTTGTATTTGTGATCACGTATTGCACAATTATTATTCATGCTTTAATTATGACATACATGTCATTACACCTTGTGCTTGCAATCATTCAACAATGTATAATCTGTTTTCACATGTCAATTTATTGTGCATTCCTGAAACTCAGGTATAGCATGCATCATTCAATTATTATATTAAAGCGTTATACTAAATCTATGTTTTTACATGCATAATTTTGTAATCATTTTTGTCTATTCATTTTACACTCAATACTATTGTATAGGTCAACTGGCCTTGACTGGTTTAAGCTAACCATCATGACTTGCATAAAATATTTGCAATTTGTATCGGGCCCATCATGTGATGAGTCACCGATTATTCATCATCAAACATTGTCAAACTATGTATTTTTCATGTTTTATATTGTACACATACAACCTATATTAGCAATACATTGCTAATTCTTGCATTTATACTCATGTATAAATCAGTTTGCAAGCCAACTGTGGCCTGCTCAACTCTTATCATCATCATTCAGGTTTTTATCTTTAAACAGTTAATGTTATAACTGTTATCTAACATCTCAATCTCAAGGCTCAATGCAATTTATTGAGGTTGACATGTATTCCTAAGAACACATTGTGTTTTCGTATAATAAATTATTAAAATGTATTAAAAAATCTTTTCATTTTTTGCGGGCAGTTATGGACAGTAATGTGGTAATTTTCATATTTAAAGGTTGGCTAATCTGTACTTTCTGTATTGCGTTTATCACGTTCAGGCTTCAACACAGTTCAACGTGCGTCGGCGGGCGGCAGACGTAAGAGCGTTTGCTGCCTTGTTCTGTCTTTTTCATTTTTTCTTGTTGTCGAGACAATTTATCTAGGCCTTAGGCCTTAACATTTTTATGTAGAGTGGAGTGTTGCGCACTTGCGCCTCAATTTTTGCTATGTAGCTTTTCGTAACCGACTTGGTTTTATTCAAAATTCAAATGTCTTTCAGACATAGCCAACCTTACTATGCCGATTAAATTGTAATCAAAACTTAATAAATGTATCAAATACAGTCCACGCTCATCATTATTCAGCATCCTGGCAATAACATCATAAAACATCATTCTTCCCAACATTTAAGGGTCCTACGGGACGAATTCTAACACAGCGTTTTCGTTCGTTTGTATATTAATTGGCAGTTTAAGGGCGGAATGTGCTGTCCTGCCACCGTCTAATAAAGTAGCAGCAATTCCAGATGATGCAATTTCAAGGGCAATATGACATTGTGCTCGTATTTTGGCCAAAATTAGTGATATCAGAAATGTCTTACCAGTTCCTCCTGGTGCATCAAGGAAAAAGAAGCCGCCTTGTTGAGCATCAACAGCATGCATAATTGTATCGTAAACCGTTTTTTGTTGTCGTGTCAATTTTGGTTCGTTAATGTTAACATATGCAATCAATTCGTCTGTATTGTATGACTGCTCTCGTTGCATATCACGATTAAACAGATCGCTTGCTGTCCGATTCGGTGCAGGCATTCCTAAATTGAGTGCTTCATTAGCAATTTGCAAACAAATGTCCTCAATTAGAACCAATTATTCATTATAAATCTCTGGCGTGAAATTTAAATCGGTATTTTGCTGTATTGTACGCAATCGGTGCAATATGTAAATTATTCCTCAGGCTTTCACGGCCGGTGTCATATGAAGTATGCATGATATCCTGGCTGTTTGGCCGTGGTCCATGGTTTATAACAAAACCCAACGTTTCGGGATCTCCACTGGCTGCCATCATCAGTGGTATAAAAATCCTGCACGCCGGGTGTTTACGTACAGGCCCACAGTACACCCGGCGTGCAGGAGATTTATACCACTGATGATGGCAGCCAGTGGAGCTGCCGAAATATTTGGTTTTGTTATAAACCATGGACCACGGCCAAACAGCCCGGATATCATGCATACTTCAAGTGCAATATGTCTTCGCTCATTGCATCTTTGTATTTATCCCATAAAGCGTCTGGTTTTGTTGGGAAGCATGTGGTTAATAAAAGTGCGAACAAATTGCGTATTTGGTGTGCTGATGAAGTAAGCGAAGCATCAGCCAATATTAAATCCCAATGTGTATCGTCTTCAAGCAGTTGCAATCCTCGGCATGCGTCATGATTTGATGCATACAATTGGCCATTAACGGTCCTTAAATATTCAAATGATGTTGGGCCACGGACATTAATTAACAGCAAGCGCAAATAAAAACATTCTCGTTGTTTTGGATGTACAGTGTATAATATTCCTAATGCATTTGTTAAAAAAATACCGGGATAACCATCGACTGGCGTGCCTCTTTTCCTGGGTTCCCATTTTTTGATGTTTTATTGAATGTGAAATATGTTGGAACTTTATCATAAAGTAACGTACGTGCAAATGCACCAAAAATGTTTTCTTGTTTGCATAATTCAAAAAACTCAGTTAATGTTGTTTTTGGTGCTGTTAATGCTCTCTCCAATACATTTTGTTCATTGAAGAATACACGTTGTCCATTTTCAAGATGTATAGCCAAGTGAATAATTGCTGGATCTCGTTCATGTATGGGAAATGATAGAATACGCAAAATGGCTTCATTGCTGCTTATGTATCTGCCCATTTGATAGCGCGTAATTTCGTCATTTTCATTAACATTTTGAACAGTAAATACGGCCATATCACTGCCTTTATTTACGTATTTACATATATACTTTATTGATTTCACTGAAATGCAGAATTCAACATTATGTGCGCTTTGTACGTCTTAGATAATAAAGGCGAATATGGAACCACCCACCTATTGTCGATTTCAACCTCATCTGCATTATTTCTCAAGTTCAACATAAACAATTGTCCACCATTTTCTCTGGATCTTCGACGATACAAAGGATAGCCATCTATACCAGTGACTGTTTCCGTGACAAAATTTTTTGGAAATTTCTTTGTACATTTTAACATTAAATTTTAACAATTACTGTTATATTATCTATTTAATGTCCCGCGTGTGGACGCCAATTTAACATAATTTTATATGTTTGACGTTGTGTGCGTCAATTTTAACATTAATTACTGTTTATTCTCTTTATCTCAGGGTTAAAATAATAAATGCTCATTTCTACTGATAACTCTTAAATTTTATTCACATTAGTTTGCTATTACTTGTAAATATTAAGATAGCACAAAATTCTACGTACTCATTAGTACTTGTAAATATATAAAATTAACACATTACCAAAATTTAATACTCATGGCTGAATCGTAAATATCAAACAATAATACATTAATAAAATTGAATACTCATTAAATTGTAACTATCAAATACTCATTAAATTGTAAATATCAAAATAATACATTAATAAAATTAGTTATCCAAACTCAATCTAATGGTTGCATATTAATGATCATTCATCAATTGCGTTTAGTACTTAAGTAACTTATAATGTTTAGCTTCATCTTATAAATTCTTAATATGAATATCTCTTAAGTTGTTACTATATTTTGTAATTACGGATTCATTTAGAACTTGGAAATAAACATTACTCCAAACTGATAAACAATGATAATTTTACTTCTACACAAACTTTAGAATCGATTTCTTTAATTCCTTTGCGATTACTTTATTGAATTTTATTGTGTGTGGATTCTTTGAGATGACAGACAGTGGATCTAAATTAATTAAGACATGTTTTACTATACTTGGTATTCGAATATCCAATCACTCGGTGGTTGCGGTGAAGATTCTCTCATGTCGATCGTTCTAGAATCGTGCAGATAACTCCTCCAGATGATAGATGGCACTGGATGAATTCCACGATGTCACTCACAGACACTTCACTCACCAACTCCACGCATTCGGATTATAATTTATGAATAAAAGTTAGCATTCTTTGTTGTACATCGACATCGTAAATTATTTCAAATCTGAATTAATATCACGCACCTTTGTTGCGGTATGTCTGGTTATTAAGTGTTCATGAATGTAGTTTGTGTTGTTAATCGTTCTTAAAAGTTATTGTTGTAAAGTGTTCGTATACACTGAAATTACATTATTGTCTGGTTACTATTTGTTTCAGTTAATGTTCACTGGTAGGCTAATAGTGTGACTCTACTTCATAGTTCGTTTGCTTGTAATGACTGCATTAATTTTTGTTATAAGTTCGAAAACTACCTTCTCACACTGTGTATCAAATTATTCTAAGTTCGATAAAATGCTAATTTCTCCCGTCACGGACTTCACTCCTCTCGTGTCCGAAATTTAGTTAGAACTCCTCTCGCGTCCGTATCTTAGCTAGAACTCCCGAGCGCGTTCCTGTCTCCTTCCTATATTTTCCTTACCAAATCTCCCACCAGACTTCTGATTCCAACGACGCCGTGTCCTTATTGGTTTCATATTTTTCCCCCCAAGTCCAAATACCACCTATTTGTTTAAAGGCGTTCTCTGATAGGGCTTCTGGTTCCCCACCAGCTTCTTCCCTTGCTTCATATTTTGAGGTCGTTGTCATTTCCAGACAACGCAGCAATAAATTGTATCTGTCGTTTTTTCTAAAATCTTCAGTGACAACTCTGAGTTTCTCTTCCATTTTCATTGTTTCTTAACTTCGTCGCTCTGCCGTTATTATCTATTGTTGTTCAAGGGCCTCGCCTACCCTTTTTTGAAAGTTGGTTTTTTCTTTTAGTTGCCAGGCAACACCCCATCCTTGAGTTTGGACGTACTCTCTGCGCTTTCGTTTCCAAGTAAGGTCAAAACCCTGTCATCGACCGCTGGAGTCCTTCAAATCAATCCACCCTTCGTCGCTTTCTCCTGACAGCTGGCGTACACATGTATGCTTGACCATTGTTAAGCCTTTTCTCCTTTAATGGCTCTGTACACATTGTATGTAGTTTCCAATGGAATCAATGTGTTTTCACAAAACTGGTGTTCTACGTACCGGGAGCAGTGAACTCTGTTTGTTCACAGGGTGGTTGCAGCTGCCTAAGAAATTTATGACCTGTCCGTCACTACAGCGTGCTTGCTCGTTCCCCTTTTGTCCCTTACAAAATATGTTTTCCACACATACACCCTTCGTTATTGCTTTCAGCGACATTCCTTACTGCTGATTATAAAATAAAACTTTTCGAAAATTTTTTTTTTGTGTTATAACATCTACCATTATCCATAACTTACACGGAGAAATCATATTTATCATACCACATGGACCATGAATCATATTTCTTGTTACGATATCAAATAATTCTGGATCAACATTTGCATTGGCTATTTCAGCAGAGATAATTGTATCAATTTCTTCTGGTCTAATTTTTTCAAGTAACCAAATTAAAATGTGTGCATGAGGTAACCCACGTTTCTGCCACTCAACTGAATACATCCAGCAGCGTGTTCTTCCAAATACATGATGCTTTACAATAAAATCGATAAGAGATTTTAATTTTTGTTTGAACACTCTTGCAGTTTCATCATGACGATCAATTGGTTTTTGTCCAGGTAGTAACAGTTTAGTAATTTCTTCCCTTTTTGGATTGCAAGTGAACGTTATGAACAGATCAGACCGACCATAAGCACGAACATAAGCCATAGCGTCTTGTATGTACTCTTGCATATGACGTGGACTACCTGTATATGAAGATGGTAGTATGTACATATTTCCCAGATTATTGATATTCATATTTACATCATTGTTATTGTTAATAGCGTCACGTAAATGTATATAGTCATCCGTGCGCAATCGCACTTGATTAAAACGAATGTATCGCAAACGTTCGCTTTCTATTTTTGGGTACGTGTCCACTACATACTGATGAAATAAGTGTCGACATTTGAGTATGTGGTTATCTGCCTGTTCCCGTATCATCAATCGATATGCGTAATAGTTCATGCAGCTAACTTTTTTATTAGTTTCTTCACCTGTAAATAAAAAACAATTAGTTACACAGAATTACTTACATGTTGTAAATATTGTAGATATTGTAAATGTTGTAAATAATGTAAATGTTGGTTGTACCTGTTGAAGGATTACGTTGTTGGATATTAATATGATAGCCATCCTCTCCTTCCCAGAAAATAAGTAGATATTGCAGAGCATCATATGAACGATGAATATCATGTATGGTTTGTACGGTATTATCGCGACGCATAATTTTGATATCTCGCTGGGCAAATTGATCACCAACAATAACAGTGGCCACTTCATTAATAGTTGGAGTATTAAACCGACCAGCGTGTTGCCCAGCTGGACTTTTGTCGGCTTTGATCACGACCATGTAATTATCACTTTACATTCTTTCTGAAGCGTGTTTGAATAATTGAATGAGCTGATCTCTTTCATTTAACATCGTTTCTAGAGATTCAACAATGGCCCTTTCTGTAATTTCTTCAATGCGATTGTAATGGCAGCAAATGTTAACTTGCTCTGCTTCGTCTCCCATGAAATAAATTTGCAAGAATTTTGGATCTTGATTTTGCATTGGAAGTAAAGAGCCGATTTGGTGATACACTTGTCCTTGAATTTTGAATGTGGTATCGAAGTGACGACCATCGTTAGTTCTAACGATTTTCTTGGCGCCAAATGATGTCATTTGGAAGCAAGAATTGAATTTTCGTATTTTTTGTAGAAACAATTTGGAATCGGCAGTATCACCTTATAGTAATGAATTTAATGGTTCAGGCGGTGGATGCAATTCTGGTAAAGCAACTTTTCCGGCAGCGCAAGACATTCCAGGAGTTTTATTTTTAAATTTTAATGCATGTCAAAATTGACATTTTTTATTCATATCTCCAATAATTATTTTTGAATGTGATGAGTACTCAATTTCTGGATCGTATTCAAATGTAAGGCGGTTAAATGATGCTGCTATTAATGCCTGCCGTACTTGAATTCGTTGTCGTTCTGCTTATAGATGAAGGCCTCTGTTTTCATTTGTTAAACGTTGACGTGCCTGTCTGTGTCGTAATCTGTCTGCTTCTAAACGTTGACTGCGCTGCTCTCCACTTCCTTGCGCGCGTGAACGTACTTTTAAATTCCTAATATTTCCATTCTCCTGCGAGTGTTGTCGTCGCGCCTGCTCGTTTTGAGCATGTTGTGATTTTCGACCGTTGTTTGCCCGCCCTCTTCTTGGCATTTTTCTATCACAAATTTCACAAATGTATATATGAAAATAAAACGTTTTAATTGTAACAATTTTATAAATACATCACGTAGCATTGCGGTTATATTGAATTTCCTTAAATTGATTTGTTGTTTGCAGCACATTCCTAAACAAAATGTAAATATAACCTACCATTGAGGTTATATTGAATTGCCGGTAATTGATTTGTTGTTTGCAGCACATTCCTAAACAAAATGTAAATAGAGTATCATATTCACCACAAAACAAAATGTAAATACAGTATTATATTTAACACTGTGTTGTTGGGACCAAAACACCTATCCTATTGTTGCTTCTCCCGTTGCATAAAATATTTCTGCCGTTGAAATCGGTCCTGCCGTTTTTCATATTTTCCATTTTTGACAACCCCCCCTCAAACCACCCATTTATTAAGCCCAAGGGCCCAAAAATTTTCAATAGTGCATACATGTATGAAAAATTGTTACTTCCATCGAAATTCCCTTTAATTCGATACCCCATATGCTGTATTTTCATTTTTCCAATTTTTACCTCCCCTTGGCCAAACTGACACCCCCAACCGCCCAAAAACTTTCAATAGTGCATACATGCATGTAAAATTGTTACTTGCATGGAAATTCCCTTTAAGTTTATACCCCATATGCGGTATTTTCATTTTTTCCAATTTTTACCCCCCCCCCCAAAGCCAAACTGACACCCCCAACCGCCCAAAAATGTTCAATAGTGCATACATGGATGTAAAATTGTTACTTGCATGGAAATTCCCTTTAATTTTATACCCCATATGCGGTATTTTCATTTTTTCCAATTTTTACCCCCCCCCCAGCCAAACTGACACCCCCAACCGCCCAAAAATGTTCAATAGTGCATACATGCATGTAAAATTGTTACTTGCATGGAAATTCCCTTTAATTGTATACCCCATATGGGGTATTTTCATTTTTTCCCATTTTTAACCCCCCCTTCGGGCCAACCTTACACTCGGCACATGTAAAGCTTACTCTGAACCTAACGAACATATGGTGCGAATATGAGCTCTACCGGATAAGTGGTTCAAAAGTTTTAAGAACATGTGCAGACGTACACTGAATTTTTATATATAAAGATTACGATATACGTAAGTGAGGTTTACATATTGTTACGACATCACAGAACAATCTACGTGTTTATCAAACGTTCCAGAAGGACCCGGAATGTAATGAGGTGGTGTACGTGACTCTCGACGCATTTTCTAGACTGTGTCAGAAGCCGGGCGAACTGTATCAAGGCTGCAATTAATTATGTCATACACATTGGCGCTAACGCGCAGAATGGAATGATCTAGTAATTTGGGTGGGTATAAATATCAGTACTCAACGACGTTTAGTTCAGTTTATTGTCGGGCGATTACAAGTGATTTGGGGCCATATTACTGTGTGCGTTCAAGTGGTTATTAGTGAAGTGTTTAATAATCGGGCGGCATAATTGTAATACAATTGTGCTTAATATTAGTGGACATTTTATTGCGTGTGAACAATTTTTATTCGATTTGTTGTAAGAGACTGTTTTGCTAATTACGAACTGTTCAACTGTGAAAATTAAAGCTGGTGATTAGTGACTTAATTGGTGTCTTGTATTTTGTTTCCACCGTACCTACGACGATCAACAAAATGTTGATGAGATAGAACGGTTAACAGTGGAAACAGTGGACACTTTGTACAAGACGAGTGTAATTCGTAGTCAATGGCATCTATTCGGTCAACAATGGATGCCACTCAGATGATGAAAAATTTCCTGGCGCAGCTGCTGCAGACAGAGGAACGACGACGACAGGAGGCGGATGAAACAGAAAAACGACGTGATGAGAAACGCAGGCAAGAACGAGAAGAGGCTGAGGAACGTCAGAAATCACTAATGCTAGAAACAGAAGAAAGACAAAAAGAAGAACGGAAGCGTGAAACAGAAGACATCAAGGAAGATACAAGAGCAAAAGCAGGCACAGGAACAAACCGCTGCACAGTTGGGTCTCAATACGCTCAGTGAGCTTAATAAGCAAGTTTCTAAAATATCGGAGGTACAAGAATCAATGACATTAAAAATAGCTGAAGTAGAAAAATCTATCTCAATTATTGAAGAATCGATGTCTACAAAAATGTCTGTCATAGAAGAATCTGTGTCAAATAAAATATCTGCAGTAGAAAACTCAATGGCAAACATACATACATACATCCTCGGCGCTACAGCCCAGTCCGGGCCCTGGCCTCCAAAAGAAATCTTCCCCACTGGTCTCTACTCCCGGCCAATGTCCACCAGTTTGCTGCACCCAGCCTCACTGCCTCCTTACCAACCTGGTTCAGCCATCTTGTACGCGGTAATGGCAAACATAAGAGAACAAATTAAAAGTAAAGTTGAGCAGTTCGTCAAAATACAAGCAAAACAAATTTTTGAACAGACTGTACCAATGATAAAGACAGAGAAAGACACAGAAAATAAGTCAATAGAGAAGGTCACGTCGCCTAGGGTTGGGACAGTTCAAGTCAAGGCTCCAACCTTTGATGGAAGCATGCAATGGGCGACGTATTTACGCCAATTCAAAGCTGCTGCATGCGCAAATAATTGGACAGAGAAAGACGAGGCTGTTTCACTCGTTCTTGCATTAAAAGGACCTGCGGCAGAATTACTACAGAAAGTGCCTGACAGCCAAAACATCTATGCCGAATTGATAAAAGCTCTGGAATTACAGTATGTTGATAAAAATTTGCAAGATGTGTACTGCACCCAAATGACAGCAAGGCAACAGCATTCCGGGGAGAGCCTTCAAGAGTTTGAAGCAAGTATCGACAAACTAATTAGACTGCCCTATCCTGAAGCGCCAGAAGATTTTCGAACGAGTTTTGCGATGCAGACATTTACTGCCGGTTTCCGAGATAATGAACTACAGCAAGTGTTCGAATGGCAAGACACCAGATCAGAGCGGACACCCTGGTACATGCTTTGCAATTTGAAGCCGCCAAATCAGCATCTGGTTGGACAAGTCATAAAGTGCGCACTGAAAGATCGCGACGGCACAGACGATTAGGAAGAAGAACAAGGAACAGAGACTCGACGGTCGGCGCCACAGAATAAAGTAAGGAAGGATGGCAGACCAAAGTGTTATCGATGTGAGAAACCTGGACATCTACAACGGGATTGTAGGGTTAGAGTTCAGCAGCAGGGAAACGAGCAGTTGTCGGTACAACGGGGCGTGTGCTGACTAACTGGAGGAACGAAGCCCCTAGACAATACGCAATTTCTACACTTCAGAAAGCAGCGTGAGCTTGGTAGTTACCGGATTCGTTCAAGAAAGGCCAACCTCGATTACAGTTGACACAGGAGCAAAAGTTTCCATTGTACCGCCCGACGCGGTGAAAGATCTCAAGCCAATCTGATCCTTTTGCAGCTTGCGAACACCTACTGGAAGGCCTGTAAAAGTGTTTGGAAAAGTACACCTACGCCTTGGTCGGATTGAGTTTAATCATCAAGTACTTGTTGCAGACATTATGGATAAAGCAATTCTTGGTGTAGACGTTTGAATGCACACGGATTTATAGTCGACTTCAAAAACAATATCTTGAGAATCAGAGGAGAAGAGGTAATGCTATCCACAATGACTACATGAGAGAAATCGATGGACGTCATAAACCAAGTGGCCGTAACTGTTCTGCCAAACTCCGAAAAGATCATCATGGTTAGAACCGAGGTAGTTACTAGGGGCAACCAGTGCTCTATATTCGAACCCCAGGTAGTCAGCACACCGGGGATACTAATTGCCAGAAGTTTAGTAAAACCTGACGAAACCGGAAATGTACCTATTAGAGTGGCGAATATTCTGGATCAAGCATTTTACAAAGCAATACGCTCCTAGGCAAATTGACTCCTGTGCCCTGGGTAGCCGGAATGACGCAACAAAAATCTAGTTGTGCTTCGGATACTTCCAAATTACCAGAGGAACTGCAGGAATTATTGAACAGAACTTCTAACGACCTCTCAAGTGGTGAGGTAAAAGAACTCAGACGGTTTTACATGAATTCAAAGATTGTTTTGCAGTTCGGGGACAGTCATTGGGAAGAACCTCTCTTTTACAACATCGGATCAATACCGGGGACACAACACCGATACGCTAACCTCCTCGAAGGCCTCCATTATCTAAGCAAGAGGAAATGTCTCGGTTAGTACAGGACATGTTGACAGAGGGAGTAATCGAACCTTCATCAAGTGCTTGGTCTTCTCCTGTAGTGCTGGTAGCGAAGAATGATGGTGGATTGCGTTTCTGCGTAGACTACAGGAGATTAAATGACGTTAGAAAGAAAGATTGCTATCCATTATCTCGCGTTGAGGATACACTCGGCACGTTGTCCGGAGCACATTGGTTTTCCACATTGGACCTGAAGAGTGGATACTGGCAAGTGGGTCTTCATCAAGTAGACAAGGAAAGACCTCTTTCTCGACCCCAAGTGGCTTATTCCAATTTAACGTCGTGCCATTTGGACTCTGTAATTCACCGGCAACATTTGAAAGATTGATGTACCTGGTACTCCGAGGACTGACATGGAAAAGTTGCCTTGTTTAATTAGACGATGTCATAGTCATTGAGAAGACTTTCAAAGACCATTTGGAAAACCTTAAGGAGGTTCTAACTAGAATTCACGGTGCCCAACTGAAGCTGAGCCCGAAGAAGTGTTCTCTATTCCAGAAGAAGTACAGTATCTGGGCCATCTGGTTTCGGCAGCGGGTGTTAGCATGGATCCTAATAAAGCAGACACCGTAAAAGACTGGCCAGTGCCGAAGAGTAAACACGAAGTTCGGAGTTTCCTGAGGTTATGCTCATATTACAGACCTTTTGTAAAAGGCTTCGCAAGTATTGCTAAACCACTACACGAGCTAACGGAAAATAAACGAAACTTCCAGTGGTGGAGAGAGTGTGATCAAGCATTTAGGACTTTAAAAATTGCATTATGTTCACAGCCAATTCTTGCTTTCCCCGTTTCCGAAAGGAAGTACATCGTAGACACAGACGCGAGCAATACTGGTCTAGGAGCAGTTTTGTCTCAAGTACAGAACGGTGAAGAACAAGTAACAGCGTATTACAGCAAGACGCTTTGTAAACCAGACAGAAATTATTGCGTTAGAAGGAGAGAGTTAGTGGCAATCGTCCGAGCTTTGGAGCACTTCGATAAATACCTATATGGAAGGGAGTTTTTACTACGCACCGATCATGCCGCTCTTGCATGGCTCTTGAGGTTCAAAAATCCGGAAGGGCAGTTGGCAAGGTGGCTCGAACGTCTGCAAGAGTACAACTTCAATGTGCAACATCGGCGGGGGCGCTTGCGTGGTAATGCAGATGGCTTATCACAAAGACCGTGTCCGGAAGACTGCCGACATTGCCACAAAAAAGAAGAACAAAACTAAAGCGAACATGTTCAAGCCATCACTGTAGATTTCCTTGCTGACGGCTGGACGACAGAAGACTGTCGACAAGAACAGATGACTGATGAAGACATTGAACCGACCTTGATAGCAAAAGAGGAAGGTCGCCGCCCGGATTGGCAAGATATCTGCTATGGTTCCGAAGTGCTGAAGGGTTACTGGGCACAATGGGAATCCCTTACCTTAGAAAACGGATTGCTGAAAAGGGCTTGGGAAATTGCAGATGGACGAGACGTGGTCATGCAGTTGATAGTTCTCCGAAGTAAAGTGCAGTCTGTTTTGAAGGAGATGCATGATGGAACATCTGGAGGCCATCTTGGCGTTAACGAAACCCTTGACAAATTACGGAAGTGATTCTATTGGCTTCATCTTCGCCACGACGTAGAGGAATTGGTTTGGACGTGTGAAGTATGTGCTGCAAGCAAGGGCCCACAAACCAGAAGCAAGGGAGAAATGAGACCGTATAACGTTGGACTGCCTTTCGAGAGAACTGCCATAGACATTGCTGGACCATTCCCTGTTACTGACGATGGAAACCGGTACATCATGATTGTAGGTGACCAGTTTACTAAGTGGGTGGAAGCCTACGCAATTCCAAATCAGGATGTTACCACTGTGGCAAAGGAGTTAGTTCACGTTCGAAGTTTGTTGACGAGAACCAAACAGACTGGGACCAACGTATACCACTATTCTTCATGGCGTATAGATTATCAGTACACGACACAACTGGAATGACTCCAGCAAAATTGGTGTTGGGGGGGGGGAGATTCGTCTTCCTGGGGACTTAATGTTCGGATCACCTGAGACTCAGTCCCAAGGGCCACAGAACTATTCCTGGCAATTAGAAAACCAACTGCGAGAAATGACTCGCTTGGTAAGAGTACGGCTGAAGATAGCCAGTGATAAAATGAAAACTCCGTATGACATCCACATCAGTAGTGTGGGTTTCCAAGAAGGAGATCAGGTCTGGTTGTTCAACCAAAAGCGCCGTCGTGGTCGCTCACCTAAGCTTTAGTTTAACTAGGAAGGACCCTACACTGTGAAAAAAAGAATCAACGATGTTGTTTATCGGATTCAACAGGAAGGACAGCGAAAGTTCAAGGTCGTCCACCTAGATCGCCTGGCTAAGTACTACTTCAGAGACGGTTGCCAGTTCGGGACGAACAGGCTTAAGGGAGAGTGTTAAGTGCTTCGACATCACAGAAAAATCTACGTGTTTATCGAACGTTCCAGAGAAATCCGGAATGTAATGCGGCGGCGTACGTGACTCTCGACGCATTTGTAAGACTGTGCCACAAGGCTGGCGAACTGTGTCAAGGCCGCAATTTATTATGTCATACACACTCGCGATAACGCGCAATATCGAATAATCTAGTAACTCTGGTGGGTTTGTATGCACATACCGTACGACAGGTATATTATACATGTCCGGAATTAATATGTGTAGGCTCTAGGCTGTACTAGGAGGAGACGCTCAAGGAAGCTCCTCTTACGTTCACGTTAAAATATCCTGTTCAAGACATACCTTCCATTGCCTTCATTATACACAGTTTTCAACTACAATCTAATTTACTATCATCTGCGCATGCCGCCAGTAAGTACCATTATATATATATGATAGGTAAGTAATTTAAACTTTCTCTTTTTCTCTTTAGTTAATTGTATATTCTTGTGTGTGTGTGTGTGTGTTTACTACTACTGTGTAAATCTTTTTCCGAATTTCATATACACACCTATAATAATATTTATTCACGTACACTTTTTTCTTTTCCAAGAGTATGCATAAATCTATGCGCTTTTTGTCGTCCCAAAACTCAACTTTTGGTAACGTTATCGGATCGTGGAAGGTTGTTTATGGGATTTCTGAATTTCCAGGCAGGTTTCTTTAATTGATCGTTTTGTCTTATTGCAGGAATTGTAGAAGTTCACGCAACTATTACCAATTCGAAAATTATTTTGTGACCATGTCTCTGTCGTGGTTTGCATAAAATAAGCGTACATACGATCCACATGTAACTTCAAAAGTATGTCTACATGCCCGTTTGCAAAACTACAACGTATAGTGCAAAGCCTGTTAGATACATTAGAATTTTTTTCTGCAGGTGGAACAACGGTGAATTGAGAAACGGGACAATCTCCATTGCTTTCAAAATTCGTGCTATTGTGTGTAACATGGAGTTGTGAGATATATGATGATAAGGACTACATGCTTTCCGACAGGACCGATTTCTTCTAGGTTTACTCGGTAAGTATCCTTTGATGCTTACTGTATAAATATATTCAGTCTGAGTAGGTGATTGTGTGTTTGAATGTGGGTATGGCATATGTATTCTTCCTTATAGTATATTACGGTATACGTAAATGAGGCTTGCATATGTACATACAAGTATGAATGTTTTACGTGTATGTGCATACGTTTGTATGCACATACCGTACGACAGGTATATATACATGTTGTAACTTGTAGTTCTTTAAAACATTCTTCGTGTTCAATAAATTTATTAATGTTTGTTACAAAAAAAAATATTTTTATAAAAAAAATTTCAATTTTTTTTTTTTTTTTTGGAAAGGATATTTAATTTTTACTTCCATGTTCCTTAAGGAAATGGAAGTATGGTGGTGATGGCAAAAAAAATCGGTTCGAGATTATTGCAGAATATGATTGTACTACACTCAAAACATGAAAAAAAGTCATTTTACTTCCATATTACTTCCATGTTCCTTAAGGAAATGGAAGTATGGTGATGGCAAAAAAATCGTGTTCGAGATTATTGCAGAATATGATTGTACTACACTCAAAACATGAAAAAAAGTCATTTTTCGAAAAGTGTCTGTGTGTGTGTCTGTCTGTGTGTCTGTCTGTCTGTGTGTCTATCTGTAGATTTTTTTTCTATGGCAAACGATAACAGCCGCAAATTCGAACAGAATCAAATAATTTTTTGCATACAGCCCTGATTTATAGAGTACTCGCGACCTATTGTTTTTGGTGAAGATCGGTTGAGGGAAAGGGGTAGTTTACCGGCAACGGTTTTTTTTTATTAAGGGTAATTTTGTTTGTTTGGCAAACGATAACACCCGCAAATTCAAACAGAATCAAATAATGTTTCGCATACAGCCCTAAACTTTAGAGTTCTCAAGATCTGTCGATTTTGGTAAAGATCGGTTAAGGGAAAGGGGTAGTTTACCAGCAACGTTTTATGTTTTAACAAGGGTATTTTCTATGGCAAACGATAACAGCCGAAAATTCAAACATAATCAAATAATATTTTGTATACTGCCCTGAATTGTAGAGTTCTCAGAACCTTTTGTTTTTGGTGAAGATCGGTTAAGGGAAAGGGGTAGTTTACCAGCAACGTTTTATGTTTTAAAAGGGTATTTTATTGGCAAACGATAAGAGCTGCAAATTCAAACAGAATCAAATACGTTTTTGCATACAGCCCTGATTTCTTGAGTACTAAAGACCTATTGTTTTTGGTGAAGATCGTTTAAGGGAAAGGTGTAGTTTACGTGCCACATTTTTTGTTTTATCAAGGGTATTTTGTATGGCAAACGATAACAGCCGCAAATTCAAACAAAATCACATAATATTTTGCATATAGCCCTGAATTATAGAGTTCTCAAGACCTATTGTTTTTGGTGAAGATCGGTTAAGGGAAAGGGGTAGTTTACCAGCAACGGTTTTTTATCAAGGGTAATTTTACTTCCATATTCCTTAAGGAATGGAAGTATGGTGATGGCAAAAAAAATCGTGTTCGAGATTATTGCAGATTCTGATTGTACTACACTCAAAACATGAAAAAAAGTCGTTTTCCGAAAAGTGTCTGTGTGTGTGTGTCTGTCTGTGTGTCTGTCTGTGTGTCTGTCTGTGTGTCTATAGATTTTTTTATATGGCAAACGATAACTGCCGCAAATTCAAACAGAATCAAATAATTTTTTGCATACAGCCCTGATTTGTGGAGTACTCACGACCTATTGTTTTTGGTGAAGATCGGCTGAGGGACAGGGGTAGTTTACCAGCAACGATTTTTTTTTATCAAGGGACATTTTTTTTTGGGAAACGATAACAGCCGCAAATTCAAACAGAATCAAATAATGTTTCGCATACAGCCCTGAATTGTAGAGTTCTCAAGACCTATTGTTTTTGGTGAAGATCGGTTAAGGTAAAGGGGTAGTTTACCTGTAACGTTTTATGTTTTAACAAGGGTATTTCATATAGCAAACGATAACAGCCGCAAATTCAAACAGAATCAAAAGATTATTTGCATACAGCCCTAAATTGTAGAGCTCTCAAGACCTGTGGTTCTTGGTGAAGATCGGTTAAGGGAAAGGGGTAGTTTACCTGCAACGTTTTTTTAACAAGGGTATTTTCTATGGCAAACGGTAACAGCCGCAAATTCAAACAGAATCAACTAATTTTGTGCATACAGCCCTGATTTATAGAGTACTCAAGACCTGTTGTTTTTGGTAAAGATCGGTTAAGGGGAAGGGGTAGTTTACCAGCAACGTTTTTTTATCAAGCGTATTTTATATGGCAAACGATAACAGCCGCAAATTCAAACAGAATCAAATAATTTTTTGCATACGTCACTGAATTGTAGAGGTCTCAAGGACTTTCGATTTTGGTGAAGATCGGTTAAGGGGATGGGGTAGTTTACCAGCAACGTTTTACGTTTTAACAACAGTAAAGTACTTGAAAATTAATTTAAACTTTTTCAAACAATGGTAATTGTTAAAAATAAAATAATTTTGTTGCCAGGCAACAAAAATTATAATTTTTTCATTTTAATGTAAATTATGTATGAGTTAATATCTTTATATATATAATTCTTCTGTACGTGTGTATGTCACTGAACTCCTCCATGTATAAAATAATATATCGTTCGTGGCAGGTAAGCATATCTCAGTTATGTAATGTTTAAGTTTCCATTTTATTTTTAGGCCTACAGCAATAAAAAGGCAGGTAAGACACACACACACACACACACACACACACACAATTAGCGTTATTTCTGACCTCACTCATGTTTATTTTCTTACATTTGCACGCTTTTTAAATGGAAAGTGCCGAAACCCACACCAACATAACGCGTGCAAGCCGAAAAAATGGACATCAATTTGCTTCCTGTGGATCGCTGGACAATGTAACTGCACGTGTTTACAGAGGAACGATTCATAGACAGACTTTTCGTCTTTAGGGAATGAACCCTCTGCAAGATGCTGAGGGTCCATGAGTGACTTCGGAGCGCTCCTTCTTTTTCGCGTGTTTGTTCTGTGAAACATACATTGTAGATTCGCAGCTTTACTCTAAGCAACGCTCAATAGGAAATGTTGAAAATTTTTGCCCACGGTGTACCCTCATTCACACTAAACCTGCTCTGATGTTTTAATTACGGACATCATAATATTAAAACTTTGGAAACTTGAGCACTACTTAATGGAGATCAATCATTAACTTATACAAGCCATTAATTTTATGCATATATTTTGTATATATGTGTACAACGTTATCGGCAACAAAGAAGTAGTTTTTGTTAAAATTCCTTCCCGGGATATTTGGCCGTAGTCCAATGTTTTCTACTAAACCAGACGTTTCGGCAATGCCATCGACTTCCATTATCAGTGAAAATCGAGTGCGATAACGTGAGGTGGTATACGTTAGTGACCACAGTACTGTGGTTAAGGCTGAAGCAGTAAATAGAAAGAAGTAGTTTCTACGGTAATATTTCATTTCGAAAATGATTTTAAATATAAATCTTAGAATATGGAAGTCATGTATGGTTCTCCATACCGATATTTTTTCTATGGTAAACGATAACAGCCGCAAATTCAAACAGAATCAAATGATGTTTTGCATACAGCCCTGTATTGTAGAGTTCTCAATACCTGTTGGTGTTGGTGAAGATCGGTTAAGGGAAAGGGGTAGTTTACCAGCAACGTTTTATGTTTTAAAATGGTATTTTTTATGGCAAACGATAAGAGCCGCAAATTCAAACAGAATCAAATACATTTTTCATACAGCCCTGTTTTGTTGAGTACTAAAGACCTATTGTTTTTGGTGAAGATCAGTTAAGGGAGAGGGGTAGTTTACCTGACAAATTTTTTGTTTTATCAAGGGTATTTTATATGGCAAACGATAACAGCCGCAAATTCAAACAGAATCATATAATATTTTGCATACAACTCTGAAATGTAGAGTTCTCAAGATCTGTTGGTTTTGGTGAAGATCGGTTAAGGGAATAGGGTTGTTTACCAGCAACATTTTATGTTTTATCAAGGGTAATTTTTTTTTGACGAACGATAACTGCCGTACAATAAAACAGAATCAACTACTCTTCTGCATACCTTTTTGAATTATACGGAACTCAAGGTCTGTTGATTTTGTTGAAGATCGGTTAAGGGAAAGGGGTATTTTACCTGTAACGTTTTATGTTTTAACTAGGGTATTTTTTCTATGACGAACGATAACTGCCCTAAATTCAAAGAAAATCAACTAATGTTTTGCATACAGCCCTGAATTGTAGAGTTCTCAAGACGTATTGTTATTGGTGAAGATCGGTTAATGGAATAGGGTAGTTTACCAGCAACGTTCTATGTTTTATCAAGCGTGTTTTCTATGGCAAACTATAACAGCCGCAATTACAAACAGAATCAAATAATTGTTTGCATACAGGCCTAAACTGTAGAGTACCCAAGACCTGACGTTTTTGGTGAAGATCGGTTAAGGGGAAGGGGTAGTGTACTAGCAACGATTTTTTATCGAGGGTAATTTTTTTCTATAGTAAACGATAACAGTCGCAAATTCAAACAGAATCAAATGATGTTTTGCATACAGCCCTGTATTATAGAGTTCTCAATACCTATTGGTGCTGGTGAAGATCGGTTAAGGGAAAGGGGTAGTTCACCAGCAACATTTTATGTTTTAACAAGGGTAATTTTTTATATGACGAACGATAACTGCCGTAAATTCAAACAGAATCAACTAGGTTTTTGCATACCTTTTTGAACTAAAGAGAACTCAAGGTCTGTTGATTTTGTTGAAGATCAGTTAAGGGAAGGGGTAGTTTATCAGCAACGTTTTATGTTTTAAAAAAGGTAATTTTTATTATGACGAACGATAACTGCCGAAAATTCAATGAGAATCAAATAATTTTTTGCACCCTTTCCTCTGTTGCAGAGAGCTCAAGGTCTATTGATTTTTGTGAAGATCGGTTAAGGGAAAGGGGTAGTTTACCAGCAACATTTTATGTTGTAACAAGAGAAATGTTTCCATGACGAACGATAACTGCCGCACATTCAAACAGAATCAAATATATTTTTGCATTCTTCCCTGAATTTTAGAGGACGGAAGGTCTGTTGATTTTGGAGAAGATCGGTTAAGAGAAAGGGGTAGTTTACCGGAAACATTTTATGATTTAACAAGAGTAAAGTACTTAATTTTTATAAATAAATTATCCTGATAAGAAGCTCATAGTAATCCACTGTAGAAACGTAGATGAAATATCTATAAATGAAGAATTTAGGTGGACGGGGTGGGGGTAATTTTCTATTATTAAAAATTATAGTTGAAGGTGTAGTGGAGAATTTTTTATATGTGTACTACGTTATCGGCAACAAAGAAGTATTTTTTTTGTTAAAATTGCTTCCCGGGCTCTTTA
This sequence comes from Magicicada septendecula, assembly GCA_034769895.1. NCBI lineage: Eukaryota > Metazoa > Arthropoda > Insecta > Hemiptera > Cicadidae > Magicicada > Magicicada septendecula. Next base: position 214,888,439 of record CM068368.1, on the reverse strand, counting down.
GCCGTAGTCCAATGTTTTCTGCAAAACCAGACTTTTCGGCAGTGCCATCGACTGCCATCATCGGTGAAAATCGAGTGCGAAAACGTGAGGTGGTATACGTTAGTGACCACCGTACTGTGGTTAATGCTGAAGCAATAAGTAGAAAGACGTAGTTTCTATGGAAATATTTCATTTCGAATATGATTTTAAATATAAATCTTAGAACATGGAAGTCATGTATGGTTCTCCATACCGATATTAAATGGAAAGTGCCGAAACCGACACCAACATAACGCGTGCAAGCCGAAAAAATGGACATCAATTTGCTTACTGGCGAAGTAAGTAGTTAATGAATGGGTAGGCAAAAATCTTATCTTAAATTTTTTTTAAGGAATCACTAAAAGGACGGTGGTTCAAATCGGACGCTGACGTAGAGTTTGCTGTAACCGAATGGTTCCACAAACAGCCGTAAGAATTTTACTAGCAGGGAATCTACAGGTTAGCGCAACAGTGGAACTCATGTCTTAATGTTATTGGAGACTTCTTTTAAAATCGTTGAATAAAAAATGCTTTACGGCTCTATACGTGTTTCTATTGAACAATCCTTGTGTTAGTCATACACAATAATACAACTGATTGAACTTCAAATTTTTAAACTTGATTAGTTTCTATGTATATGTTTAATGTTACAAATAATTCAAATAACAATCTTGATCATCTGTTAGTTCAGCGGAATAACAGTGACACTTTTAATAACCGCATAAAATAAACACTTAGAAACAACACAGGCGCTTTAACTTAACTGTTTGGACCACAGAAGTGAGGCATGCCTCAACGCTCTATGTGTACAGCGCGGGACAATCCCCCCTCCCTATACTTCCCTATCACACCACTACATTGCTTACATACGATGTATACAAAAAACACTGAGGCAAGTTCAGGTTGCCTCATTCGCTTTAAACGAACTATGCCGAATCTCACCTGTCACCATCTAGCGGTCGCTCAATAAAGCACGTTTCGGTTTAATAAATTTGACAGTCGCAGTAACAATGTATAATCTTTACGTTATGTAGTTCATACGTATTTATAATTTTTATTCTACAGAATTTTTTAGGGTAGGCATTGCCTCAATTGCCTCCATGTAACTTCGCCACTGATATATATGTGTACAACGTTATCGGCAACAAAGAAGTAGTTTTTGTTAAAATTCCTTCCCGGGATATTTGGCCGTAGTCCAATGTTTTCTACAAAACCAGACATTTCGGCAATGCCATCGACTTCCATCATCAGTGAAAATTGAGTGCGATAACGTGAGGTGGTATACGTTAGTGACCACAGTACTGTGGTTAAGGCTGAAGCAGTAAGTAGAAAGAAGTAGTTTCTATGGTAATATTTCATTTCGAAAATGATTTTAAATATAAACCTTAGAATATGGAAGTCATATATGGTTCTCCATACCGATATTTACTTCCATATTCCTTAAGGAATGGAAGTATGGTGATGGCAAAAAAAATCGTGTTCGAGATTATTGCAGATTCTGATTCTACTACGCTCAAAACATGAAAAAAGTCGTTTTCCGAAAAGTGTCTGTGTGTGTGTGCGTGTCTGTGTGTCTGTAGATTTTTTTTCTATGGCAAACGATAACTGCCGCAAATTCAAACAGAATCAAATAATTTTTTGCATACAGCCCTAATTTGCAGAGTACTCGCGACCTATTGTTTTTGGTGAAGATCGGTTGAGGGAAAGGGGTAGTTTACCGGCAACGGTTTTTTTTATCAAGGGAAATTTTTTTTTTGGCAAACGATAACAGCCGCAAATTCAAACAGAATTAAACAATGTTTCGTATACAGCCCTAAATTGTAGAGTTCTCAAGACCAATTGTTCTTGGTGAAGATCGGTTAAGGGAAAGGGGTAATTTACCAGTAACGTTTTATGTTTTAACTAGGGTATTTCCTATGGCAAACGATAACAGCCGCAAATTCAAACAGAATCAAAAGATTATTTGCATACAGCCCTAAATGGTAGAGTTCTCAAGACCTATTGTTTTTGGTGAAGATCGGTTGAGGGAAAGGGGTAGTTTACCTGCAACGTTTTTTTAACAAGGGTATTTTCTATGGCAAACGATAACAGCCGCAAATTCAAACAGAATCAAATAATGTTTTGCATACAGCCCTGATTTGTAGAGTACGCAAGATCTGTTGTTTTTGGTGAAGATAGGTTAAGGCGAAGGGGTAGTTTACCGGCAACGTTTTTTTATCAAGCGTATTTTCTATGGCAAACGATAACTGCCGCAAATTCAAACAGAATCAAATAATTTTTTGCATACGTCCCTGAATTGTAGAGGTCTCAAGGACTTTCTATTTTGGTGAAGATCGGTTAAGGGGAAGGGGTAGTTTACCAGCAACCTTTTACGTTTTAACAAGAGTAAAGTACTTGCAAATTTATTTAAACTTTTTCAAACAATGGTAATTGTTAAAAATAAAATAATTTTGTTGCCAGGCAATAAAATTAAAATTTTTTCATTTTAATGTAAATCATGTATAAGAGAAAATATATCGCGCTTGGGAGGCGATATTAAGATTTAAATATAAATCTTAGAATATGGAAGTCATGTATGGTTCTCCATACCGATATTTACTTCCATATTCCTTAAGGAAATGGAAGTATGGTGATAGCAAAAAAAATCGTGTTCGAGATTATTGCAGATTCTAATTGTACTGCACTCAAAACATGAAAAAAGTCGTTTTCCGAAAAGTGTCTGTGTGTGTGTCTGTGTGTCTGTGTGTAGATTTTTTTCTATGGAAAACGATAACTGCCGCAAATTCAAACAGAATCAAATAATTTTTTGCATACAGCCCTGATCTGTAGAGTACTCACGACCTATTGTTCTTGGTGAAGATCGGTTGAGGGAAAGGGTAGTTTACCTGCAACGGTTTTTTTTAATCAAGGGAATTTTTTTTTTTTGGCAAACGATAACAGCCACAAATTCAAACACAATCAAATAATGTTTGGCATACAGCCCTGATTTGTAGAGATCTCAAGACCTATTGTTTTTGGTGAAGATCGGTTAAGGGAAAGGGGTAGTTTACCTGTAAAGTTTGATGTTTTAACAAGGGTATTTCCTATGGCAAACGATAACAGCCGCAAATTCAAACAGAATCAAAAGATTATTTGCATACAGCCCTAAATTGCAGAGTTCTCAAGACCTATTGTTTTTGGTGAAGATCGGTTAAGGGAAAGGGGTAGTTTACCAGCAGCGTTTTTTTATCAAGGGTATTTTCTATGGCAAACGATAACTGCCGCAAATTCAAACAGAATCAAATAATTGTTTGTATACGTCCCTGAATTGTAGAGATCTCAAGACTTTTTGATTTTGGTGAAGATCGGTTAAGGGGAAGGGGTAGTTGACCTGCAACTTTTACGCTTTAACAAGAGTAAAGTACTTGAAAATTCATTTAAACTTTTTCAAACAATGGTAATTGTTAAAAATAAAATAATTTTGTTGCCAGGCAATAAAATTATAATTTTTTCATTTTAATGTAAATCTGTACATAGTATAAAGTGAAGTCGGTCCGTTTTCTCTGTGTGTTTGAAATCGCTAATCTCAGGAAGTACTGAACGGATTTTATTCAAGTTTTCGCCAATAGATAGAGTGTCTATCGAGGAACATTTATGTGTATAATTAATACATATATGTTGTACATTAGCTTAGCTATCACGGTTTATGTCAAGTAAGTGGTATAGTTTACATCTTATATATAAAAATGAATGTTTCTTTGTTTATCCCGTATGCGTTCCTATACCATTCATCCGATTGCGATGAAACTTCGGTGAGTTGTTGTGCGCACGTCCGCAAAGGTTTCTTCCACATCTCCTCCTAAACCACTGTACCGATTTCAACCAAACTTGGCACAAATATTTTACGCAACGGGAGAACCAACATAGGATAGGTGTTTTTTCGATGGGGTCCTTTTGGGGGTTCTTTGGGGTCTTCCACATCGCCTCCTAAACCACTGGACCGATTTCAACCAAACTTGGCACAAATAGTTTACGCAAAGGGAGAACCAACATAGGACAAGTGTTTTTTCGATACGATCCTTTGGGGGGTCCTTTGGGGTCTTCCACGTCTCCACCTAAACCATTGGACCGATTTCAACCAAACTTGGCACAAATATTTTACGCAACGGGAGAACCAACATAGGACAGGTGTTTTTTTCGATACGATCCTCTGGGGGGTCCTTTGCGGTCTTAAAAAACTATTAGATCTGGTTACTATGGCAACCCAATAGAATAGATTCTGTTCTAAATATATTATCGCATTAAATTGAAGACCACGCGAACGAAGTTGTGGGCAACAGCTATTTATTTTTAAGAAGCCTACTTTAATTAAACTTTATTAATTAAACTAACATTTTCATTACGCACAACGTGTAACTCCGTAGCGAAGCACGTGTATTCTGCTAGTCATGTATAAGAGAAAATATATCGTCCGTGGCAGGCAAGCATATCTCAGTGATGTACTGTTTACCTTTCCATTTTATTATTATCACTACCGCAATAAAAAGGCAGGGAAGACACACACACACACACACACACACACACGCACACACACACACACACACACACACACACACACACACACACACACACACTCACACACACACACACACAATTCGCGTTATTTCTGGCCTCATTCATGTTTATTTTCTTACATTAGCACGGTTTTTAAATGGAAAGTGCCGAACCCATACCAACATAACGCATGCAAGCCGAAAAAGTGTTCAGCGTGGATAGCGATTTGCTTCCTGTGGATCGCTGGGCAGTGTAACTGCACGTGTTTACAGAGGAACGATTCATAGACAGACTTTTCGTCTTTAGGGAATGAACCCTCTGCAAGATGCTGAGGGTCCATGAGTGACTTCGGAGCGCTCCTTCTTTTCCGCGTATTTGTTCTATGAAACATACACTGTAGATTCGCAGATTTATTCTAAGCAACGCTCAATAGGAAATGTTGAAAATTTTTGTCCACGGTGAACCCTCATACACACTGAACCTGCTCTGATGTTTTAATTACGGACATCATAATATTAAAACTTTGGAAACTTGAGCACTACTTAATGGAGATCAATCATTAACTTATACAAGCCATTAATTTTTTGCATATTTTTTATATATATGTGTACAACGTTATCGGCAACAAGGAAGTAGTTTTTGTTAAAATTCCTTCCCGGGATATTTGGCCGTAGTCCAATGTTTTCTACAAAACCAGACGTTTCGCCAATGCCATTGACTTCCATCATCAGTGAAAATCGAGTGCGATAACGTGAGGTGGTATATGTTAGTGACCACAGTACTGTGGTTAAGGCTGAAGCAGTAAGTAGAAAGAAGTAGTTTCTATGGTAATATTTCATTTCGAAAATGATTTTAAAAATAAATCTTAGAATATGGAAGTCATGTATGGTTCTCCATACCGATATTTTTAATTCAATTAATTTATTCGTTTAATTTTGGTTTCCCAATTAATTAATGCACGGTTCATCAAAACTTAAGAAGTCGTTGAAGTCTAGACGAACCCTGTCAAACGCGGTAAAATTCTAATTTGAATAATTATTAAGTAATGTTGCGTTCGATTGTGGAATCGATTCACTCAACGGTAGACTAACTGTGAGTCACCTTCTTCAATAAGTTATTTCAATTCTTACTATGTCTTTTTCCTGTTATTAAATGCTGAAATTCATTAAATTATATTTATCTAATAAATAAAACTCTTTTCTGCATTAACTCTTGGGTTTTTATTTAAATATTTGTTTTTAATTTTTAAATGTTACTTACTACATCGACTTTGTCTCTAGGGTCGAGAATTACAATCGTTAGTTGTGTTGAAATTTTTTACAACACTTATATTAATTCTAAGGTTCTTTGAACTATTAAAAAATCAGAAATGCCGTAGCGAAGTACAATACTTACAAATTAATCTTAATTTCTATCAAAATTTACATGAAAAACTGAATTTTGTTTAAGTGGTATTGTATAAATAATGTCTACTTAGTTACCGAAGCTCACTAGCACCGCGTGGGTTGGTTTGACATGAAAGCGTCACTTCCAAAAGTATTTCATCAAGACATTCTTTTTTGTATTAAAGTTCATACACCAATTTCTCTTAATATGAATGGAATTATATAAAGCTTTTTACGGAAATAATAGTTATTTGTCCGTTTCCTTTCACTGGAGTGTTAATTAATAGTGTCTGTGATGTTTTTTCTTAGTGTGGTGTGATCGATAATGTTGGGTTATATGACAACGGTTTTCTCACCATGCTGGTTGATCAAATATTATTATCGGCTATTAGTTTTGCATACTTATTGTGTTCCTTTATGTGTTTCTTATTATTGGTTTTCTGTCTTATCAAATCTTCATTATTATTATTATTTTTATTAATTCTGAATTTTGTTTTTTATAACCTTGCACACTCATATTTGATTCTTTAGTAATCTTTCATTCTGCCATACATAGGGCTGACCCTATGTATTCTTTCGTGCTAACAATACACTGTAAACGTTTTCTTTCGAATTTGAATAGTTTGACCAATTTTTTCTAATTTCTGATTGGCTAATTTGACTGAATTTTGGGGTCACATGACTTGATACTTCTTATAATACATGATTTTTTACACCCTAGTACATATTACTCTCTATTTGTTAAATAGTTTATCTTAATTTCATTTACAGCATGTTATTCTTTGTTTTATTACAATAACAATAACATTACAATAACAATGTGTGTGTCATAATAAATGTTCTGTGTTTTTACAAAATTATGCTGTTTATGCCATTCGGGTCTTTTGACCATCACAAAATCATATTATACTTCTGGAATTGGTTTGATTTATTAGGGAAAACAATCTAAAAGTGGCAATTTTATGGTTTACCTATATTAATTCCCAGTGTTTTACACTTTTGGTTAATTTATTTTATTTTTTTTATAAGTTAATTTATATGTTTAGGTGATTCATTGCTTGTCTATGTTTTGTTGTTTCCTTCTGATTATATTATTTGTTTTTTAGTTAATTTAAAAAACTTACAATTAAATACAAAATTCCTCTGAAAATTACAAATGACTCTCCTCCTTCTACATTAACATTTTTTAACAAACCATTTAGTCCTATCCCATGCTTCCATGATTATTATGATAACAAAATTATTCTGAAAAAATGAGAAAACAATAATAAGCTTAATGCTTCATGTATGAATAGGTAAGTACTCTTGGTTATTAAATATTATCATCCTTCCAAGATTGTTTGTACTTCTCAAATCATTTTATATTTCTCACTTTTGTGTTTCTTCACTCTCTTTTTTTTTCTACACTTCACATTTACATTTGACACTTCACTTTTTTTTCTTTATTTACTGTAGTTTACACTGGTATCACTTTTCCTTATTTAATATACTTCATAATACTGTTTTCTTATAAGGTAATATACATAAAGTTTTCTTATGAACCAATGTATTGTACTTCTTAGTTATGTTTTTTCCTTTATTTCTTTTAACTTTTTAAGTTTTTTATTGTTTTTTAATATTATTATCATCTTTTTTTAGATTGGGTTTGCCTTAAGTTTACTCTTATGGGCTCATCTGTTTCTGTCACGTTACGATGTCCAGGATTTGTGTATGTAGGCTGTAGGCTGTACTAGGACGAGACGGTCAAGGGAGCTTCTCATACGTTCACGTGAAGAAATCCTGTTCAGAAAAGACGTTTATGGCCATCGTTCAAAGACATGGCCTTCGTTGTGAACAGTTTTCGTTGCATTGTGTGTAACATGGATTTCTGTAGAATACGGTGATATGGATTACATGCCTACAGGACATATTTCTTTTACGTTTCCTAGGTAAGTATTACATGATGCTTACTGTATATATATTCTGTCTGAGTGGGTGATTGTGTGTGTGAATGTGGGTATGGCATATGTATTCTTCCTTACAGTATATTACGATATACGTAAGTGAGGCTTACATATTGCTACGACAGCACAGAACAATCTACGCGTTTATCGAATGCGCCAGAAAGATCTCGATGTAAGCGTGTGGTGTACGTGCTACTAAATTCATTTTGCGAGAATTTTCTCGACTGAGCCAGGCTTCGCTCGGGCGCTCGGACTGTGTCAATGCCGTAGCAATTACGTAGTTCGCGAGAGATAAGACGCAGTTTGGAAGCTTCTGGTGTGTGAGCGTAACTATAAATACATCGCGTCGCGGCCTTAGTTTTCAGTTCAATGCGAGATTTTTGACTGTGCGGTTCGAGAGTATTAGTGCGATATATTTACAGAGCGGTTCGGGTTATTACGGTGTACGTTCAAGTAGTTATTAGTGAAGTGTTGCGTTTTATATTCGGACGGTATAATTGTAATACAGTTGAGTTTTAATATTAGTGGACATTTTATTGCGTATGAACAATTTCATTTGATTTGTTGTAGACACTGTGTTGTTAATTACGAACTGTTTTACTATAACAATTAAAGGTGTGATTAGTGACTTAATTGGTGTCTTGTACTTATTTTGTTTCCACTGTACCTACGACGATCGAGTAGACCGTCGTAACAATGTGTTCATACAAGTATGAATGTTGTACGTTATAACAAAAAAAAATGTGTGTGTGTGGAGTCGTGTTTGTGTCGGGCGTTACACTCCGCGCACTTTTTATTACTTACTGATGACTGGATCCTCTGCGGTGATGTCGTCCTGCAAAACAACTTAATCTACTATGTGTTTGTGGGCGCCACTTGGAATCTTTTGTTCCAAGAAAAATGTTACTAAGATTACAATTTTGTATTCTTAGCAGTTAGTTTAATTCTATGAAAAAATGTGAACAAGACAGTTTGAGTTTGAAAAAATAAAGTATGTTTTAATGATTCTTAAAAAATCGTCTGAAGGACTATCATTCGTAAAAAGGTAAAATTGCAGAGCTACAAAAAATTATAAATTATTATTATTGATAAGTTTTTCCTCCAATCAAGTATCGGCTAACAAATATTTTATTTTTCTCAGTTGAAAAGCATGAGTTTAATATATGAAAAACCTTTACTCTCAGGACGTGACTCCTTTGAACTACCAAGACAGATCAATAAGATGCTCTACAAAAATTAAGTGATTTCAAGGTGTGTGGCATGTGTAGTACAACTGTGTGACAAATGTAACCAGGTAAAAATGACTTTAACTTTGAACAACTCATGTTCCGATGGGTAATTATTCTCGCACTGGACACTTCTCTCGGGTAGTTTTCAATCTCGCCTCTTCGTGTTGACGTTCCTTGTGCACTGAATTTATTTAAAGTCAAAATGCGATTTTTTAAAACTTCCGCACTTTCGTAAAACAGTTTGGCAGTAAATTTACGCTTGAATCCCGCCGCCGGCGATCAGCTGCTCGCGTTGTTTCTCAAATTAGCCGCCACAGCGCTGATACTCTTGCAGTTGATAGAAAGGCTTTGAGTATGTTAGGTTATTGGGAGTTTTTGTCAAAGTCAGTTTGTCTTAGCGAATACAGCAGAATTGATTCTCTATTAAAATTTTGGTCCCTCCTGGGCCGCTGATATTCTGGCTGCGTGTGTTCTATTAAATGTGCCGTGTTCCTGCTCTATTTCAGCAACACATTGGCGTATACTCTAGTAGAGGTTAAGTCAGTCTATTGTCAATGTACGGGAAAAGCCTTTCTTCGTTCTTGTGTCGACTTCTCGCCTTCGGTTTCGCCTCGGTTGCGGTGATCAGTGTCGTGGGTGATGCGTCTCTTCTGGAGTCAAAGCATGAAGTCTTTTTCGGTCGAATTTGGTCTTCCTTTTATACTTTGTAAGGCTCATTGTTTTAGCTTTTCGACATGAACTTCCGGTGTACTTGTGTAAAAATTCCTTCTAGAACGTTCGAGAATAATGAAATGGAACCTCATGGAAGAAATTTAACTTCCGTAGAAGCTTTAGAACAAAATTTCTTATTCTTCACACTAAGGATATTACAAAAATTATTCTGGTATTTGTCAAACAATTTTACATAAGTACTTACAATTTGCATGCCCTTACTACATTTGGTTTCTCTGCTTTCAACTGAATCTAATGATACTAATTACGATTGGTTTTGGAATAAATTAACTATAATAAAATAACACAACATACAACTCTTACCTTGGAATGTTTCCATAAAAATTCAATCTTTGAACTAAAAAATTGTTGTGAAGCTGTTTGGTTTCTTCTGCAACATTAACACATAATATTACCATCTTTGTATAACAAAATAAATAAAGTTTAACACATATAATATACAAATAATTTCAGTTTTACATGGTCCATGCCTATGGCCTAAGTTGTTGTCACTGTTAGAATACAATAATTAGTCTTTTTTCCTTAATATATATGAGATTTTTCTAGTATACACTGAGAGTTTATTATATTGTCTATCTTTTGTGATACCTGGTTTATCCTGATACATATTATTTTTATTGTAAGCCTACTTAGCATCATATTTTTTTGCCTAAGTGGTCCTTTTCCTTTGTGTGACAAATTTCACTCTCATAAGTCAAATTCTTTAATAATTGATCTTATTTTCAACTGAGTATGTTTGTTTTCATGGTACACCAAAGTATTGTACCCTTTTCTTTTATTTTTGTTAATACTTTGCAAACATTAAGTCAAATATGACTGATTTTTGTGATGGTTGCTTGGCCTTAGCCAGATATGGTATATGTAAATAGTTTCCTAACTCGACTATTAAAGTGTTTAAGTTAGTCAAATATAGTAGTATAGTCACATTATATTATATTTCAACTTTCTAATGCAATTTGGTTGCATTTTGTCAACATTAAATCCATGAATATTACAATATTATAGGTCTACTACATGTTTTCAGTTAATACTGTTTTTGGCTATTTTAACTGATTTTTATTCATTTGACAGCTTTCTTTATTTAAGATAAATTGTTCATCTTTGTCTACTTGACAATTACATATAGTCTTTATTTCAATTTGATAATAATTAATTTTTACATGAAATCTGAGTGGTTGGTCTCAAATCCATCACCTTAATATTTTTGTCATAACATTTATATATTTTTTTATTTTAACTTAGATCCTTTCTAATAATGTATTCAAATCATTTAATACATTTATTTTATTTAAATTACATAATATAATAATGGATCATGTCCATTAGTTCACAAGAAATAGTTTTTTATACCCTATTCAGAGTTACAAGACTTAATAATTAATGACCTTTCTGATTTTGGTTGTTTCTGATATTATTTGTCTCTCTTATAGTATATTATTGGTTTTACACTGTTCTTCACTTGAATAATATATATGGGGTTTAAGTCTTAGTCATAGTCTGGTCGTTTTTTTCATATTAATGGTATTATTATTAGACAATATTACAAAATTTTTAGGACTACTTGGGTTCGATACGGTTCACCTCACTTTCCTCTTATGATAAATTGCTATGTAAATAATTTTCTTTATGGAACGTTCTGTGACGTTACATATGCCTCTCCGTTAAAATTGATAATTTGGGAAAACATATCTTTTGTTTTGGTGAAATTATCATTTCTATATTAACCTTTTATTAGCTTCTTTATATTTCATTCTTTTATCTTCTAATTAAATTCCTGTACTCCTCCTTTAATATATTAATCCATCTCAATATTTATATTTCGTTCTTTGTCGTATCTCCTTTTCCTTTCCTTTTTACCTTGATGTTAATTATTTAATCTTTGATATAATTCCCTAACAATTCCCTAACTTTTATAGTGGGTTGGAAGTCAGAGTGGCTCGCTATGGCATACATTCTCCGCCCTTCCCTATCTATAATCATTGAAATCAGAGGCAACACATCCCTGTCCAGAAAATAATAATTGCACCTTCGCAACAAATAATAATAATAAAAAAAAATACAATATTCAAAGATCATAGGCTCCTACACATAAATTCCCTTTCTTAAACTCTTCTGATTATTTCTCAATTATATTAATATATCGTTCTCCGCAGGTAAAATTATCGTTTAAAATCATTCAATGTTAATAGCTATATTTATATTTATCATTACCTCCTTATGTAACACACTGTTTCCCTTTTTCCTTTTTTTTCATTTATCATTCCATTTAGTATCAATTATATGACAGCATTTCTCCTCCTTTTCTCCCCCTTAGTAATATCAATTGTTATTTGATTGTTTAATAATTCATTTAACTAATTATGTCCTTTCCTTCTTTCCTTTTTCTCCTCCTCTAAGTACGGGTAAGCTGGTAAATATACGTTGACTTGGCTATTGGAAATAAATCTATATCTTATATATATCTTTTTGCCTTTGGTGGAAGGTGTCCTTCTCGTATTTTTATTTTTATCCTCTCCTTCTCTAAGTACGGGTAAGTTGGTAAATATACGTTGACTTGGCTATTGGAAATAAATCTATATCATATATATATATATATATTCTTGCCTTTGGTGTAAGGTGTCCTTCTCGTAATTTTTATTAATAATCTCTCCTTCTTTCTAATTATGGGTAAGTTGGAAAATTTACGTTAACATGTTTTTATTCATGGTACCTTCTCAACGATGCTGTATTTGACTTGGGTTTTTTTTCATGGTACTTTCTCAACGATGCTATATTTGACTTGTGTTTTTTAATCATGGTACCTTTTCAATGACGTTTGGTTATACGTTCCCTTTACTTTGTTACTAACAGTGTCGGTTACCTCGTATGTATTGTTTTCATTGTCTTTTGTGATCGTGAAAGGTCCTGTATATAAAAGTAACAATTTCCTCGTTATGCCTTGTATAGCACTGGGCAATTCTCTATTTCTGACTAACACCTTTTCTCCTACCTTATATTTAATTGCCTTGGGCTGGGATTGGACATATTTTTTCCGTTGCTGTTCCGTTTTCTCTAACACCTTGTTATAAAATTTGGTTCTTTCAAATTGGTATTCTGGTTCGTCGGGAAAATTGATAATCTCTTTTATCTCTCGTGGTGGGGGTCTTTCGAACGTAACTGTGTACGGTGACACCTCTATGGTATTGTGATATGGGAAATTGAGAAAATCCTTGGTTGATGCTACGTATTCATGCCACCTTTTTTGTTCGTTATGGCAGTATGTTCTCAACAACCGCCCTACTTCCCTCAACACCCTCTCGGCTGGGTTACTATTCGGGTGATATACGGATGTCTTATACGTTTTTATCCCGTGTTCTCCAAGGTTTTCTTTCCATAATTTTCCCTTAAACTGGGTACCGTGGTCTGTAATTATAGAATACGGTCTGCCTACCTCCATTATATACCGTTCTATTATGATGTCTATAATTTTCCTGGTCGTAGCCCTAGTTATTGGGTATAGCTTGGTATATTTGCTAAAATGGTCAAAGATGATTACGATAAATTATATCTGTGTCTCCCACCACTGCGTGGAAATGGTCCACAGATATCGAGAAATACCTTCTCCAATTTTTCGGTGGATGTTATGGGTATCATGACCCCTTCCTTTCTCTCGTTATTACATTTTACTTTCTGACAAATATCGCATGACTGTATCGCCAGTTGCACCTTTTTATTCATCCCTTTGATGTATGTTTGCTCTTCCAATGCCTTCCTTACTTTGAGGGCATCCATATGTCCGTACCTATCATGATAGTCGATTATTAGTGGTCTCTCTATCGCTGGTGGAATTACTAACTTCCAATTCTCCTGGTGTGGGGTATTCCTTATAAACAAAGTGTCGTTGTGTATACAGTAATATCTATTTATGACCTCATCGCCTTCCTGTACCCTTTTTCTAATATCTCCTAATTTTGGGTCGGCCTCTTGTTGTGCCATTACATCGTTTAAAATATTTTTTAAATCTTCCCTGCTCTTAATAATATGGTATACTTTCGCTAATTTTTCCTTTTCACCGTCAAAGGTTTGGTCTTGTATATTGATGCGGGATAGGACGTCGGCTGCTACGTTTTGTTTGCAGGGTATATATTCCCACGTGATATTATATTCTTGCAGGGCCAAAACCCATATCGTCAGCCTTCCGTGGTTCAGCTTACAATGCTTTAAAAATGATATAGATTTGTGGTCACTCCTAACCGTGACGGGGTACCCTAATATATACGTCCGAAATTTACCGCATGCGAAAACTACACTCAACAATTCTTTTTCGGTAGTATTGTAGTTTCGTTCGCAACTGTTCAGCACGCGGCTGGCGAAACTAATTACTAAATGGTTCCCATCCTGATCTTCCTGATATAGGGCTGCACCTAAACTTACGTTACTGGCACCGCAATTTAGAAATATCGGTATGGAGAACCATACATGACTTCCATATTCTAAGATTTATATTTAAAGTCATTTTCGAAATGAAATATTACCATAGAAACTACTTCTTTCTACTTACTGCTTCAGCCTTAACCACAGTACTGTGGTCACTAATGTATACCACCTCACGTTATCGCACTCGATTTTCACTGATGATGGAAGTCGATGGCATTGCCGAAATGTCTGGTTTTGTAGAAAACATTGGACTACGGCCAAATATCCCGGGAAGGAATTTTAACAAAAACTACTTCTTTGTTGCATATAACGTTGTACACATATATATCAGTGGCGAAGTTACATGGAGGCAATTGAGGCAATGCCTACCCTAAAAAATTCTGTAGAATAAAAATTATAAATACGTATGAACTACATAACGTAAAGATTATACATTGTTACTGCGACTGTCAAATTTATTAAACCGAAACGTGCTTTATTGAGCGACCGCTAGATGGTGACAGGTGAGATTCGGCATAGTTCGTTTAAAGCGAATGAGGCAACCTGAACTTGCCTAAGCGTTTTTTGTATACATCGTATGTAAGCATTGTAGTGGTGTGATAGGGAAGTGTAGGGAGGGGGGATTGTCCCGCGCTGTACACATAGAGCGTTGAGGCATGCCTCACTTCTGTGGTCCAAACAGTTAAGTTAAAGCGCCTGTGTTGTTTCTAAGTGTTTATTTTATGCGGTTATTAAAAGTGTCACTGTTATTCCGCTGAACTAACAGATGATCAAGATTGTTATTTGAATTATTTGTAACATTAAACATATACATAGAAACTAATCAAGTTTAAAAATTTGAAGTTCAATCAGTTGTATTATTGTGTATGACTAACACAAGGATTGTTCAATAGAAACACGTATAGAGCCGTAAAGCATTTTTTATTCAACGATTTTAAAAGAAGTCTCCAATAACATTAAGACATGAGTTCCACTGTTGCGCTAACCTGTAGATTCCCTGCTAGTAAAATTCTTACGGCTGTTTGTGGAACCATTCGGTTACAGCAAACTCTACGTCAGCGTCCGATTTGAACCACCGTCCTTTTAGTGATTCCTTAAAAAAAATTTAAGATAAGATTTTTGCCTACCCATTCATTAACTACTTACTTCGCCAGTAAGCAAATTGATGTCCATTTTTTCGGCTTGCACGCGTTATGTTGGTGTCGGTTTCGGCACTTTCCATTTAATATCGGTATGGAGAACCATACATGACTTCCATGTTCTAAGATTTATATTTAAAATCATATTCGAAATGAAATATTTCCATAGAAACTACGTCTTTCTACTTATTGCTTCAGCATTAACCACAGTACGGTGGTCACTAACGTATACCACCTCACGTTTTCGCACTCGATTTTCACCGATGATGGCAGTCGATGGCACTGCCGAAAAGTCTGGTTTTGCAGAAAACATTGGACTACGGCTAAAGAGCCCGGGAATGTTGGTGTGGGTTTCGGCACTTTCCATTTAAAAGCGTGCAAACGTAAGAAAATAAACATGAGTGAGGCCAGAAATAACGTGAATTGTGTGTGTGTGTTTGTGTCTTACCTGCCTTTTTATTGCCGTATTAAATGAAAAATATTATATTACATTAAAATGAAAAAATTATAATTTTATTGCCTGGCAACAAAATTATTTTATTTTTAACAATTACCCTTGTTTGAAAAAGTTTAAATAAATTTTCAAGTACTTTACTCTTGTTAAAACCTAAAAGGTTGCCGGTAAACTACCCCTTCCCCTTAACCGATCTTCACCAAAATCGAAAAGCCTTGAGTCCTCTACAATTCAGGGACGTATGCAAAAAATTATTTGATTCTGTTTGAATTTGCGGCAGTTATCGTTTGCCATAAAAAATACGCTTGATAAAAAAATGTTGCTGGTAAACTACCCCTTCCCCTTAACCGATCTTCACCAAAAACAAAAGGTCTTGAGTACTCTACAAATCAGGGCTGTATGCAAAACATTATTTGATTCTGTTTGAATTTGCGGCCGTTATCGTTTGCCATATAAAATACCCTTGTTAAAAAACGTTGCTGGTAAACTACCCCTTTCCCTCAACCGATCTTCACCAAAAACAATAGGTCTTGAGAACTCTACAATTTAGGGCTGTATGCAAATAATCGTTTGATTCTGTTTGAATTTGCGGCTGTTATCGTTTGCCATAGGAAATACCCTTGTTAAAACATAAAACGTTACAGGTAAACTACCCCTTTCCCTTAACCTATCTTCACCGAAAACAATAGGTCTTGAAAACTCTACAATTGAGGACTGTATACGAAATATTATTTAATTATGTTTGAATTTGCGGCTGTTATCGTTTGCAAAAAAAAATTTCCCTTGATAAAAAAAAAACCGTTGCAGGTAAACTACCCTTTCCCTCAACCGATCTTCACCAAAAACAATAGGACGTGAGTACTCTACAAATCAGGACTGTATGCAAAAAATTATTTGATTCTGTTTGAATTTGCGGCAGTTATCGTTTATCAAAAAAAAATCTACAGACACACAGACACACAGACAGACATACACACAGACGCTTTTCGGAAAACGACTTTTTTTCATGTTTTGAGTGTAGTACAATCAGAATCTGCAATAATCTCGAACACGATTTTTTTTGCCATCACCATACTTCCATTCCTTAAGGAATATGGAAGTAAAAAATGGTTTTGTAAAGTCGGGATGATGCAACATTACTGCTTCTAAAAATTTTTCCTTTATTAGATTGAGCACTCCATCTTCCTCTGGTCCCCAAGTCCATTTGTCTTTAGCTGATAACTGCTTTTGGAACCTGGCAGTTAGTTCTGAATAATTGGACCGAAACTTCCTGTAATAGTTACAGATTCCTAAAAATGATTGAAGCTGTTTCCTGTTTTTTGGGGTGGGGAACTTCTGTATAGCCTCTACTTTCTCTTTGGATGGAGTAATCCCTTGTTCGGTTAGATTAAAGCCTAAAAATTTGACCTCATTTGCAATGAATTAGGATTTGTCTAATTTGAGGGTGATATTATTCTCTGATAGTTTCTCTAACACCTGTTCAACCCTATTACAATGGTCATCCCAATTCGCTGAAGTTACCAGTAAGTCGTCGACATATACTGTCGTAAATTTCAGCACTTCCTGCCCCAATATTCTGTCCATTATCTTTACAAACACCGCCACATAATTTATCAAACCAAAGGGTAATCGCTTAAACTGATAGTTTCTGCCCTCGAATATGAATGCCATATATTTCCTACTATCAGGGTGGAGTTCTACCTGCCAGTAGCCGCATACCGTATCCCATGAACTTATATACTTTGTCCCGAGAAACTTTTTCAATATTTCTTCTATCTCCCCAGGAGATGTGCGGTCGTTAACAATCATCTTGTTAATCTCCCTAGCATCGAGACATATACGTACCTGTCCATTCTTTTTCGGCACAGCTATGATTGGGCTGGTAAAGGGCGAATGACTATACTCAATTATGTCGTCCTCTATCATCCTGTTCCATTCCTCTCTAACTTCGTTCTTTAGCGAGTAGGCGATCGGGTATGTTTTTCTGTTAAATTCCACCGGTGTTTTAAATTTTATGGTGCATTGATAATCTCTGGCTTTACCTGGAGCGTTTGAGAATATATGTTTGTAATTGTTATATACCGTAATCAATTGTTCCGCCTGTGCTTCGCTGATCAGACCCCTTGCTTTCGTCCTTTGGAAATCCCGTATTTCTTCTAATTTTTCTAACCACAACTCTGGGTTTTCCTCCTGATATAAGGGCATGTTTAGTGGTCGATCGGCACAATAATAATGGTTCACTATCGCTTGATAAGGTGCGTTGTTTGTACTATCTCCTTGGGCATCAATTAAATTATTGGTCCAAATTCCCTCATTTGCTTTTAAAGTTATCATCTTACCTTCTAAATCTATTATTGCATTATATGGCCTAAGTATATCGCAGCCTATTAGGATACTCATGGGTAAATTATTCGCCACTAACAACCCTATTGGTAACGTTACCCCATTACTAGTCATCTCTAATGACAGCTGTTTCTTTATCGATTTATTCTGCCTCCCCGTTGCTCCGACTAAAATAATGTTATTTATAGGCAGAGTGGGTATGGGTAAATTACTGTTTTGTTTAATTCTCTCCAACTCCACACTATCGATAAGCGATACGTTTGACCCCGTGTCAATGAGGAATATTGCTTCTATGCCATTGATATTTGCCTTGATTTTTACTATACCATTATTCCCTTTATTATGATTTTTAGCTATATTGTCACTCTCTTCTAATAATTCCTCTCTAATATCCCTAAGATAATTATTTATTCTTAGTGTCATTGTCCTGTCTTTGTCCTGTCTATTTTTGTATTTAGTCACCCCATAATATTGGTTCAGTGAAGGGCCGTTTTCCTTTTTCACTGCCGCGTTTAGTTTAAATGAGCCACTGTCTCATTGGCCCGGTCTCCCGGAACATTGGGTTGCTGACCTGTCTGTGGTTTCTGCCTGACCTCGGGATTACCACTAATAGGTTGGCTATTCGTTGTATTACCCTGGTTACCTAGCGTCTGTTGTGGGTAAT
The DNA here is from genome assembly GCA_034769895.1 of Magicicada septendecula. Taxonomy (NCBI): domain Eukaryota; kingdom Metazoa; phylum Arthropoda; class Insecta; order Hemiptera; family Cicadidae; genus Magicicada; species Magicicada septendecula. The sequence goes on along the minus strand of CM068368.1, from coordinate 214,869,583 downwards.
ACATGTAACTCGGTAAATTGGGTGGGTATGGCCGTTGATTATTGGCCATTGTATAGTTTACCTGGGGCCTATATTCTTGATTTCTCCTATCACCTCCTCCTTGGTTACCCCCGTTTCGATAATTATTACGCTGACCATAATTATTTCCCCTATAGTTATTTCCGCGATAACTATTTCCCTGATTGTAGTTCCTACCGTATTTATTTTCGGGGTAATTATTTCTGTTTGGTCCCGGATAGTTGCGGTTATTTGGAGCTTGAGTATTATTATTTCGGCTATTTGGTGGGGTGTTATTGTTCTGGCTATTTGTGTTAAAGTTGTTACCGTTTCCACCTCCATTCCGGTTTGGTCCGTTATTGCCGTTACTATATTCTACTTTACGACTGGTTGGTAATCCTGGAACCTTCCAGCGGATTCACAATTTTCTAATAATTTAGCTAAATCGGTTATTTTACTGAGCTGTTGGTATAATTGGGGGGCATCTTTGATACCGTAGCTGTAATGTCCAGCTAACTGTCTCACCAAACATTCTTCCGGGATCGGCGGTATCAACTTTCGTGCCAAACTTATCTTTCCCAGGAAATAAGACTTTGGGGATTGCCCGTTGGACGCGTCGTATTTCCCGTAGAATATGTCCATTCGCACTCTGTTTTGCGCAGTTTCCGACCAATACTTCTCTTTGAATTGGCGTTTAAACTCGGCTAAATTCGTGATTTCGGGTCGTACCGCTATCCACCAGTTATCCCTAGGGTTTCGAAACGTCTCGTCTAACATCTCCCTTATTCTGTCCCACCTTGTTTCTCTATTTCTTTCGATAAACTCTTCCATTCTCTCTAAAAATTCCATCGGGTTTCGACGATAGTTTTGGAAGTTGATTACTTCCCTGTTCTCGCTATGACACGTATGAGTGTTTAATATAGGTGTGTCCCTCAGCGCTTCTAATCTTTCCTGCAGGTTTTTCTCTCTCTGATCTATTTCCTGTATGTTATTTCTGTTAGTTTTTCTTTGCTCGTCCGGCCCGTTAGCTATGTCATATGTTCTCTGTATCCTCTCGCTAACGTCTTTCCGGACTTCTCCCACCTCCTGCATGATTTCGTCTTGTTTTTGCCTTACCTTGTTTTCGAGAGTTCTAACATCTTGTTTGGTCTCTACGTTTTGCTCCTCTATATTTTCAAAACGGGTATTATTTCCCTTCTGCAACCTTTCCAACTGTTTCTCCATATTCTCGACCTTCCTGTCACTGTCGATTTGACTATCATCGATCCTCTTGTTTACTGTTTCGTAATTTATGCTAATTTCTTTTTTCAGGGACTCTATACTTTTTTATTCTCCTCCTGAAATAGCTCCACCTTTTTCCCATTGTCGTTTATTTTCTCGGTTATATACTCCCCTAAAGATTCTATCTTTTTGTCGAATTCCTCCTTATCTTCCCGCCTATTTTTATTATTATCCTCCTTCAGGAATTTTATTATTTCCTCCTTAGTATTTTTGTTTGTTTCTTCCATTTTTTGGAACATTTTCTCATTAGTATTTTTGTTTGTTTCTTCCATTTTTTGGAACATCATCATTATTATATTCACGTCAACACTCCCTGTTATTTTTTCTGGTTCGGGTTTCTCTGTTTGTTCTACCATTTGTATGGGTTCTTCTCCCGTTTGTTCCTTTAATTCCCCTCCCGTTTGTATTGGTCTTTCCATTTCTAGTGTGGGCGGTTCTAATTCCGTTTCCTCGACTTGTACTGCCTCTCCGTCTTCCACACTTAATTCCTTTGCCGGGCTTGTTCCTTTTTTTCAAGCCTCACTAGTTGGGCTGCCAATTTATAACAAAAAAAAAATGTGTGTGTGTGTGGAGTCGTGTTTTGTTTGTGTCGTGTTTGTGTCGGGCGTTACACTCCGCGCACTTTTTATTACTTACTGATGACTGGATCCTCTGCGGTGATGTCGTCCTGCAAAACAACTTAATCTACTATGTGTTTGTGGGCGCCACTTCGAATCTTTTGTTCCAAGAAAAATGTTACTAAGATTAAAATTTTGAATTCTTAGCAGTTAGTTTAATTCTATGAAAAAATGTGAACAAGACAGTTTGAGTTTGAAAAAATAAAGTATATTTTAATGATTCTTAAAAAATCGCCTGAAGGACTAACATTCCTAAAAAAGTAAAATTGCAGAGTTACAAAAAATTATAAATTATTATTATTGACAAGTTGTTTCTCCAATCAAGTATCGGCTAACAAATATTTTATTTTTCTCAGTTGAAAAGCATGAGTTTAATATATGAAAAATCTTTACTCTCAGGACGTGACTCCTTTGAACTACCAACACAGATCAATAAGATGCTTTACAAAAATTAAGTGATTTGAAGGTGTGTGGCATGTGTAGTACAACTGTGTGACAAATGTAACCAGGTAAAAATGACTTTAACTTTGAACAACTCACGTTCCGATGGGTAATTATTCTCGCACTGGACACTTCTCTCGGGTAGTTTTCAATCTCGCCTCTTCGTGTTGACGTTCCTTGTGCACTGAATTTATTTAAAGTCAAAATGCGATTTTTTAAAACTTCCGCACTTTCGTAAAACAGTTTGGCAGTAAATTTACGCTTGAATCCCGCCGCCGGCGATCAGCTGCTCGCGTTGTTTCTCAAATTAGCCGCCACAGCGCTGATACTCTTGCAGTTGATAGAAAGGCTTTGTGTATGTTAGGTTATTGGGAGTTTTTGTCAAAGTCAGTTTGTCTTAGCGAATAGAGCAGAATTGATTCTCTATTAAAATTTTGGTCCCTCCTGGGCCGCTGATATTCTGGCTGCGTGTGTTCTATTAAATGTGCCGTGTTGCTGCCCTATTTCAGCTACAAATTGGCGTATACTCTCGTAGAGGTTAAATCAGTCTATTGTCAATGTACGGGAAAAGCCTTTCTTCGTTCTTGTGTCGACTTCTCGCTTTCGGTTTCGCCTCGGTTGCGGTGATCAGTGTCGTGGGTGATGCGTCTCTTCTGGAGTCAAAGCATGAAGTCTTTTTCGGTCGAATTTGGACTTCCTTTTATACTTTGTAAGGCTCATTGTTTTAGCTTTTCGACATGAAATTCCGGTGTATTTGTGTAAAAATTCCTTCTAGAACGTTCGAGAATAATGAAATGGAAACCTCATGGAACAAATTTAACTTCCGTAGAAGCTTTAGAACAAAATTTCTTATTCTTCACACTAAGGATATTACAAAAATTATTCTGGTATTTGTCAAACAATTTTACATAAGTACTTACAATTTGCATGCCCTTACTACATTTGGATTCTCTGCTTTCAACTGAATCTGATGATACTAATTACGATTGGTTTTTGAATAAATTAACTATAATAAAATAACACAACATACAACTCTTTCCTTGGAATGTTTCCAAAAAAATTCAATTTTTGAACTAAAAAATTGTTTTGAAGCTGTTTGGTTTCTTCTACAACATTAACACATAATATTACCATCTTTGTATAACAAAATAAATAAAGTTTAACACATATAATATACAAATAAGTTCAGTTTTATATGGTCCATGCCTATGGCCTACGTTGTTGTCACTGTTAAAATACAATAATTAGTCTTTTTTCCTTAATATATATGGGATTTTTCTAGTATACTCTGAGAGTTTATTATATTTTCTGTTTTTTGTGATACCTGGTTTATCCTGATACATATTATTTTTATTGTAGGATTACTTAGCATCATATTGGTTTGCCTAAGTGGTCCTTTTTCTTTGTGTGACAAATTTCACTCTCATAAGTTAAATTCTTTAATAATTGATCTTATTTTCAACTGAGTATGTTTGTTTTCATGGTACACCAAAGTATTGTACCCTTTTCTTTTATTTTTGTTAATACTTTGCAAACATTAAGTCAAATATGACTGTCTTTTGTGATGGTTGCTTGGCCTTAGCCAGATATGGTATATGTAAATAGTTTCCTAACTCGACTATTAAAGTGTTTAAGTTAGTCAAATATATTAGCATAGTCACATTATATTATATTTCAACTTTCTAATGCAATTTGGTTGCATTTTGTCAACATTAAATCCATGAATATTACAATATTATAGGTCTACTACATGTTTTCAGTTAATACTGTTTTTGGCTACTTTAACTGATTTTTATTCATTTGACAGCTTTCTTTATTTAAGATAAATTGTTCATCTCTGTCTACTTGACAATTACATATAGTCTTTATTTCATTTTGATAATAATTAATTTTTACATGAAATCTGAGTGGTTGGTCTCAAATCCATCACCTTAATATTTTTGTCATAACATTTATATATTTTTTTATTTTAACTTAGATCCTTTCTAATAATGTATTCAAATCATTTAATACATTTATTTTATTTAAATTACATAATATAATAATGGATCATGTCCATTAGTTCACAAGAAATAGTTTTTTATACCCTATTCAGAGTTACAAAACTTAATAATTAATGACCTTATTTTGGTTGTTTCTGATATTATTTGTCTCTCTTATAGTATATTATTGGTTTTACACTGTTCTTCACTTGAATAATATATATGGGGTTTAAGTCTTAGTCATAGTCTCGTCGTTTTTTTTATATTAATGGTATTATTTATTAGACAATATTACAAAATTTTTAGGACTACTTGGGTTTGATACTGTTCACCTCACTTTCCTCTTATGATAAATTGCTATGTAAATAATTTCCTTTATGGAACGTTCTGTGACGTTACAACGTGTATGTGTGTACCTTTGTAAGCACACACCGTACGACAGGTATAGTACATGTCCGGGATTCTCTTACGTTCACGTGAAGAAATCATGTTCATGACAGACCTTCCATGACCTTCGCTTTGAAAAATTTTGTGGCATGGTATGTAACATGGAATTATGTGGTATATGATGATATATGCTATTCCTACAGGATATTCTACTCCTAGCGATTGAAAGGAACAGAACAAGAATCCTAACCTCAAAATCCTCTCCTACTAGCCAATTGGCTAAATTATTCGATACAGTTCGAGTGGGCCAGAATTCGGCCAGTTCGCGATAAGTCGTGTGCGGGCTATGCTCTTACTTTGTGCGTGGTGTTCTGTGCCGAGTTTTGGTGAGTGCCAGTGACAAAGTGCCAGTGCAGTTCGGAACGGGAGTTTGCTCTCTCCCCCGCACAAGAGCGTACCCGACACCCGTTGGCGACGGCGATGTCGGGACGAGACCAAGGGGAGCCCCTGTCCGCGGAGAGTTGTGGTCCTAATAAGGGCCATAATAAATCCGAAGGCAGGGTAGCCCCCTTGCTGAAGCCATCTGTGCTGCGAAGCGTAACGCTAAGCTCCACAGATGGCCCTATGGTAAGAATCCCGGCCAAATCAAAAACTGAAATTGCTGCAGTCCGCGGCGATAGTCCTTTTAAAGACCACCCAGCATCTATTGAAGTTTCGCGGGTTCAGCCTTCTGCTGGTCCTGCTACAAATCCCGATACTGACCCTGTCTGCGGCGAAGGTCCTTCTAAGGCCCGCCGAGCATCTGGTAATTCTTCGCGGAACCAACCTTCAGTTGGTCCTGCTAAGGACCACCAACCAACTCCAGCTACTTTGAAGGTCCGGCATAATGCCGATCCTGCAGAGAGCCATAACGCATCAGACCATCCCGTGGGGGATCAGCCTTGTGCTGGTCCTTCTAAGGGTCGCCAATCGTCTGTTCCTTCGCAGGTCCAGCCTTCTGCTGTTTCTGCTAAGGAGCACGAAACATCTGTCCCTCCCGTGAGGGACCAGCCTTGTGTTGGTCCTTCCCAGGACCCAGTATCCATTGCCTATGCCGCAGCCCTCGGCGCTACGTTGTCGTCGGACTCCGAGATGGAGACGGAGGACGGCTTCCAGCCCGTGCCTAGCCGGAAACGGCGAGGTAGCGGTGGAAGCAGGCCGACTTCCCCAAAACGGACTGTCCCGGCGAAACGAGGCGTGGCTGCAGAGTCGGCAGGTCGCAAATCACCTTCCCCTGGTAACATAGTACCAGAACCAGAAACGCCACCTAAGCAACCCAAGATTCCGCCGATTGTCGTGCCTCAGTTTCCCCACTGATCCTCCTATTTCGGTCGACGAGGATGACCTTGCGTCTGTCGTAAGCCGACTGAAGAAGAGAAAGGCCCCTGGCCCCGATCGCATCGGCGCCGCTGCGTTGCAGAATCTCCCGCCTTCGGCAGTTGACGTTCTTCTTGAGCTGTTCAACTCCTGTCTCCGGCTGAGTTACTTCCCTCGCCTGTGGAAAACTGCCAACGTCATCATGATCCAGAAATCTAAAAAGCCGCCCACGCTACCTGGAAGCTACCGCCCAATATCACTATTGCCAGTAATCTCGAAGGTATTCGAGCGTCTTCTCCTGGCCCGTATTCGGCCCCTGGTGGATGGTTTCATCCGCGAGGAGCAGTTTGGGTTTAGGCCGAGGCACTCGACTACTCTTCAGCTAGTACGGGTTGTCACCTATCTAGCCGACGCTGCCAACAATCATCAGGCAACAGGCGCTGTCCTGTTGGATGTGAGCAAAGCCTTCGATAAAGTCTGGCACGAAGGCCTGCTCTACAAACTGGCGCATTCGCCAATCCCGACATCTATCGTCCACTTGCTCCGATCCTATCTGACGGATCGCACCTTCAGGATCAGCGTAGATGGGGCGTTCTCTCGGGTTCGCCCTGTCTCCGCCGGCGTCCCACAAGGATCTGTCCACGGCCCCGTTCTCTATGTACTGTACACGAACGATCTGCCTGTTTATCCCGGGGTCACGTTATCTCTATTTGCCGACGACGCGATGTTTCATTTTAGCTCGCTTTCGCCTTGGCGGACGAGCGTAATGTTACAACGCCAGTTGGCTATGCTTCCGGACTGGCTAAGGAAATGGCGGGTAGCGATCAATACGGAGAAATCCGAGGCGATCTGCTTTACGCATAAGTCCATTTCCCGATGCCAATCCCTCTCCTTAGAGGGGAGACCCATCAACTGGACCGAGACGGTGAAGTACCTAGGTGTTCGGCTTGATCGGCACTTAAACTTCAACGCCCAAGTGACCTCAACCCTCAACTTGGCTCGTGGCGTCAGAGCCAAACTATCACCTATGCTTTCGCGGAACAGCTGCCTGGCTGTCCGTACCAAACTTACATTGTATCTACTGTTCCTCCGAACAGTACTCACTTATGCGGCACCCGCCTGGTGGCCTCTCCTGTCGGCCACCAACAGGCATAGGCTGACTACATTTCAGAATTGGACCCTACGCTCCCTCACGGGGTCCCCGTGGTATGTGCGAAATACCGCCATACATCGGGGTCTCCGTGTTCCCACCTTAGAGGTCTTCGTCTGGTCCCTGGCAACGAAATTGTTCGCCAAGGCAGGCGAGTCCTCTTACCCGCACCTCCGAAGGCTTAACAGCATGGAGAATGCTCCGCCTCCTCGCCGCGTCAGGCAGCCTAGGGCGCTGCTAGACGACCCCCCCTAAGTTCATCACATGAACCCCCAGAAACGAATCCCCCCAACCTTCTGGAAATCTGCACCGATCACCATCAATCACCACCTGCGCCTGCCGAAACTGTAGTCAATCATGCTGCGGCGGATTGAATGGATAGATTTATTGCCAGCATCGGCTTTGCCGATTCGGCAGGGCCTTGATCCGGGACATGGGATCTCGCGAGGTTGGGCAAATGCCTTCCTTGCGAAAGCCGACTGCCCCGGTGATAAGCTCCGTCGACTCGGCCGCTGCCTTCGGGCGGACGAGCCTCTTGTATTCGCCGGCGCGTTTCTGAGTTTCCGTGGGCTATGTCCCGGCGACCAATGAGACGCGACCAGGCGTTGCGATTGGCTGAAGCCTTGATCACGACTAAGTTACCCGTCAGCACCTGCTTTGTTGATTTGGTAAGGTAATGACCTGAAACATGAGCTCCCGCGAGGTTGTGCAAGTGCCTTCCTTGCGAAAGCTGGCTGTCTCGGTGACATTACCCACCAAATCGGCCGACGCCCTAGGGCGCTCGAGCTTCTTGTCCTCGCCAGTGTGTCACCACGTTCCCAAAGGTTAGCCTGAGGGGACCATGGTGTCGTGCCTTGGCCGGACAATTGGCTGAAGCTAAAGCACTAGCTTGCCACCGTGGTGGCCATGTTAATTTATCATGGACCCGCGGACTGCATCATAACATCCTTGAGCAGAGCAAACGACCGCGCTGAACTGTTGGCACCTGGCGTTCATCAGGCTTAGGCCTGGACAACGCAAACAAATTAGGGCACAAGACGCCCGTGCATCCATCCATCCATCCGTGCCTCAGTGCACCGATTGGCATACCCTCCTTCGGGAGCTCAAACTAGTTGTGCCGTCTGGGCGAATTGAGGCCAAAAGCCAAGGTTCGTCCATTCGACTGCTTCCGAAGTCGATCCACGACTTTCGGGCTTGCCAGAAATTCCTGGCCGACTCCGGTCGCGCTTTCCATACCTTCCCCCTCCCTGAGGAGAGGGAACTCAAGATTGTGGTGTCCGGGATTCCCCATGACACACCGATCTATTGGATCTGGGAGGATCTGGCGGAGAAGGGTTTCTTCCCTACCTCCGTTGTCCCTCTCCTATCCGGTGATCGGAAAAGGAAAAGCAATTCCTTTTACATCAGGATCCAGAAGATTGGTTCCTTCGCTGAAGTCTATAATCTGGAAACCATTCTGTGCCTCCGGGTGCAGGTTAGGGCTTTTAGTAGTAAGCCTAGGCCTTCCCAGTGCTTCCATGCCAGCGATTCGGCCACTCATCGGCTTTTTGTAAGATGCCGCCGCGTTGTTTACGCTGCGGAGAGGCCCACAACGAGAATTGTCCCGTTGTGAAGCCTCAACCCGCGACGTGCTGCAACTGCGGAGGCAGCCACCCGGCTAACTTTAGGGGTTGTAACCATTTTAAGAAGGCCCTAAAGAAACAGCAGCGGGAGCAAAACCGACAGGTTGAACCTCCTCGCCCAGCTCCTAGACCCTCGAAGCGGGCGGCAGTCCAACCATTCGCCTCAGCATCTACGGCTTTTCCTGCGGCACCTCCGGCTGAAGGAACCATAACATACGCTGCAGCGGTCGCTACGGCGCCCTCTGTGGCTTCCCAGAACCTCAGCACCTGCCGGAGTGCCTTCTCCTCAAGCGGCAACGCCCGCAGTACCCCCCTCACAGACCCAGCCGCCTAAGAAACGGCGCGCTAAGCGCAAGACTAGACAGCCAATTGTGGCAAAACATCTCTACCCGGAGGCTAACAACGCCCCTCCGGCTGCCCAGCAACTACCCGGCCAGGAGCCTGCTCCTGTTGCCCAGGCCCCTGCGACATCCATGGAAATCTCGCTAGCCCCCGAGCAGCCAGCTCCAATTGCCCAACCTCCCCTGAAGGCGGCATCTGCACCTTCCACGGCCCCAGCGCTGGCTAGTCAGGCCCTGTGGCCGGTGGTTCACCATTGGTCACTGAGGCTCAGCTGATGGCCTGGGTCAGCGGCATTGTTCCGCAAATTCTTGCTGCTCGGGATGTCCCGACTATACTCATGGCGATCCTAACATCGCTGATCGCCCCGATCGTCCCCTCATCTAACCATGGCTAGACAGTTTCGGTTCGTCGCGTGGAATGCAGATGGCATTCCGGCGCGTCGGGCCGAACTGGCAGCTTTCCTTGTCGAGTACGACGCAGATGTCGTACTCCTCTCTGAAACGCATCTTGCCCCTAACCGGCGATTTTCCCTGCCAGCCTATGCTTGCTACAGGAAAGACAGGAATGGTCCCGATCGCCACCGCGCATCTGGCGGAGTGGCGATCTTAGTCCACAGGCGACACTCTCATAGAGAACTCCCTGCCCCTGAAACTACCCTCATCGAAGCATGTGCTGTGGCGCTGGATGTAGCCGGCCTGGAGGTGCGCTTTGTTTCTGCGTACCACCCGCCCGGCCATCGAGCTCCACCGCATGAGGAGTGGGACGCCCTCCTAGACAGCGATCTCCAAACCATCGTAGCCGGAGACCTTAATGCCAAGCATCCCTCTTGGAACAGCAGAACGTCAAACCCCTACGGCAATTCTCTCCGTATGGTTGTCGAAGATGATCCCAGCGTCCTCATCATCGGCCCGTCCGAACCGACACACTTTCCCACTGCGGGTTATCCGCCGGATGTCCTTGATATTGTAATTGTCAAGGCCATCCCCTTTCATCTACAAGTCAGCGCGGTGTCGGACCTATCGTCCGATCACGACCCCCTACTTGTAACTGTCTTGCTGCCGTCGGTCTCACCCCGACTTCCCGATCATCTTGTTAGGAGAGTCAAATGGCGATACTACCATGATGATCTGGCCAGGCAGTTGCCATCTGTCCCTCCGGACCCACTCGACTCTTGTGATGACGTGCATCTCCGGGTACATCAGCTCCAGGACCTTGTCCAGTCTGCAATGGACAAAAACACCTATACTGTTCCGGTCAGTAATAAACGCTCCGACCTTCCTGCGGAAGTTCTCCAAGCCATCCGATTACGGCGCCAGCTCCGCCGCAGATGGCACCATACCCGTGATCCTGCCGCTAGACGGCGCTTTCGAGCCCAGTCGGAACACGTCTCGCACCTTCTGCTTGACGTAAACGCGAATCGATGGGACTCCTATTTGGAGTCCTTGGAAGTCGACCACGCCTCCGTATGGAGAGCCGCTGGTAGACTAAAAGGCGAACAGAGGACTCGCCACCCCTTGAATACCCCGGACGGCACTGTATACTCTGCAGAAGGCAAGGCGGAAGTCTTCGCCGACTGTATTGAGGAACAGTTCACCGTCCATAGAGGCATCTCTGACCGGGCTCATTTGGCCGTCGTCAGGGATTTCCTATCTGGATACTTTTCTGCTCCCCCCATTGATCCTCCTATTTCGGTCGACGAGGATGACCTTGCGTCTGTCGTAAGCCGACTGAAGAAGAGAAAGGCCCCTGGCCCCGATCGCATCGGCGCCGCTGCGTTGCAGAATCTCCCGCCTTCGGCAGTTGACGTTCTTCTTGAGCTGTTCAACTCCTGTCTCCGGCTGAGTTACTTCCCTCGCCTGTGGAAAACTGCTAACGTCATCATGATCCAGAAATCTAAAAAGCCGCCCACGCTACCTGGAAGCTACCGCCCGATATCACTATTGCCAGTAATCTCGAAGGTATTCGAGTGCCTTCTCCTGGCCCGTATTCGGCCCCTGGTGGATGGTTTCATCCGCGAGGAGCAGTTTGGGTTTAGGCCGAGGCACTCGACTACTCTTCAGCTAGTACGGGTTGTCACCTATCTAGCCGACGCTGCCAACAATCATCAGGCAACAGGCGCTGTCCTGTTGGATGTGAGCAAAGCCTTCGATAAAGTCTGGCACGAAGGCCTGCTCTACAAACTGGCGCATTCGCCAATCCCGACATCTATCGTCCACTTGCTCCGATCCTATCTGACGGATCGCACCTTCAGGATCAGCGTAGATGGGGCGTTCTCTCGGGTTCGCCCTGTCTCCGCCGGCGTCCCACAAGGATCTGTCCACGGCCCCGTTCTCTATGTACTGTACACGAACGATCTGCCTGTTTATCCCGGGGTCACGTTATCTCTATTTGCCGACGACGCGATGTTTCATTTTAGCTCGCTTTCGCCTTGGCGGACGAGCGTAATGTTACAACGCCAGTTGGCTATGCTTCCGGACTGGCTAAGGAAATGGCGGGTAGCGATGAATACGGAGAAATCCGAGGCGATCTGCTTTACGCATAAGTCCATTTCCCGATGCCAATCCCTCTCCTTAGAGGGGAGACCCATCAACTGGACCGAGACGGTGAAGTACCTAGGTGTTCGGCTTGATCGGCACTTAAACTTCAACGCCCACGTGACCTCAACCCTCAACTTGGCTCGTGGCGTCCGAGCCAAACTATCACCTATGCTTTCGCGGAACAGCTGCCTGGCTGTCCGTACCAAACTTACATTGTATCTACTGTTCCTCCGAACAGTACTCACTTATGCGGCACCCGCCTGGTGGCCTCTCCTGTCGGCCACCAACAGGCATAGGCTGACTACATTTCAGAACTGGACCCTACGCTCCCTCACGGGGTCCCCGTGGTATGTGCGAAATACCGCCATACATCGGGGTCTCCGTGTTCCCACCTTAAAAGTCTTCGTCTGGTCCCTGGCAACGAATTTGTTCGCCAAGGCCGGCGAGTCCCCTTATCCGCACCTCCGAAGGCTTAACAGCATGGAGAATGCACCGCCCCCTCGCCGCGTCAGGCGCCCTAGGGCGCTGTTAGACGACCCCCCTAAGTTCATCACATGAACCCCCCAAAACGAATCCCCCAACCTTCTGGAAATCTGAACCGATCACCATCAATCACTACCTGCGCCTGCCGAAACTGTAGTCAATCATGCTGCGGCAGATTGAATGGATAGATTATTGCCAGCATCGCTTTGCCGATTCGGCAGGGCCTTGATCCGGGACATGGGCTCTCGCGAGGTTGTGCAAATGCCTTCCTTGCGAAAGCCGACTGCCCCGGTGATAAGTTCCGTCGACTCGGCCGCTGCCTTCGCGCGTCTCTAAGTTTCCGTGGGCTATGTCCCGGAGACCAATGAGACGCGACCAGGCGTTGCGATTGGCTGAAGCCTTGATCACGACTAAGATCCCCGTCAGCACCTGCTTTGTTGATTTGGCAGGGTAATGACCTGACACATGAGCTCCCGCGAGGTTGTGCAAGTGCCTTCCTTGCGAAAGCTGGCTGTCTCGGTGACATTACCTACCATTTCGGCCGACGCTCTAGGGCGCTCGAGCTTCTTGTCCTCGCCAGTGCGTCACCACGTTCCCAAAGGCTAGCCTGAGGGGACCAAGGTGTCGCGCCTTGGCCGGACAATTGGCTGAAGCAAAAGCTTAAGCTTGCCACCGAGGTGGCCATGTTAAGTTATCATGGACCCGCGGACTGCACCATAACATCCTTGAGCAGAGCAAACGACCGCGCTGACCTGTTGCCACCTGGCGTTCATCAGGCTTAGGCCTGGACAACGCACACAAATTAGGGCGCAAGACGCCCGTGCATCATCCATCCATCCATCCATCATCCTACAGGATAGATTACTTCTACGATTACTCGGTAAGTATCATTTGATGCTTACTTTATATATATTCTGTCTGAGTGGATGATTGTGTGTGTGCATGTGGGTATGGCATATGTATTCTTCCTTACAGTATATTACGATATACGTACGTGAGGCTTACGTATGTTCATACAAGTATGAAAATTGTATGCGTATGTGCATGCTTTTGTATGCACATACCGTACGACAGGTATATATACATGTCCGGGATTTGTGTGTGTAGACTCTAGGCTGTACTAGGTCGGGACGGTCAAGGGAGCTTCTGTTACGTTCACATGAAGAAAACCTGTTCATGACAGTCCTTCCATGGCCTTCGCTATAAACAATATTCGTTACATTGTACGTAACATGGGACTATGTGATACATGATAATACATGCAGTTCCTACAGGACAGATTACTTCTAATTTTACTTGGTAAGTATCACTTGATGCTTACTGTATATGTATTCTGTCTGAGTGGGTGATTGTGTGTGTGAATGTGGGTATGGCATATGTATTCTCCCTTACAGATTAGTACGATATGCATAAGTGAAGCTTACATTTGTTCATACAAGTATGAATGTTGTACGTGTATGTGCATACCATTGTATGCAAGTACCACACACTACTGGAGAACGACGCTGGACTCTGGACATATCCAGAACCACGCCAAGTCAGGAGTAACGGAAACCCAACTCTGGACATCGCTGGACCCCGTCAATAAGTCGTGAGGTCATCAAAACTCGAGGTGACATGCATAATGCATTTGTAAATGATTCTTTTAAAACAGATAATAAAGACTATATAAAGAGACAATGAATTAAAACAAAAAAGGTATATAATTAGAAATAATATAATAGAGTCTTAGGTAAATGTTTTAGTCGTAAGAATGAGCGATCGCATATAGAGAACTATAGAAGAAAAGAGAGTTTAATTTTGAGATAGTATATTTTTTTATCAAAGTAAAATAATTGAAATGATTTGATATTTGCATTTTTAGAAGAGAATTGTTTAAATTTTTAATAGAACAAATGCCAGTCTAAGTGTAAATAATATAATTTTGAATTTAATTTTTAAAAATATATGTATTGACTGAGGAAGCTGAGGTCAAATCTGAGTAAATGAATTGAATTAATATTATATTTCAATTTTTTTTTCTTTTAGTAAATCACATTGAATAAATGTCTAGATTAAGATTATTAACATATCTAGATGTAAGAGTGTTATAAATGTGTATAACACCGTATAGCTTAAGAGATAAACACTTAATAAGGAGTGTTATCTTGATCGGAGATTATTAACAAAGTTTATTATTTATAATGCTTTTTAAACAATAAACATGAAATTTTAACTACTCATAAATCTACTACTCTTATTATAGTTACACCTGGTATAGCTATACAACCTGCATACATAAAAGGTAACGTTATATAACACATAAAGTTGTAACTTAGTTTAATTGTGGCACCCCACGAACGAAGGGGCTCCACAAAATAAATTATATTTGATATGTATCGTTGTAATACATTCCGGGATTTGTGTGTTTAGGCTCTAGGCTGTCCTAGGACGAGATGATCAAGGGAGTTTCTCTTATGATCCCGTGAAGAAATCCTGTTCATGACAGACCTTCCATGGACTTCGCTATAAATTGTTTTCGTGGCATGGCCTCTAACATGAAATTATGTGGTAGATGATGATACATGCTGTTCCTACACAACAGATTACTTCTAAGTTTACTCGGTAAGTATCATTTGATGCTTACTGTATATAAATTCTGTCTGAGTGGGTGATTGTGTGTGAGCATGTGAGTATGGCATATGTATTCTTCCTTACACTTTAGTACGATATACATAAGTGAAGCTTACATTTGTTCATACAAGTATGAATGTAGTACGTGTATGTGCATACCATTGTATGCACATACCGTACGACAAGTATATATACTGCAACGATACAGCCATATGCTGTATTAAGCATTGATTTAAATAAATATAAAATTTGTATATTAATATAAGTTTGTGGTAAATGGACAGGTCTGAAATTTTAGTAATGCTTCATTGTTAAACTAGGGGAGAAATTAACCTGTTTCAACAGGCAAAGAACACCTGCTCGATTTTATGTGTGTTACGCGTGTAGCTTGTGTGTGTTAGTGATGCATGTACAGACAGGAATCTCAGCTACCCTCTCCAATTAATTACTAAAATAATTATTGTAATTCACTGAGTGAAAACTGATTAGTGTATAAACAAACAAAAGGCACCAAAGTGTGTGTAAATTTTATAGTTATCCTCAGTAAAATAATGACGTTAATAGGACACACTACGCGATGTCAGTGCGAAATAAATGTGCCAAAAATACGCAAATTACTCTAAGACGCTTAAATTAATACAGTGAGTGCTTAATCAAATTAGCTATGCTTTGTTCTATCTCGATCCCGTACAAAACATTGCCATTTGCAAAAAATTGCAAATATATGAAAAGGTTCGGGAGTGGGGGCTAGCATGTGACCTGCAGGTCTCGACAGGATAATTTCGGAACCAACAGGTGCGGAATCTCGAGAGGGTATAAATTAAGGGTTCGACTGGAAACCCTTCTCTTCTTTTCAAAACACAGTTGCAGTCGGACACGCTGTCCGTCGGCAGAACAGTTTATTTTGTTATAAGTCTCATCTATGAACGAATTAAGACGTTCAGTAATTATGTTTACAATATTACGGGAAACGTAGAGTACCGGGACCGTTTAGGTCAGCAAGAGCATCAACAGAGAAGCTACAAGAGCGACACGAGATGCTAGACGTTAGAGAGATGCTTCTGAAACGCCTAACAGCCGTACGAGTTCCACCTCGCAGCAGATAGTAATTCTCTGGGACGGACCACACACTAATGGAGAACGACGCTGGACTCTGGACATATCCAGAACCACGCCAAACCAGGAGTAACGGAAACCCAACTCTGGACATCGCTGGACCCCGTCAATAAGTCGTGAGGTCATCAAAACTCGAGGTGACATGCATAATGCATTTGTAAATGATTCTTTTAAAACAGATAATAAAGACTATATAAAGAGACAATGAATTAAAACAAAAAAGGTATATAATTAGAAATAATATAATAGAGTCTTAGGTAAATGTTTTAGTCGTAAGAATGAGCGATCGCATATAGAGAACTATAGAAGAAAAGAGAGTTTAATTTTGAGATAGTATATTTTTTATCAAAGTAAAATAATTGAAATGATTTGATATTTGCATTTTTAGAAGAGAATTGTTTAAATTTTTAATAGAACAAATGCCAGTCTAAGAATAAATAATATAATTTTGAATTTAATTTTTAAAAATATATGTATTGACTGAGCAAGCTGAGGTCAAATCTGAGTAAATGAATTGAATTAATATTATAATTCAATTTTATTTTCTTTTAGTAAATCACATTGAATAAATGTCTAGATTAAGATTATTAACATATCTAGATGTAAGAGTGTTATAAATGTGTATAACACCGTATAGCTTAAGAGATAAACACTTAATAAGGAGTGATATCTTGATCGGAGATTATTAACAAAGTTTATTATTTATAATGCTTGTTAAAACAATAAACATGAAATTTTAACTACTCATAAATCTACTACTCTTATTATAGTTACACCTGGTATAGCTATACAACCTGCATACATAAAAGGTATCGTTATATAACACACAAAGTTGTAACGTAGTTTAATTGTGGCACCCCACGAACGAAGGGGCTCCACAAAATAAATTATATTTGATATGTATCGTTGTAATACATTCCGGGATTTGTGTGTTTAGGCTCTAGGCTGTACTAGGACGAGATGATCAAGGGAGTTTCTCTTATGATCCCGTGAAGAAATCCTGTTCATGACAGACCTTCCATGGACTTCGCTATAAATTATTTTCGTGGCATGGCCTCTAACATGAAATTATGTGGTAGATGATGATACATGCTGTTCCTACACAACAGATTACTTCTAAGTTTACTCGGTAAGTATCATTTGATGCTTACTGTATATAAATTCTGTCTGAGTGGGTGATTGTGTGTGAGCATGTGAGTATGGCATATGTATTCTTCCTTACAGTATACTACGATATACGTAAGTGGGGCTTACATATGTTCATACAAGTACGAATGTAGTACGTGTATGTGCACACCTTTGTATGCACTTGCCGTACGACAGGTATAAATACATGTCCGGGATTTGTGTGTGTAGGCTCTAGGCTGTACTAGCTCGAGACGGTCAAGGGAGCTTCTCTTACAATCCAGTGATGAAATCCTGTTCATGATAGACCTTCCATGGCCTTCACTATAAACAATTATCATGGCATGGTCTCTAACATGGAATTATGTGGTATATGATGATACATGCTGTTCCTACAGGACATATTATTTCTACGTTTACTCGGTAAGCATAATTTGATGCTTACTGTATATATATACATAGTTACCGTTGGTCTCCAGATCACTGTATATGATTAAATAAATAATTACCTTATTTTATCCACTAAGTGATCTTCTTTTTCTTTTTAATTACTACATGTTTCAGGGCTTATATCCCCATCTTCAGGTAAAAGCAAATCTACCCTATTATTAGGGTTTCGTTAAAAATTCACAACGACACAAACACATAACACACTTAAATAAATTAACATTGAACATTAAATCTGTATCGGAACACGCTACAAACGAACCAGTGCACTGGCCGAAGTCCGACTTTCAACTGATCCGTACACGCTATTCACGGTTTGTTTTCATAGCTGTGTCATATAGTTTATTTGATTTGAATGATAACTGTTAATTAAGTACCTGATTTTTATTTCTTCTTAAGGCCTTGTATATTTCAAATTCCTCTAAAGCATCCAGTAGTTGACCCTTTTTACCTATATGTAAAGGTTCCAAATTCTCTTTAAATCCAGAGTATATATGATTTTCGTTTATTAGATGTTGTGCGTAATGCGATACATTATTATTGGGGAACTTCTTAGGTAAATGTTCTTTAAATCTCTCGGAAAATTTTCTCCCCGTCTGGCCTATATAGATTTTATCGCATTCATTACACCGGATTCTATAAACGCCAGAACAATCCTCTAGTAATGCTTTGGTATTAGGCTTAAGTATATTTGTTAATTTGTTCGTGGTCCTGAATGAGACAATAATCCCTAGCTTTTTTAATTCATTATGTAGTGTATTAGGTAGTATGTTTGTATATCTAGCAGAAACGTATTGGGTTTTATCTTTAACTTTGTCCAATCGTTTTAATTTATTAGCGTGTTTATATATTATTTTATCAATGATTTTACTATTGTAACCATTCACTATCGCTATATGTTTTATTATATTAATTTCATCGTTATAGTCTTCTATGTCCATCGGTATATTTGTCAATCTATGTGCCAGTGCGTTAAAAGTTGCCATTTTATGTGTATAAGGATGATTGGAACTAGCATGTATGGCTATATCAGTTGTTGTTGGCTTTCTATATATTTTAAAGCTAAGGAGGTTATTACGTTTATATGTGGTTACGTCCAGGAAATTCAACATATTGTTATGTCCTACTTCCATAGTGAATTTAATATTACTGTTTATGCCGTTCAAAAAAGTAAGCAATCCGTCTATCTGTCTAAGAGTACCACCAAAAATTAAAAATGTGTCGTCTACGTACCGTGTGTATGAGATGATTTTATTGTATAACTTGTTTTGGTCAGATAGTATATACTTGTTCTCATAATGATTCATGTAAATCTCCGCTAAAATTCCACTCACCGGTGAACCCATGGCCAGCCCATTTTCCTGGATAAAAAACTTATTGTCGTGTGTAAAGTAATTCTGTTGCACAACAATTTTCAATAAAAATATAAGTTCATCAATTTGTATCTGTTTTAAGACATTTGTCTTGATTAAAAGTCTCTCGAGAATATTTATCGTCTCTAGCACGGGTATGTTCGTATACAAATTCACTATGTCCATAGATATCAGTTTATGGTTAGGCAGTACTTTAATTTTTTTAACTTTGTTTACAAATCCTATTGTATTTTTTACGCTATGTATGTTGTCCATTACTAAGCTGTTTTTGATGATTATTTGTAGCTTTTTGGCTACATTATAGCTTGGGGCAGTTGTATGATTTATTAAAGGACGTATTGGTATATTAGGTTTGTGTAACTTTGGTAGTCCTCTGAAAGTAGGCGCTTTCAGATTTATATTTTTGATACGTCGTCTAGTTTTGAGCATCGAATAAATTAACACATTTATTCACCGCTGAGTTTATGGCTTTTGTATATTTAATGGTGGGGTCATTATTTAGGGTCTTAATATTATTTTCATTTATAAAATCATAGCATTTTTGTGTGTATTCAGTTTTATTGATGATAACTACTGTACTACCTTTATCAGCCTTAGTTATCATTGCGTCAAAATTTTCTAATTTGCGTTTGATGTTCTTCGCGATTTTAATTTCATTACTAGGTCTCATGTTATGCGTCCTACCCGACTGTAATATACGATTTAATTTATAGTTGATAGCTACCCGTGTATCATTCTGAATTTCCTGGTTTTTTATTTGTTTAATGACAGCTTCTGCATTTACAACTTCTCTTATTAACATGTCTTTTCCATAATCAGATAAATTATGTTGTAAACCCTTAGATAATAAACTACATTCTTCATTAGATAGTTCAATGTTCGTGAGGTTATCTACACGCTTATAAAATTTGTGTTTACAAATTATGTTATCTGCTTTGTTTTGCTCGCGGTTCAATTTATCATATAGCGATAGTGAATGGTTACAATAGTAAAATCATTGATAAAATAATATATAAACACGCTAATAAATTAAAACGATTGGACAAAGTTAAAGATAAAACCCAATATGTTTCTGCTAGATATACAAACATACTACCTAATACACTACATAATGAATTAAAAAAGCTAGGGATTATTGTCTCATTCAGGACCACGAACAAATTAACAAATATACTTAAGCCTAATACCAAAGCATTACTAGAGGATTGTTCTGGCGTTTATAGAATCCGGTGTAATGAATGCGATAAAATCTATATAGGCCAGACGGGGAGAAAATTTTCCGAGAGATTTAAAGAACATTTACCTAAGAAGTTCCCCAATAATAATGTATCGCATTACGCACAACATCTAATAAACGAAAATCATATATACTCTGGATTTAAAGAGAATTTGGAACCTTTACATATAGGTAAAAAGGGTCAACTACTGGATGCTTTAGAGGAATTTGAAATATACAAGGCCTTAAGAAGAAATAAAAATCAGGTACTTAATTAACAGTTATCATTCAAATCAAATAAACTATATGACACAGCTATGAAAACAAACCGTGAATAGCGTGTACGGATCAGTTGAAAGTCGGACTTCGGCCAGTGCACTGGTTCGTTTGTAGCGTGTTCCGATACAGATTTAATGTTCAATGTTAATTTATTTAAGTGTGTTATGTGTTTGTGTCGTTGTGAATTTTTAACGAAACCCTAATAATAGGGTAGATTTGCTTTTACCTGAAGATGGGGATATAAGCCCTGAAACATGTAGTAATTAAAAAGAAAAAGAAGATCACTTAGTGGATAAAATAAGGTAATTATTTATTTAATTGTATATATATATTCTGTCTGAATGGGTGATTGTGAGTGTGAATGTGGGTATGGCATATGTATTCTTCCTTAGAGTATATTACGATATACGTAAGTGAGGCTTACATATGTTGATACAAGTATGAATGTTGTACGTTGTAACGAAGTCGTTGGATGCGTCTTTCTTTGTTTAAGCCCCGCGATGGAAGCGAAATCTGTAACGAAGTATCTGTCTTTGTTTAAGCCCCGCGATGGAAGCCAATCTGTAACGAAGAGACTGGTGTGTCTGTGTAAAAGATGTGTGTACACTTCTGTTGTATGTGTTAGTGCGTTAGTCTCGCACTGGGGTCGTTACATCAATGGTTGCCGCTAACGATGTCCGTAGCGATGTCACAATTATCAGTACAACCGAGTGGAAACCTTACCTGTAATTCCATAGGGGTTTGTGAATCCCGGGTGGCGCCAAATTGTTTGTTGAAAACAATTAAATTTATGAGATAATGTGTTAAAAAGGTGTTTTCAGCGATGACGGCCGAGGCATTCGAATCGGTTCCCGCCTTTGTACAGCTTGCTGTATCGAACAGGTAGCGAAAGCGCTAGTCGTCTATTCTGTAAGTTCGCTAACACACACATATATAATAAAATTTCCTATGAAATAAAACAATGGTTACACTCTGTACTGTTTCTTTAATGGTTGTTTGGTAATTATGCAGTTTGACAATAATAATATTATTTGGTATTTAATAAATTTGCTCCGACATTAATCATGAAACGCTTTCTCTCAGTTTGACGAAAACGATATTGAAACGAGCTATTCGATGCAGTAATGGCTGCTGTTTATATTTTACACGTATACTCGTTCAAAATCTGGAGTCCTTTTAATTACAAGGAAAACATTCAGTATGATTACAATAAAAAAAGTACACTACCTTACATTATTCGTACTTAAGTAATATAAAGTGTGGCTAAAATTTGTTCTGCAGTGTAGTAATATGTGTTTCAAAAGTTCGCAGTCTAATGCGAGGTTATTTTTTAGTTAACAAGTTTTTCTATGTAAGTTTATTTTATTTAATCCTTGAAGGAAATTATTTTCAGTTCATAGTGATAGTTCGTATAGATCTGAGAAATATTTAAAGTGCTTTTATTCCTGGAATTCGGGTATTTAAATGATACTTACCAGTTCAGAAGGTTTGTGATAGATCGTTGTTCATTTGAATTGGAAAATTCGTCAATTTGAGTAATTTAGGCTGCTGGCGTCCTTTTCAGATTAGTCTTGGGAATTTCTTCTTTTAATTTTCATTTAAATTGTTCCTGGACATTATTTAAATGTTATTACTCTTCATCTCCTTCTCACTTGTATATGTTTTTGACTTTTGACTAGTTTTTTAACATTGTAAAGTAAAATTTATGCCATACAAAATGTTGCGTCCCTACTATATAAGCATCACTATCTCAGTCATGAGAATTAACGGAAAATTAGTAACCAACAGCTCGTTTCTATGGTAACCTATTACCTTTGATTGGCTAAGGCATGGTTTATTACCATTGTTATTATATTTGAATTTTTATTCAAAATTACTGTATATTTTCTGATTGCTTTTATTCTTCTGTCTTCCTTCCTGAGTATTAAATATTATCACTACTGTTTGTCTTTCCTTTCAAAGATTAAATTAATACCTCATAAGGTTGTGTTCTATTAGATATTAACTTTTGTACAATTATGTTAACATTTGTTAATTACATATTTCTTTTAATTTAAGTTCTTATTGTAACATTTTTCTTTTAAAATGATTTACACATTATTCTTGGCTAGTTACTTGCCTTAGATTTGTTAATTTCGTTGTGGATTTTATACAATTTGCAATTATTTGTTTTGACAGTTAGGCATTTCAGAGGCACTAGTAGCCATTGATCATATTTACTGAATTTATATAAATGATGTCTCATTTTATTCTAATGTGTTTTGTTTTGTTATTATCCCATTTGTATGGTTCTGTTATTTTCTACATTAACTGATTTTCTAGTGTAATTAGATTTGTATTGTCTTAACTTCTTAATTATCTATTTTGCCTTTGTTAACAATATGGCTACCACTCCCAATCCTTCATCAATTAAAAACATAACATCTAGGAGTATGCTCTGTACAATTTCTTCAGTCATATCCTATTCATAAATATAATTACACATTCATTATATTTGGTCTCCAGTCGCAGTGAAATTGAAATTAATAAATACCTTTTTCTTTATCCGTGCGGCGACTATGTCTTTGATGTCTTACGACATGTTTCATATTCTTGACACGTTCGTTATGAACTAGAAGAAAAAACAATTTTACCTGATGATGGGAACGTGTTCCCAAAACATGTCGTAAGACATCAAAGACATGGTCGCAGCACGGATAAAGAAAAAGGTGTTTATTAATTACAATTACACAATTATTCAACAATTATTAAGTAAAGTTTGTTTACAACTCATTTTATTAATTACTATTTTTTGGGTGTTAAGCAATATCACACCTTTTGAATTTACTTAATTCATTTTCCCTTATAATCTGGGGTGTTTATTGATTACATTATTAACTTCTTATTCCCTAATTAATCTTTACCTTCAATCCATGTTAACACTAGCTGTTTATCTTTTCATGGGATTCTCCCTATTAATTACAATTGTTTACAATTAAACTTAATTTTCTTAAAATCCTTTCTTAATTAGCAATGTCATCATCACCTTCCAGTGTTTATAGATAAGTGTAGATCTTTTGTATTTAGGTAGTCTTTAGCAAGGCCTTTAAAATCTATGAAGTCATCAGTATTCATAGATACTACAGTAAAAGGTGTTGTCAATTTTGCACTTGCAACTAACGCATCAAGATCTTTAGGAGTTATCGCTTTCGCAGCTTTGCGTTTTTTCTCAATCACTCCAAAATCACGGTCACAGTTCATGTAGCTGTGTCCACTTACAAGATATTTCACATCAATTGAACGATAAAATCCTTTGTGGACTAAATAAATAATAGACATTAACAGCATCTGGTTTTTGTTTTGTGCTCCGCAATTATCGCACCATAACACAAGCCTTTTACGAGGAAAGTGGCCTTCAGTAGAAGCAACTTTAAACAAACAAGAAGCTATTTCGTTAGCGCCACGGCCTCCAATCCCTTCATGCCACATACACATATATGCAGAGCCATTGTCTCCAACATGTATTCGTAGATTGTAGCAAGATAGCTGTCTACAATAAAACATAGTGCTATGAGTAAGCATTGGAACAAACATAACTTGTTGCAGGTCCATGCATAAGGTTGTATAAGTAGCCGTTGGAAGCTGTGAAGATGTTATATTTTGTTTCATACACTTATGAGCCTTTTCCCATTTTCGGTGATGCAACTCTTGCTGGGTTTTTACTTCCTGTTTTGCCTTTTCGCTGGTCGTAGATTGCAACTTTGCCTTCAAAAAGTCACACTTTTTACAGGTATCAACTGCAAGAGCTTTAAATTTTAGGTTTGGAAAATCTTGTTTTAAAACTTCTGCGTAAAAACTGTATGTAACTGCACTTGCAGGATTTTGTTTTTACTTCCATATTCCTTAAGGAATGGAAGTATGGTGATGGCAAAAAAAATCGTGTTCGAGATTATTGCAGATTCTGATTCTACTACACTCAAAACATGAAAAAAAGTCGTTTTCCGAAAAGTGTCTGTGTGTGTGTGTGTGTCTGTGTGTCTATAGATTTTTTTTCTATGGCAAACGATAACTGCCGCAAATTCAAACAAAATCAAATAATTTTTTGCATACAGCCCTGATTTGTAGAGTACTCACGACCTATTGTTTTTGGTGAAGATCGGTTGAGGGAAAGGGGTAATTTACCGGCAACGGTTTTTTTTTATCAAGGGAAATTTTTTTTTTTTGGCAAACGATAACAGCCGCAAATTCAAACAGAATCAAATAATGTTTCGCATACAGCCCTGAATTGTAGAGTTCTCAAGATCTATTGTTTTTGGTGAAGATCGGTTAAGGGAAAGGGGTAGTTTACCTGTAACGTTTTATGTTTTAACAAGGGTATTTCCTATGGCAAACGATAACAGCCGCAAATTCAAACAGAATCAAAAGATTATTTGCATACAGCCCTAAATTGTAGAGTTCTCAAGACCTGTTGTTTTTGGTGAAGATCGGTTAAGGGAAAGGGGTAGTTTACCTACAACGTTTTTTTAACAAGGGTATTTTCTATGGCAAACGATAACAGCCGCAAATTCAAACAGAATCAAATAATTTTCTGCATACAGTCCTTATTTGTAGAGTACTCAAGACCAATTGTTTTTGGTGAAGATCGGTTGAGGAAAAGGGGTAGTTTACCTGCAACGTTTTTTTATCAAGCGTATTTTCTATGGCAAACGATAACAGCCGCAAATTCAAACATAATCAAATAATTTTTTGCATACGTCAGTGAATTGTAGAGGACTCTAGGAATTTTGATTTTGGTGAAGATCGGTTAATGGGAAGGGGTAGTTTACCAGCAACCTTTAACAAGAGTAAAGTACTTGGAAATTCATTTAAACTTTTTCAAACAATGGTAATTGTTAAAAATAAAATAATTTTGTTGCCAGGCAATAAAATTATAGTTTTTTCATTTATGTATTTTTTTCTCAGTTATGTACTGTTTACGTTTCCATTTTATTATTATGACTACCGCAATGGAAAGGCAGGGAAGACACACACACACACACACACACACACACACACACACACACACACACACACACACACACACACACACAGTTCGCGTTATTTTTGGCCTCATTCATGTTTATTTTCTTACATTTGCACGGTTTTTAAATGGAAAGTGCCGAACCCATACCAACATAACGCATGCAAGCCGAAAAAGAGTCCAGCGTGGATAGCGATTTCCTTCCTATGGATCGCTGGGCAGTGTAACTGCACGTGTTTACAGAGGAACGATTCATAGACAGACTTTTCGTCTTTAGGGAATATTTAGGTAATATTTCATTTCGAAAATGATTTTAAATATAAATCTTAGAATATGGAAGTCATGTATGGTTCTCCATACCGATATTTTAAAAGCCACATACATTCGGTGTTTATTTAGATCAGGTGACAAAAACTCATTACTTGATTTTTTTCGGCTGTAGTGACTTTCGTATTTGGGGAATGAGTTTATATGATATCTTACAAGATTTCGATCATCTTCTGTAAATTTAAACTTGTGTGCATTTGATGCAGGTGTTTTCCCTCTTTTGTCCTCAAAAACCAAGCAACCTGATTTCTTTTTTGTTTGTAAAACAATCAATTTCCTTTCAGATATAGAAAAAATTTCTTTGAAGTTTTTTTTGCACACTTGTACATTTTTCCCTGTACCATCGGGGATGTTATAAGCAAAAGTACAAGTCCGCCTACTTTCTGCTGGACTTTCGTACGTCCCATGACGTCTGCGACCAATAGGTAACATTTGAATATGATTAAATAAATATGTTCCTTGGCTTTCTTCATCAACTTTATAAAACTCCAAAAACAATAGCTGTTTTTGTTCATTGCTTATGTTTTTACACTCGTACTTACAGGAGCAGCTTGCCTGTTCTGCTGGTGCTTGTTTTGCAGGTATCTCTTTCCCACGACTGTTAATGTACGGCTGGCCCTTTTCTCTTGCTTCACGTCTCTTACGAACAATCACCTTCTTCTTAACAGGCTTTTCCATTTTCTGGTAGGTACACTAAACACACAACCGAAGCACACTCTAAAACACACGCGTGAAACGACCGAAATCACTGCCGTGTCAACGTACTGTCACCAACCCCGCGACTAGTGCAACTGCGTAGCTTAGGCACATACATCATGGCGGTGGCACTTACATCCCTTCCCATCTCAGCCCCGCTGGCACTTGCACAGTGCTGCTATCTTCGAACTGCTCTTGAAACTAGTAGGAATTTTTCTGGCACTTACAACCTTTCTCGTTTCATTACGCTTAGCTTATACAACCCTTTTCACTAAAAAAGTCATTTTTTTATTTTTTGGCACTTACATCCTTTTCCATTTTTTGCACTCAATTATTGTTTATTATTGATTATTAAGCGTTTTGTTACCATAAATATGGTTTCTAACTATTTTGGGGTTCTACCCTTTCACTATTACACTCCTTAAATGTCTACGTTAAGTGTTTCTTAGTGGGTAATCCCTATAATTATTCTCTTTGTCACTTTACTTTCTCACTTTCTCACTATTTCTTTCTTTACAAATATTATACATAGTGTTCCAAAGGTTATATTTCTATAGAGTTTTATTACATCTAACTTTAATTCTTGGGTTAGTGTACTTTTTTTTATTATATTACTATACTGGGTTTTGTTAAATCAGTTACATTAATTATTTAATTGATAATAATATTTATTTCTGATATTGGATAATCATTGGCTTTATTCCCAATATTATACTTGAGTGTTCCATTTCTCCCTTACATTTTTGGGATGTTTCTGATTCCTTGGTTTCACTTTATTTCCTTTACGCTTGATTAGTTTCATTTTCATTTTTCTTCTTCTTCTCCTTCATTTTCAATTGGCTTTATTCTTATTTGGTTTCGGTTTTTTCCCTTCTTCTTTGTTTTCCTGTTTGTTTGGTCAATCAGTTGGGTTAGGTCATGTCGTCGTTTGTCGTGTCATTTGTTGTAACAACGTGTTATCGTGTTGTAACAACGTGTAAGAGAATACATTTGTATGCACATATACAACAGGTATATATACATGTCCGGGATTTGTGTGCGCAGGCTGTAGGCTGTACTAGGACAGTCAAGGACGGTCAAGGGAGTTTCTCCTACGTTCTCGTGAAGAAATCCAGTTCATGACAGACCATCCATGGCCTTCGCTATACACAATGTTCGTAGCATGGTCACAAAACTGGAAATATGTGGTATATGATGATACATGCTGTTCCTACAGGACAGATTTCTTCTACGTTTACTAGGTAGGTATCATTTGATGCTTACCGTATATAAATTCTGTCTGAGTGGGTGAATGTGTGTGTGAATTTTGGTATGGCATTTGTATTCTTCCTTACAGTATATTACGATATACGTAAGTGAGGCTTACATATGTTCATACAAGTATGAAAATTGTATGTTTGTGCATGCTTTTGTAAGCACATATCGTACGACAGGTATATGTACATGTCCGGGATTTGTATGTGAAGGCTCTAGGTTGTACTAGGTCGGGACGGTAAAGGGAGCTTCTCTTACGTTCATGTGAAGAAATTCTGTTCATGACAGACCTTCCATGGCCTTCGCTATAAACAATACTTGTGGCATTGTCCCTAACAAGGAATTATGTGATATATGCAGTTCCTACATGACCGATTACTTCTATTTTTACTCGGTAAGTATAATTTGATGCTTACTGTATACATACATACACACACACACACACACACATATATATATATATATATATATATATATATATTCTGTTTGAATGGGTGATTGTGAGTGTAAATGTGGGTATGGCATATGTATTCTTCCTTACAGTATATTACGATAAACGTAAATGAGGCTTACATATTTTCCTACAAGTATGAATGTTGTACGTGTAATTGCATACTTTAGTATGCACATACCGTACGACAGGTATTCATGTCCGGAATTTGTGTGTGTAGGCTCTAGGTTGTATAATAGGACAAGACGGTAATGGAGTTCATGGCAGACCTTCCACGGCCTTCGCTATAAATTATTTTCTGTCATTTTCTCTAATATGGAATTATGTGCTGATACATGCTCATCCTACAGCACAGATTAATTCTATGTTTACTCGCTAAGTATCATTTGATGCTTACAGTATATAAATTCTACCTAATTGGGTGATTGTTTGTGAGCATGCGAGTATGGCATACGTATTGTTCCTTGCAGTATACTACGATATACGTAAGTGAAGCTTACATGTGTTCATACAAGTATGAATGTTGTAGGTGTAAGTGCATACTTTTGTATGCACATACCGTACGACAGGTATATAAACATGTCCGGGATTTGTGTGTGTAGTCTCTAGGCTGTACTGAGACAAGACGATCAGTGGGAGTTTCTCCTTCGTTCTCCTGAAGAAATCCTGTTCATGACAGACCTTCCACGGCCTTCGCTATTCACAATGTTCGTGGCATTGCCTCTAATATTAAAATATGTGGTACATGATATTACATGCTGTTCCTACAGGGCATATTTCTTCTACGTTTACTCGGTATGTGTCACTTGATGCTTACTGTATATAGGCCTATATTCTGTCTGAGTGGGTGATTGCGTGTGTGAATGTGGGTATGGCATATGTATTCTCCCTTACAGTATATTACGATATACGTAAGTGAAGATTATATTTTTTCATACAATTATCAATGTTGTACGTGTATGTAGATACCTTTGTATACACATATCGTACGACAGGTATATATACATGTCCGGGATTTGTGTGTGCAGGCTCCAGGCTATACTAGGACGAGACGGTCAAGGAAGTTTCTCTTACGTTCAAGTGAAGAAATCCTGTTCAATACACACCTTCTATGGCCTTCGCTATAAATACATTTCTTAGCATGGTCACAAACATGGAATTATGTGGTATATGATGATACATGATGTTCCTACTGGGCAGATTACTTCTATGTTTACTCGGTAGTTATCATTTGATGCTTACTGTATACAAATTCTGTCTGAGTGGGTGATTGTGTGTGTGAATTTTGGTATGGCATATATAATCTTCCTTACAGTATATTACGATACACGTAAGTGAGGCTTACATATGTTCATACAAGTATGAAAATTGTATGTGTTTGTGCATGCTTTTGTAAGCAAATACCGTACGACAGGTATATGTACATGTCCGGGATTTGTGTGTGAAGGCTCTAGGCTCTAATAGGTCGGTACGGTAAAGGGAGCTTCTCTTACGTTCATGTGAAGAAATCCTGTTCTTGACAGACCATCCATGGCCTTCGCTGTACACAATATTTGTGGCATTGTCCCTAACAAGTAATTATGTGGAATATGATGGCACATGCAGGTCCTACATGACAGACTACTTCAACTTTTACTCGGTAAGTATCATTTGATGCTTACTGTATATATATATATATATATATATATATATATATATATATATATATAATATGTCTGAATGGGTGACTGTGAGTGTAAATATGCGTATGGAATATTTATTTTTCCTTATTGTATATTACGATATACGTAAGTGAGGCTTACATATGTTCATACAAATATGAATGTTGTACGTGTAAGTGTATACTTTAGTATGCACATTCCGTACGACAGGTATAAATACATGTCCGGGATTTGTGTGTGTAGGCTCTAGGCTGTACTAGGACGAGACGGTCTAGGGAGTTTCTCTTACGTTCCCGTAAGAAAATCCTGTTCATGAGAGACCTTCGATGGATTTCGCTATAAATTGTTTTCGTAGCATGGTCTTTAACATGGCATTATGTGGTATATGATGATAGATTCTGTTCATACAGGATAGATTACTTCTACGTTTACTCGGTAGGTATTTCATTTGATGCTTACTATATATATTTATTCTGTCTGAGCGGGTGATTGAGTGTGTGAATGTTTGTATATCATTTGTATTCTTCCTTACAGTATATTATGATAAATGTAAGTGAGGCTTACATATGTTCATACAAGTGTGAATGTTGTACGTGTAAGTGCATTCTTTATTATGCACATACAGAACGACAGGTATATATATACATGTCCGTGATTTGTGTGTGTAGGCTCTAGGCTGTAATAGGACAAGACGGTCAAGGGAGATTCTCCTTAGTTCTCGTGAAGAAGTTCAGTTCATGACAGACATTCCATGAACTCCGCTATACACAATTTTCGTGGCATGGACTCTAACATGGAAATATGTGGTACATGATAATACATGCTGTTCCTACAGGAAAGATTACTTCTATATTTACTCGGCAAGTATCATTTTTCGCTTACTATGTATATATTCTGTCTCAGTGGGTGAATGTGTGTGTGTATGTGAGTATGGCATATATATTCCTCCTCACAGTATATTAAGATATAAGTAAGTGACGCTTTCGTATGTGCATACAAGTATGAATGATATACGTGTATGTGCATACTTTTGTATGCACATACCGTACGACAGGTAAATATATATGTCCAGGATTTTTGTGTGTAGGCTCTAGGTTGTAATAGGACGAGACGGCCAAGGGAGATTCTCCTTCGATATCGTGGAGATATCCTGTTCATGACAGACCTTCTTTGGCCTCCGTTATAAACAATTTTCGTGGCATGGTCTCTAGCATGGAAATATGTTGTACATGATAATACATGCTGTTCCTACAGGACAGATTACTTCTACATTTACTCGGTACGTATCATTTGATGCTTACTGTATATATATCTTGTCTGAGTGGGTGATTGTGTGTGTGCATGTGAGTATGGCATTTGTATTCTTTATAATAGTATATTAGGATATACGTCAGTGAGGCTTACATATGTTCATACGAGTAGGAATGTTGTACGTGTGTGTGCATACCTTTGTATGCACATACCGTACGACTGGTATATATTGTTACCACACCAAAAGCAGCCCCAATACCGGAGAAGAAATTAAATATAAAATAAAAAGGCATGAAACTAAGAATTAACAATTTTAAATCAAGAAAAGTAAAATGACTATAACTAATACGAGACAAATTACAATGACCCAACCCAAGTGATTGGCCCAATGAAAAAAAAATTAATGTAAAAAGAATAATTTAACGAACATGTTAAATGTAACCTTAATTAGGGAAATACAAATCCAAATAATATATTGTATTAATAAGTAAGTAAATATTGAATAAAAAAAAAATATGTGAACAAACAATGAAACACTCAAACCATGATAATTTGAAATATAATAAATAATATAATACTAACTTAACTAGAATGAACCAAGAGTGCATGATAGGAATAGGAAGTGATTTACCAATTAACAATTTAATAAGGGGGAGTACACCAAAGTGAATTGATTTACAGGAATAAAATAATATAGAATAACCACTGTAAACACTAAATAGTACTGTGAAACCTTACAAAGTGCCAGTGTGACCCAACGATAGAGAAACATAATTACTGATAAGCAAGAACTCATCTAGAAGTGAGAGTGTCTAAAGAAAGTGGATAAGTAAAATTATCAACCACAAAAATTTATGTAAAAACACTCAAAGAAGTGAATAATTAAATAAGTTTAGTGATAAAAATGAACTAATACCATTCAATTAAATGTTAGTCCAAATATTATTGTTATTTTTTTGTTAGAAGTAAGGATTAAGAGAAATGAATGTTTAAATGTTAGATGTTTAAAGTTATTGTAATAATGTTAAAAGGAGATACAAAGAAGATGATAGTAATAGTAGAATTGTTTTAATATTATAATTGTTGAATTAGTATTAAGAATAAGGGGTATTAATGATGATAAAAGCACAAAGAACAAATTTTGTTAAAATTATAAAATTAGTTAATTAAAACAGTAAAATCTCAGAGAAGCTGTAATAGCCATATACTAAAGAATGTAAATCACTGATTAATGTAAACTACCCAAAACAAACTGATAAAAGAATAGTATTATAAGTAAAATTAATATAAAAACTATATAATAAGAGTAGGTCAGGGTAGGCCACAAATTATGTGAACCAAAATAGTAAAATATCCACAAATAACAGTAAACAGTGAGAGGAAAAGATAAGAAAACATAAAATAACAAACCAAGAACCAATGTAAATATAAAATAAGTGCATAAACAACATAATAACAAAATTAAGTTAAAAGAATGATAATAGCCAAATGTTAAAATAGGCCAGAGATAACAAAACATAATCAGGTTAGATGTCTAAATAAACTACATCAAAAAAGCTATTCAATGATAATAATAATAATCAGATTGGTAATAATACAAGGAAAATATATTAGTTAGAAAATATTTATTCATTTTGAACAAAAACTCAAACTTTATAACAATGAGTACAAAATACTTTCAACCAATAGAGAGTAGCCTGGTTGCTATGACAACAAAACATTATTATATTAAAACCGTTAAAAAACGAAATAAGAGTCAATTTTTAGCATCAGAAGAGGGCAGATGATAAAATTGTCGATCCACAGAAATAAGTAAAAAATAAACCTAACAGATGAAAGAAAATACTTACTAACAATGAGGAAACAAGATTGATAGAACATTGCAACAAAACTAAACCAAATTAAATCAGAATTTCAAGAAATAAAACCCAAAATTAGAGAAGGACGACTCGAACATCAGAGCTGATGAAAATAATCCAACAAACATCAATGACTAGTAAAGTATAATACTAAATTACTTAACTACACAAACCAGACTTTTCACAACACTTAACGAATTTATGCACTATATCGAAACTTGGTCCAGACTTAGTAAACACTGAATAATTATTAAAATATTCAATAATTAGTATTAAAAGATTGTTCAAATTCACAAATAACACTTTGAGAAATAAGAAACGATTTATACACAATTCGATCTTAACCTGTATTGTAAAGTGAACTCACTATTGTTTTAAACCATAAGTAAACTGTTGTAAGGGAGATTATTATATTTAATTAACTTGATGTCAAGGATTGTACTTTCGAAAATCATTTAGTAAGCCTTTTTTCGCCGTCAACAAAAGAACTTATTGAATGACCACAAGTCTGAATATATAGAGGAGACAATTTAGCGTGTCATCAATCGACCCAAGAAGTCAATAATAGCCAACCGCTGAGTGATAAATTAGTTATAGGCGGAGCATAACAAGAAAAAAAATAATATAATTTTATAAATTCATGTTAGCGTAAATATTAACAGCCGAATTGACCATTAATAAACCACTACTTAAGTTAATACCTGTTCATTATTTCACAAATTAATTTTTATGTGTATAATTCATTAACATAGCACCGTAACAATTCTTTCTACAAGAAACACAGATTGGTAAGACTTCGCGGGTAAACCGATTTGAACTTCTCCGATGACCAACATTCAGATACGGTTGCGCTAGACAACAACTCTTTAATTGATTGGACAAACTATTTGGCGCCTATAAACGGGAAATTCACCATTAAGAATTAAAACAGGTATTGGCGAGGTCAGATAAGACGCAAGAAGGGCTTAACGTAATTACGACGCAACGTGAACATTAATGAAGCGTAACACAATTATCGTTACAAATTAACTACAATTATACAATTACACGAGACTTTCAGACCGAACAGAGTTTCGTTGTTACAATATACATGTCAGGGATTTGTGTGTAGGCTCTCGGCTGTACTAGGACGATACGGTCAAGGGAGATTCTCTTAGGTTCACGTGAAGAAATCCTGTTCATGACAGGCCTTCCATGACCTTCGCTATAAACATTTTCGTGGCATGGTCTCTAACGTGGAATTATGTGGTATATGATGATAAATGATGTTCCTACAGGATAGATTACTTCTACGATTACTCGGTAAGAATCATTTGATGCTTATTGTATATATATTCTGTCTGAGTGGGTGATTGTGTGTGTGAATTTGGGTATGGCATATGTATTCTTCCTTACCTTATATTACGATATACGTAAGTGAGGCTTACATATGTTCATACAAGTATGAAAATTATATGTGTTTGTGCATGCTTTTGTTAGCACATACCGTACGACAGGTATATGTACAATTCTGGAATTTGTGTGTGTAGGCTCTAGGCTGTAGTAGGTCGGCATGTTCAATGGAGCTTCTCTTACGTTCACGAGAAGAAATCCTGTACATGACAAGCCTTCCATGGCCTCCGTTGAAAACAATATTCGTGGCATTGTCCCTAACATGGAATTATGTGGTATATGATGATACATGCAGTTCCTACAAGAGAGATTACTTCTACTTTTACTCGGTATGTATCATTTGATGCTTACTGTATATATATTCTTTCTGAGTGGGTGATTGTGTGTGTGGCATATTTATTCTTCCTTACAGTATATTACGATATACGTAAGTGAGGCTTACATATGTTTATACATTTACGAATGTTGTACGTGTATTTGAAAACTTTTTCTATTCACATAACTTACTACAGGTATATATACATGTCCGGGATTTGTGTGTGTAGGCTTTAGGCTGTACTAGGACGAAACGGTCAAGGGAGCTTCTTTTACGTTCCCGTGAAAAAATGCTGTTCATGACAGACCTTACATGGCCTTCGCTATAAATTATTTTCGTGGCATTGTCTCTAAAATGGAATTATGTGCTGATACATGCTGTTCCTACAGGACATATAACCACTACATTTACTCGGTAAGAATCATTTGATGCTTACTATATATACATTCTCTCTGAGTGGGTGATTGTGTGTATGGCATATTTATTCTTCCTTACAGTATATTACGATATACGTAAGTGAGGCTTACATATGTTCATACAAGTATGAATGTTGTTCGTGTATGTAAATACATTTGTATTCACATACCTTACGACAGGGGTACATACATGTCCAGGATTTGTGTGCGTAGGCTTTAGGCCATACTAGGACGAGACAGTCAAGGGAGATTCTCTTACGTTCACGTGAAGAAATCCTGTTCATGATAGACCTTCCATGACCTTCTCTATAAAAATTTTCGTGGCATGGTCTCTAACATAGTGTTATGTGGTATATGATACATGCTGTTCCTTCCAACCCAAGTGTGAATGTTGTACGTGTAAGTGCATACCTTTGTATGCACATTCCGTACGACAGGTATATATACATGTCCGAGTATAGTGTGTGTAGGCTCTAGGCTGTACTAGGACGAGACGGTCAAGGGAGTTTCTCTTACGTTCACGTGAAGAAATCCTGTTAATGACACACCTTCTATTGCCTTCGCTATAAAAACTGTTCGAAGCATGGTCTCTAACATGGAATAATGTGGTATATGATGATACATGCTGTTCCTACGGGGCAGATTACTTCTACGTTTACTGGGTAGGTATAATTTGATTCTTACTGTATATATATTCTTTTGTGTGAGTGGGTGATTGTGTGTGTGTATGTGGATATGGCATATGTATTCATCCTTACAGTATATTACGATATACGTAAGTGAGGCTTACATTTGTTCATACATGTATGAAAATTGTATGTGTTTGTGCATGCTTTCGTAAGTACATACCGTACGACAGGTATATGTACATGTCTGGGACTTTTGTGTGAAGGCACTAGGGTGAAGTATGTCGGGAAGTTCAATGAAGTTTCTCTTACCTTCACGTGAAGAAATCCTTTTCATGACAGACCTTCCATGGCCTTCGCTATAAACAATATTTGTGGCATTGTCCTTAACAAGAATTATGTGGTATATGATGATGCATGCTGTTCCTTCATGACAGATTACTTCTACATTTACTCGGTGAGTATCATTTGATGCTTACTGTATCTTAATCACTTCTGTATCAGTCTTCCTTACAGTATATTAAGATATACGTAAGAGAGCCTTACATATGTTCATACAAGTATGAATGTTGTACGTGTATGCATACCTTTGTCCATACATGTACGAGATTTGATTGTGTAGGCTCTAGGCTGTAATAGGACGAGACCGTCAAGGGAGATTTTTTTACGTTCCCGTGAAGAAATCCTATTAATGACATTCCTTACATGGTTTTCACTATAAACAATTTTCGTGGCATGGTCTCTAACAGGGAATTATGTGGTATATGATGATACGTGCTGTTCCTACAGGACAGATTACTTCTACGTTTACTCGGTAAGAATCACTTGAATATTACTATATATATATTCTGTCTGATTGTGTGATTGAGTGTGTGAATGTGGATATAGCATATGTATTCATCCTTACAGTATATTACTATATACGGAAGTTAATCTTACATATGTTCATACAAGTGTGAATGTTGTTTGTGTATGTGCATACCTCTGTATCCACATGCCGTATGACACGTATAAATACATGTCCGGGAATTGTGGGTGTAGGCTCTAGGCTGAAATAGGTCCAGAGTGTCAATGGAGTATGTCTTACTTTCACGTAAAGAAATCCTGTCCATGACAGACCTTCCATGGCCTGCGCTAGTAATTATTTTTGTAGCATTGTCTCTAACATGGAATTATGTGCTGATACTTGCTGTTCCTACAGAATAGATTACTTCTACGTTTACTCGATAAGTATCATTTGGTGCTTACTGTATATATATTCTGTCTGAGTCGGTGATTGTGTGTGAGAATGTGGGTAAGTGAGGCTTACATATGTTCTTAAAAGTATGAATGTTTTACGTGTATGTGCATACATTTGTATGCACATGCCGTACGACAGGTATAAATAGGTATCCGGGATTTGTGTGTGTAGGCTCTAGGCTTTACTAGGTCGAGACGGTTAAGGGAGCTTCTCTTACGTTCCCGTAAAGAAAATATTTTCATAACAGACCTTCCATGGCCTTTGCTATAAATTATTTTCGTGGCATTGTCTCTAACATTCAATTATGTCCTGATACATGATGTTCCTACAGAACATTTTACTTCTACGTTTACTCGGTAAGTATCATTTGATGCTTACTCTATATATATATTCTGTCTGAGTGGGTGATTGAGTGTGTGAATGTGGGTATGACATATGTATTCTTCCTTACTGTATATTACAATATACGTAAGTGAGGCTTACATATGTTCAATAAGTATCAATGTTGTATGTGTATGTGCATACCTTTGTCCATTCCGTGATTGGTGTGTGTAGGCTCTATGCTGTACTAAGACGAGACGGTCAAGGGAGCTTCTCTTAAGTTCACGTGAAGAAATCCTGTTCAGAACAGATGTTCATGACAATTTTCTAAAGACGTGGCCTTCGTTATGAACAGTTTTCGTTGCATTGTGTGTAACATGGAGTTTTGTAGTATATGGTGATAAGGATTACATGCCTACAGGCCAGATTTCTTTTACGTTTCCTAGGTACGTATCATTTGATGTTTACTGAATAATATATATTCTGTCTGAGTGGGTGATTGTGTGTATGAATGTGGGTATGGCATATGTATTCTTCCTTACAGTATATTGCGATATACGTAAGTGAGGCTTACATATGTTCTTAAAAGTATGAATGTTTTACGTGTATGTGCATACCTTTGTATGCAAATGCCGTACGACAGGTATATATAGGGGAAGGTTGCCATCAATGGACCGGTTCCATGGATGGACCTCTTACGTATTTCCCCTACCAAAGTGTGCGCATGCGCGGTAGTAGTTGTAGTCTCTTTCTTTCCTTCGCGCCAGCTGTGTGCAGTGCTTTAAACGAGTTGGAGTTGCGTCGCTGCGAGATAAAAATTCAGGTAAGGTTTGTGTACTCTGTGCTATAACTA
Source organism: Magicicada septendecula (assembly GCA_034769895.1). NCBI lineage: Eukaryota > Metazoa > Arthropoda > Insecta > Hemiptera > Cicadidae > Magicicada > Magicicada septendecula. Next base: position 214,831,557 of record CM068368.1, on the reverse strand, counting down.
TTAGTCTTTTTTAATATCAGTTATCACGCATTGTATATTACTGAACAATTTCACAATTTGTTGACATTAAAAGCAGTTTTTAAAGTTCTAAATTGTATATTGCTTGTTCCAATTTGAATCGTCATTTCGGCTGTGTTTATCTAAGGAATCCAATATGGCGAGTTGCCATCATTGGACCACTTGTCGTTTCCATGAATGGACCAGTTTATCAGGTGGTCCATTCATGGAAACGTGAACAAATTTTTGAATTATTATTATTTTCCTTGACACGCTTTACGTTAAGTATGTTTTCTTTTATATTTTGACTACAAGTAAGACTAAATTTTATCATTTTAAGTTTTATCTCTTACATGGACACAGAAAACTTGTTTGCTTGGTACTTCTTCATTTACTGATATTTTGTGATAGGCCTGTTAGTAAATTTTATTAACCTATAATCTACGGTTTACAGTACAATTAACAACCTGTTAAATTGCAAATATTAATTTTTATAACGCTAAGAATGTAGGAGATGCGAGGAAATAGCGTATTATTGTGTGTGAGTTGGTAGCTGCGTTGGTGTCTAGAAAAACGTGTTATAATACTCAAATATACACTGTGTTCAATGTAAGTGCTATTTTGTTTTACTAATAGCCTATCTATTAGCCTAAAGTATAACCTACAAGTACATATAAACATTTAAACTCTGTAGACTACCTTGAAAAATGTACATCATTATATTCTAGCCCGAATATTGTAGTCATTTGAAAATAAGTTTATAGCAACAATTAGTAGCAAATTTAAAATAAAAACATTTCAATACAAACATATTGAGTCTCCCTGTACTATGAGAACACTAATAAAATCATAGCCTTACACTTTTAGTCATAAGGGAGTTAGGTTCCTACTGTTAACATGTCGTTGTATGGCACTCAGATTGAAGAGTAGATATACATTTGATTGTATTTAAAAGCTGAAATGAAATTTATTAATTTTAAATAGTAATAATTGCAAAAAAACCTAAATACACAAAATATTGTAGTAGTTTGTTTATAAATTAACATACTAATTTTCATTTTTCAGAAAAATCCCAAAAGAAGTGAAATATGGATAATGGAGTACCGAGACAATGGAACGTGCTATCTTAGCCTTTCGTAACGGAGACATGGGTTTGAGTGAAGTCTGCCGAGAGTATGGAGTGCCCGAAGCAACTTTAAAGAGACATTTAGAAGGCAGAAACAATTTTGCTATGGAGGGAAAGAAAATTATTGGTAGTTTAGGAGATCTGCCTCCTGAGGTAGAGAAGGAATTAGTAGACAACATTTTAAACTTAGAGGAGATGTTTTTCTGAATTACAGCCAAAGACTTACGAGAACTCGCGTTTTCAAGTCGCTGAACAAAATAACATCTAACACAGATTCAGCAAAGAGAAGAGATCGGCTGTGAAAAAATGGTACTACAATTTTATGCGGCGATATCCCGAATTAAGTCTCAGGCTTCTTGAGATAATTTTTCATACTTTATGTTTTAGTTTTGTTTTACCATGACTAGTAGATACGTATAATAAAACGTAATACACCTATGCAGAGACAATTTTTCTTTACTTTCGTAATCGGTCCATCGATGAAGCTCGATGGTCCATTCATAGCAACCAGTTGCCATCAATGGACCGTTTGTTAAAATTTTGTTTTTTGTTCCTACTACCATATTTGAAAAATCTAAAAACAAAGTAAATACTCACGGTTAATCAGAAAGTAATAGTGAGACTATCTGTATAATGTATGGTAAATTTAAGTTGAAAATGTGATGAAAAAAAATTAAAAACTGTTATGTGGTCCAATGATGGCAACCTTCCCCTACATGTCCGGGATTTGTGTGTGTAGGCTCTAGGCTTTACTACGTCGAGACGGTCAAGGGAGCTTCTCTTACGTTCACGTGAAGAAATCCTGTTCAAGACAGACCTTCCATGGTCTTCATTATACAAAGTTTTCAACTTCACGTTAATTTACTATCATCTGTGCATGCCGGCAGCGAGTACCATTATATTTATGATTGATAAGTAATGTAGACTTTCTCTTTTTTCTTTAGCTAACTGTTTATGTGTGTGTGTGTGTGTGTGTGTGTGTGTGTGTGTGTGTGTGTGTGTGTGTGTGTGTGTGTGTGTGTGTGTGTGTGTGTGTGTGTGTGTGTGTGTGTGTGTGTTTAGTACTGTGTAACTCTTTTTCCGAATTTCATATTCACGCCAATAATAATATTTATTTACGTACGCTTTTGTTTTTTTCCAAGAATTTTCATAAATATATGCGCTTTTTGTCGTTCCAAACTCATCTTTACTTAATGTTATCGGATATTGGAAGATTGTTTATGTGATTCCTGAATTACCACTCAGCACTGAATGTCAACGAAACCAGGAAATTGGAAAGAGCTCCATACTTTCATTGAAAGAGGTGCTTTAATAGAAATGGGCTTGGAAGGGGAAAATCCAAACTGTAAACTCAGAAACAGAACTTCTTATATCGCCAAGATTTTGCAGCAGTACCACTTGCGTCTATTTGAGACGAATTTTGCTTCGTAAATACGCAATACGAAGAAAATATGTTACAGTCTTCTGGAGGGATAGCTGTGTCCATTATGAAGATGAGTTATGAACAATGTTTCTGCAACATTAGTAAAAGCTTGAATGTTTCTCTAATATATTTGAACAGATATAATTCTAGAGACTGGTAGACAAAGGGAAAGCAGTAAAATTTGATTATTATATATTTCTGTTTCTTCCACTCAGTCGCAAAAAGAAACACGTGAAAAGTTGTTCAATATTTTTATAGGTTTTTAGCCAACATTTACTGTACCTAATCTGCAGTAACATACGCAAAAAGAATCGAGTTAAAATACTAATGAACCCAAGAATTTGCTGGCCCACACGCACTAAGATTGCAGAATTTAATATTTCATTTTTCAGCATAAGGAAACGGGAGTAAAGGAGTCCGCAAATACGTTCATCGACAAATAATTTCATGTAAATTTTTACTTCCATATTCCTTAAGGAAGTATGGTGATGGCAAAAAAAATCGTGTTCGAGATTATTGCAGATTCTGATTCTACTACACTCAAAACATGAAAAAAAGTCGTTTTCCGAAAAGTGTCTGTGTGTGTGTGTGTGTCTGTAGATTTTTTTTCTATGGCAAACGATAACTGCCGCAAATTCAAACAGAATCAAATAATTTTTTGCATACAGCCCTGATTTGTAGAGTACTCGCGACTTATTGTTTTTGGTGAAGATCGGTTGAGGGAAAGGGGTAGTTTACCTGCAACGGTTTTTTTTATCAAGGGAAATTTTTTTTTTTTGGCAAACGATAACAGCCGCAAATTCAAACAGAATTAAATAATGTTTCGTATACAGCCCTGAATTGTATAGTTCTCAAGACCTATTGTTTTTGGTGAAGATCGGTTAAGGGAAAGGGGTAGTTTACCGGTAACGTTTTATGTCTTAACAAGGGTATTTCCTATGGCAAACGATAACAGCCACAAATTCGAACAGAATCAAACGATTATTTGCATACAGCCCTAAGTTGTAGAGTTCTCAAGACCTATTGTTTTTGGTGAAGATCGGTTAAGGGGAAGGGGTAGTTTACCTGCAGCGTTTTATGTTTTAACAAGGGTATTTTCTATGGCAAACGATAACAGCCGCAAATTCAAACAGAATCAAAAGATTATTTGCGTACAGCCCTAAATTGTAGAGTTCTCAAGATCTATTGTTTTTGGTGAAGATCGGTTAAGGGAAAGGGGTAGTTTACCAGCAACTTTTTTTAACAAGGGTATTTTCTATGGCAAACGATAACAGCCGCAAATTCAAACAGTATCAAATATCGTTTTGCATACAGCCCTGATTTGTAGAGCACTCAAGACCTATTGTTTTTGGTGAAGATCGGTTAAGGGGAAGGGGTAGTTTACCAGCAACATTTTTTTATTAAGCGTATTTTCTATGGCAAACGATAACAGCCGCAAATTCAAACAGAATCAAATAATTTTTTGCACACGTCCCTGAATTGTAGAGATCTCATGGATTTTCGATTTTGGTGGAGATCAGTTAAGGGGAAGGGGTAGTTTACCTGCAACATTTTACGTTTTAACAACAGTAAAGTACTTGAAAATGCATTTAAACTTTTTCAAACAATGGTAATTGTTAAAAATAAAATAATTTTGTTGCCAGGCAATAAAATTATAATTTTTTCATTTTAATGTAAATTATGTATGAGTTAATATACTCGTACATGTATAAAATAATATATCGTTCGTGGCAGGTAAGCATATCTCAGTTATGTAATATTTACGTTTCCATTTTATTATTATGACTACAGCAATAAAAGGGCAGGGAAGACACACACACACACACACACACACAAAATTCGCGTTATTTCTGGCCTCACTCATGTTTATTTTCTTACATTTGCACGCTTTTTATATGGAAAGTGCCGAAACCCACACCAACATAACGCGTGCAAGCCGAAAAAATGGACATCAATTTGCTTCCTGTGGATCGCTGGGCAGTGTAACTGCACGTGTTTACAGAGGAACGATTCATAGGTAGACTTTTCGTCTTTATTGAATGAACCCTCTGAAAGATGCTGAGGGTCTATGAGTGACTTCGGAGCGCTCCTTCTTTTTCGCGTGTTTGTTCTGTGAAACATACACTGTAGATTCGCAGCTTTACTCCAAGCAACGCTCAATAGGAAATGTTGAAAATTTTAGTCCACGGTGTACCCTCATTCACACTAAACCTGCTCTGATGTTTTAATTACGGACCTCATAATATTAAAACTTTGGAAACTTGAGCACTACTTAATGGAGATCAATCATTAACTTATACAAGCCATTAATTTTATGCAAATTTTATATATATATATATATATATATATATATATATATATTGTAAGGAGACCCTGTATGCCGGTCTTTACAAAAATAAAATAGTAGAGGAAAATTTTATAAAAAATAAAAATTTCAAAAAAAAATAAAAAAAAATTTTTTAATGTTTAATCAAGGTCAGTAATTAAGAAATAATGCTGTTTTATATGTTCTGTAAAAATTTTAAGAATCAGGAAGGTATTTATTAACTATCGAGCACTTCTGGAAGATCTGAACCTAGTCTGGAGTTAACTAGATTAACTCCAGTCAGCAATCGATTGATGATTTTCCTTGCTGGTCCAATATCTCACTGAAAAAAAATATTTTCTTCTTCTTGAAGTCTCCTTGACTTAATAAATAATCTTAAATTAGCCTGTGAAATAATAACAGATAAATACAATTGAAATAAATGGATTTATTAAACAATTTAATAAATAAAAGATTTTTTATCGATTGAGAACAATTATCGACTCCGTCTCAGGGAATTATCGATTGTGCATACAGTAGAAAAATTATTATAAGTATTATAAAAAGGACAGGTTCTTTGAGCGATTAAATTAATAGTCAGAGAAGGGTGACGAGAAAGTATAACATTAACAATTAAATTAAATTCTATAATTATTATTTAACAGTATTTAAATAATTCTGATATACAATATTTAAGAAAGTTGAAGTCGAACCATATGTAGACTGACGTCACTGGATAAGGAAGGCAGGCATAGTAAATTCAAAGATGGCCGCTACTAGATCTGGCGAGATTACTGCGATGTCGTCGTATCAAAAAATCACAGCAAAATAACCTTCATGAATGTTTGAAATGTTCCCGCACTGGTGTAATCTGTCTATTAGGTTGTTTAGTGTGTTTTGAAGAAGTGTTCAGTGTATACTGGTGTTAATTATGTTATTTAGTATGTGTTCACTTCTGTGGGTTAAGTTACTCAAAAAGTGGTTATGATTTGTAGCGTGAATTAGATCAAATATATTGTTTTACTGTTTTCGATCACTCGTATAATGAAGTTAGTTGTTAGTTTTCACTATTGTCGTTAACGTTTTGGTAAATTTAGTTAAAAAAGTGTTTATTTCATCTAACTCTCGATTCACTTACATTAATGGATAACGGTAGTACCATTTTCTACTCGGTTATAAGGAACGTTTTTTCACACAACTATTCAGCTTGATATTCAACAAAAGACTATTCTAACTTGGTCAAAATCTGGCCCAGTTAATCTTTGAAAAAGTATTGTTAACATATTTCGATTGCCCATATACATGATACAAAATTACATTATATATGGAATTTATTTATTTTATTCATCACTTTCATGAATTATGAACCTTATCATTGGTTTAATCATCTCATTCCTTTTAAATTGATATATTATAATCCATATCTGTAGACATTTTGTGGAAATTACCAAAATTCTTTCCTTTTTTGAAATATAGGCTCAAAATTTGATTTCCGCCTTCATACAATTTTTCTTCCATCTTAATTGTTATTAATACTATTATAATAAATTTTAATTAATCATATTTCTCTTCCTTTCCTTAAATACATGTAAATTGAACCTTTGAACTGGTTTTTTGTGTTAGTCTCTGAATTTGACATTGCTCTTTAAAATTAATTAATTTATATATTTTGAAAATTTACAATATTTTAAGGTATATTTCCTTATTATCATTTTAACTCATAGGATCATTCCCAGTAGTGGTTAACTGATTTACCTTATCTAAATCTTGCTAGTTTACAGGATTTATAAGTGAATTATACTGGTTTATATGGTTTCTGTGAATTCACCAAATGGCCTAGAGTTTAGAATTTTACATTTCTGTCTTTCTCAAATAAATTTAATCCCACAACTCCTCTGACTTTACATAGATATTATTACATGAAAATAAAATGGTTTATAACTTATAGTGAGGTGTAGTATTTAATTAACACTACTGTTATAAAAAAATAATTATGAACATGATTTAGCCATCTGTACAATTGAACTTATTGCTGACATGGTTTGAACGTATACTTTTAACTCCTTTTGAATTAACACAGCATACCTACTGAAACATTATTAATGGTATGTATGCTGTTATTTTAAACACATAATATATATGTTATTTTAAACATATAATATGAGTTGCTTTCAATACTTTCTTTGATATTTAATCAGTGGTTTTTATATAATGTAATGAGGATTTTTATTTTATCGTGGTTCATTCCTCTGATTTCATTAAATCTCATTCAATATTATTTTAACATATGTGGTGTAATTAAATTTTATGATTTTATATGACTTAATAAGTAGTGGATTTTCTGTCACGCTACAGAATATATATATGTGTACAACGTTATCGGCAACAAAGAAGTAGTTTTTGTTAAAATTCCTTCCCGGGATATTTGGCCGTAGTCCAATGTTTTCTACAAAACCAGACGTTTCGGCAATGCCATCGACTTCCACGATCAGTGAAAATCGAGTGCGATAACGTGAGGTGGTATATGTTAGTGACCATAGTACTGTAGTTAAGGCTGAAACAGTAAGTAGAAAGAAGTAGTTTCTATGGTAATATTTCATTTCGAAAATGATTTTAAATTTAAATCTTAGAATATGGAAGTTATGTATGGTTCTCCGTACCGATATTTTACCTTTGTTATTGTCGTTTTGGGATACACAATTATGCAGTGCTCAAACTAATACTAACACATGCCGAAATAAAAAGAAATATTTTAAAAGCTACAAAAGCCTGCAAAAAATAACGGTTAGTTATTACGAAGGAAGAAAATAAAGAAATGATATTACAATATATATCCTGCCAAACTATAATAGATGGAGACGAATGCTAGATAGTTCGTTGAGTATTAGAAAAATTATGAAGAATAATGTTCATTGATATTCGAGTAACAATACAGCGTATACCAGGCCTGATGAACGCCAGGTGCCAACAGGTCAGCGCGGTCGTTTGCTCTGCACAAGGGAGTTATGGTGCAGTCCGCGGGTCCACGATAAATTACATGGCCACCACGGAGGCAAGCTTGAGCTTTTGCTTTAGATAATTGTTCCGCCGAGGTGCGACACAATGGTCCCCTCAGACTAGCCTTTGGGAACGTAGTGACGCACTGGCGAGGACAAGAGGCTCGAGCCCCCTAGGGCGTCGGCCGAAACTGTAAGGAATGACTCCTAGACAGCCAGCTTCCGCAAGGAAGGCACTTGCACAACCCCGCGGGAGCCCGTGTCTGAGGTCATTACCCTGCCGAATCAGCAAAGCAGGTGGTGACGAGGATCTTAGTGGTCATGCCTTCAGCCAATTGCAGCGCCTGGTCGCGGCTCCTTGGTCTCCGAGGACATAGCCCACGGAAACTTAGAGGCACGCTGGCGAGGACAAGAGGCTCGACCGCCCGAAGGCGGCGGCCGAGTCGAAGGGACTCGTCACCGGGGCAGTCGGCTCTCGCAAGGAAGGCATTTACACAACCTCGCGGAAGCCCATGTCCCGGATTAAAGCCCTGCCGAATCGGCAAAGCCGATGCTGGCAATAAATCAATCGAATCCAATCTGCCGCAGCATGATTGACTACAGTTTCGGCAGGCGCAGGTAGTGAATGAAGGTGATCAGTTCAGTCTGCAGAAGGTTGGGGGGTTCGTTTCTGGGGGGTTCATGTGATTAATGTACGGGGGGGTTCGTCTAACAGCGCCCTAGGGCGTCTGACGCGGCGAGGGGGCGGTGTATTCTCCACGCTATTCAGCCTTTGGAGGTGCGGATAGGGGGACTCGCCTGCCTTGGCGAACAAATTCGTTGCCAAGGACCAGACGAAGACCTCTAAGGTGGGAACACGGAGGCCCCGGTGAATGGCGGAATTTCGCACATACTACGGGGACCCCGTGAGGGAGCGTAGGGTCCAGTTCTTGAATGTAGTCAGCCTAATGGCCGACAGAGAGGCCATAAGACGCATAAGTGACTACTGTTCGGAGGAACAGTAGATACAATGTAAGTTTTGTACGGACAGCCAGGCAGCTGTTCCGCGAAAGCATAGGTGATAGTTTGGCTCTGACGCCACGAGCCTTGTTGAGGGTTGCGGTCACGTGGGCGTTGAAGTTTAGGTGCCGATCAAGCCGAACACCTAGGTACATCACCATCGCAGACCAGTGATGGGTCTCCCCTCTAAGGAGAGGGATTGGCATCGGGAAATGGACTTATGAGTAAAGCAGATCGCCTCGGATTTCTCCGTATTGATCCTACTCGCCACTTCCTTAGCCAGTCCGGAAGCATATCCAACTGGCGTTGTAAAATTACGCTCGTCCGCCAAGGCGAAAGCGAGCTAAAATGAAACAACGCGTCGTCGGCAAATAGAGATAACGTGACCTCGGGATAAACAGGCAGATCGTTCGTGTACAGTACGTACAGAACGGGGCCGAGAACTGATCCTTGTGGGACGCCGGCGGCGACAGGGCGAACCCAAGAGAACGCCCCATCTACGCTGATCCTGAAGGTGCGATCCGTCAGATAGGATCGGGGCAAGTGGACGATAGATACCGGGAGTGGCGAATGCGCCAGTTTGTAGAGCAGGCCTTCATGCCAGACTTTATCGAAGGCTTTGCTCACATCCAACCGGACGGCGCCTGTTGCCTGATGATTGTTGGTGGTATCTGCTAGGCAGGTTACAACCCGTACTAGCTGAAGAGTAGTCGAGTGCCTCGGCCTCAACCCAAACTGCTCCTCGCGGATGAAACCATCCACCAGGGGCCGAATACGGGCCAGGAGAAGGCACTCGAATACCTTCGAGATTACTGGCAATAGTGATATCGGGCGGTAGCTTCCAGGTAGCGTGGGCGGCTTTTTGGGTTTCTGGATCATGATGACATTAGCGGTTTTCCACAGGTGGGGAAGTACCTCAGCCGAGACTGGAGTTGAACAGCTAAGAAGAACGTCAACTGCCAAAGGCGGGAGATTCTGCAACCCAGCGGCGCCGATGCGATCGGGGCCAGGGGCCTTTCTCTTACCCAGTCGGCTAAGGACAGACGTAAGGTCTTCCTCGTCGACCGAATTAGGAGGGTGATTGTGAGGAGCAGAAAAGTATCCAGATAGGAAATCCCTGACGACGGCCGTATGAGCCGGGTCAGAGATGCTTGTATGGACGGTGAACTGTCCTGAATACAGTTGGCGAAGACTTCCGCCTTGCCTTCTGCAGAGTATACAGTGCCGTCCGGGGTATTCAAGGGATGGCGAGTCCTCTTTTCGCCTTTTAGTCTACCAGCGGCTCTCCATACGGAGGCGTGGTCGACTTCCAAGGACTCCAAATAGGAGTCCCATCGATCCGCGTTTACGTCATGCAGAAGCTGCGAGTCGTGTTCCGACTGGGCTCGAAAACGACGACTATAGCGGCATGTTCACGGTATGCTGCCATCTGCGGCGGAGCTAGCGCCGTAATCGGATGGCCTGGAGAACCTCCGCAGGAAGGTCGGAGCGTTTGTTACTCACTGGAACAGTATAGGTGTGCTTGTCCATTGCAGAAATGACGAGGTCCTGGAGCTGATGTACCGGAGATCCACGTCGTCACAAGAGACGAGTGGGTCCGGAGGGATAGATGGCAACTGCCTGGCCAGATCATCGTGATAGGATCGCCAATTGACTCTCCTAACAGGACGATCGAAAAGTCGGGGTGAGACCGACGGCAGCAAGGCAGTTACAAGCAGGGGGTCGTGATCGGACGAGAGGTCCGTCACCGCGCTGACTTGTAGATGAAAGGGGATGGCCTTGACAATTACAATATCAAGGACATCCGGCGGATAACCCACACTGGGAAAGTGTGTCGGTTCGGACGGGCCGATGATGAGGACACTGGGATCATCTTCGACAGCCCTACGGAGAGAATTGCCGTATGGTTTTGACGTTCTGCTGTTCCAAGAGGGATGCTTGGCGTTAAGGTCTCCGGCTACGATGGTTGGAAGATCGCTGTCTAGGAGGGCGTCCCACTCCTCGTACGGCGGAGCTCGATGGCCGTGCGGGGTGGTACGCAGAAAGCGCACCTCCAGGCCGGCAACATCGAGGGCCACAGCACATGCTTCGATGAGGGTCGTTGCAGGGGGAGGGAGTTCTCTATGAGAGTTCCGCCTGTGGACTAAGATCGCCACTCCGCCAGATGCGATGTGGCGATCGGCACCATTCCTGTCTTTCCTGTAGCAAGCATAGGCTGGCAGGGAGAATCAACGATTAGGGACAAGATGTGTGTTAGATAGGAGTACGACATCTGCGTCGTACTCCTCAAGGAAAGCTGCAGTTCGGCCCGACGCGCCGGAACACCATCAGCATTCCACGCGACGAACCGAAACTGTCTAGCCATGGTTAGATGTAGGGACAATCAGGGCGATCAGGGATGTTAGGATCACCATGAGTATAGTCGGGACATCCCGAGCAGCAAGAATTTGCGGGACAATGCCGCTGACCCAGGCCATCAGTTGAGCCTCGGTGACCAGTGGTGAACCACTGGCAGCAGGGGCCTGACTAGCCGGCGCTGGGGCCGCGGAAGGTTGAGATGCCGCCTCCAGAGGAGGTTGGGCAGCTGGAGCTGGCTGCTCGGGGGCTGGCGAGACTTCCATGGAAGTCGCAGGGGACTGGGCAACAGAAGCAGGCTCCTGGCCGGGGTACATGCTGGGCAGCCGGAGGCGCGTTATTGGCCTCCGTGTATAGTTGTTTTGCCACTAGTGGCTGTCTAGCGTTGCGCTTAGAGCGCCGTTTCTTAGGCGGCTGGGTCTGTGAGGGGGTACTGCGGGTGTTGCCGCTAAAGGAGATGGCACTCCGGCAGGAGCTAAGGTTCTGGGGGCCACAGGGGACTCCGTAGCGGCCGCTGTAGCGTAAGTGATGTTTCCTCCAGCGGCAGGTGCTGCAGGAAGAGCTGTAGATGCCGAGGCGTGTGGTTGGACTGCCGCCCGCTTCGAGGGTCTAGGAGCAGGGCGAGGAGGTTCAACCTGACGGTTTTGCTCCCGCTGCTGCTTCTCTAGGGCCTTCTTATAGTGGATTGCAACCCCTAACGTTTGCCGGGTGACTGCCTCCGCATTTGCAGCACGTCGCGTGTTGAGGCTTCACAACGGGACAATTCTCGTTGTGGGCCTCCCCACAGCATACACAACGCGGTGGCATCTTACAAAAAGCCGATGAGTGGCCGAATCGCTGGCATTGGAAGCACTGGGAAGGCCCAGGCTTACTATTGAAAGCCCTAACCTCTACCCGGAGGCACAGAATGGTATCAAGATGATAGACGTCGGCGAAGGAACCAACCTTCTGAATCCTGATGTAGAAGGAATTGATTTTCCTTTTCAGATCACCGGATAGGAGAGGGACGACGGAGGTAGGGAAGAAACCCTTCTCCGCCAGATCCTCCCAGATCCACAAGATCGGTGTGTCATGGGGAATCCCGGACACCACAATCTTGAGTTCCCTCTCCTCAGGGAGTGGGAAGGTACGAAAGGTGCGACCGGAGTCGGCCAGGAATTTCTGGCAAGCCCGAAAGTCCTGGATCGACTTCGGCAGCAGTCGAATTGACGAACCTTTGCTTTTGGCCTCGATTCGTCCAGACGGCACAACTTGTTTCAGCTCCCGAAGGAGCGTATGCCCAGTCGCTGCACTGTGGCACAACGATTGGCGGAATTTTGGATGTCTAGGTGTTGGTTTTGGTACTGTGATTTCAGGGGAAGGTGATATGCGGCCTGCCGACTCTGCAGCCACGGCTCGAGAAGTCTACCTAGAGCTGTTGCCCGGGTAGGCTGCGTTACTTTGTGTGGCATTTTTGCCTTGTGATTTCACCGCTATTTGTTTAGTTATCAAAGTGATTTCTTCACCACATGAAGAAATCGTGTTTAGTTTGTTCCACAACTGTTTATTTGAGTGCAGTATTATTTAATTTGTGTGCTACAAGTATTCGTTTGTGCAGTATAGTGCGCGGCCGTTTTTGTGTTCGTGTGCTGTGCGGCTTCTGGTAAGTACGTGTGTCAGTGCCTGTCAGTTAGAATAATCAGTGCTGGTGAGTTCATTCTCCTTTAAACACCTTTGACGTCCACTTTGGGCTTCCGAAATGGCGTCAAATAACGCCGATGTACCTTTGCCGGAACCGTTAAACTCTCTCCTGGGAGCTCGCGGCTCCGCTCCTCTCTCTACACCTCTCCCCCGTGATAATTGTGAAAGTGGCGCTGCCAGTGATATTTCCGACGTGCATATGGGGAGTGCTGGGTCGGGAGATGAAGGGTTTTCGTTTGTGAATGGTAAACGCGCCAAGCGCAAGCGAAAGCTGGCCGCCGCCAGTCAGTCTCCCGCCTCACCAAACCACGTCGCTGATTCAGGTAACAGCGGCCGGCAGTCTGTCAATCTTGCTTCTTCCACTAAGCATCCCTCCTGGAACAGCAGAGTAGCCAACGCCTACGGAAAATCTCTGTATCGGTTCGTCTCCGACGACCCGGTACTTCAAGTCATCGGCCAAGAAGACCCTACTCACTTCCCCTTTTCCGGTCATCGACCGGACGTCCTTGACATTGTCATAGCCAAGGATGTGACCCATCACATCCAGGTCTCGTCAGTGTCGGATCTCTCATCCGATCACAATCCCCTTTTTATAACTGCCCGTGAGCTGTCGGCCTCACCCCGACCTCCCGCTCAGATTGTTAGGAGAGTCAACTGGCGCTCCTACCATGATGAGCTCTCACGGCGGTTACCATCACTCCCCGCGGACCCGATCGTCACTTGTGACGATTTGGATCTCCGAGCCACTCATCTTCAGGAGTTGGTCCAAGGTGTCATGGATCGACACACATATACTCTCGAGGTGAATCATCGTAAATCGGCCTTACCTGCGGAAGTACTCCACGCCATCTGGCTACGGCGCAATCTACGCCGCAGATGGCAAAGAACCCGTGATCCCGGCGTCAAAAGGCGCTTTCAGGCCCAGTCTCTTTACGTCCAGCAGCTACTGCGGGACGTAAACTCTGATCGATGGGACTCATACCTTGAGTCTCTTGAAGTCGACCACGCCTCCGTCTGGAGAGCGGCGAGTAGACTGACCCGCGAGAAGAGAACTCGCAACCCACTTGAAACTCCGAACGGGGTTGTATCTTCATCAGAAGGCAAGGCCGAGGTCTTCGCCGACTGCATGGAGGTGCAATTTACTGTTCACCAAGGCGTCTCGGACCCTGCCCACTCGGCAGAAGTCCGTGACTTCCTATCTGGACATTTTTCACGCCCTCCCGAAATCCCAGCCCTCCCGTTCGACAGGGATGAACTAGTTTCATCTATCTGCCGACTAAATCGCCGTCGCGCCCCCGGTCCTGACCGGATCGGGGCCGCTGCTCTACAAAATCTCCCGGCCTCAGGCGTTGACCTCGTTCTTGAGCTGGTTAACTCCTGTCTCCGGCTACAGTACTTTCCCCGCCTGTGGAAATCTGCCACCATCGTAATGATTCCGAAGCCTCGCAAGCCGCGCATGCTTCCTGAAAGCTATCGTCCAATCTCTCTCTTGCCAGTCATCTCGAAGGTGTTCGAGCGTCTCCTGCTGGCTCGCATCTCGCCGCTGCTAGAAGGTTTCATCCGCAGCGAACAGTTCGGGTTTCGCAGAGAGCACCCGACCACGCTTCAATTGGTCCGCGTTGTTACGCACTTGTCAGACGCCACCAACAGGCGAGCGGCTACGGCCGCCGTACTGTTGGACGTGAGCAAGGCCTTCGATAAAGTCTGGCACGAAGATCTTCTCTTCAAACTTGCCAATTCCCCTCTACCATCGACCATAGTGTTTTTCCTCCGGTCGTATCTGAGCGACCGAACCTTCAGGGTGAGCGTCGACGGGTCCTGTTCTACAGTTCGACCCGTCGCCGCCGGCGTACCTCAGGGATCTGTCCTCGGCCCCGTTCTGTATCTTGTGTACACGAACGACCTGCCTGTCTTGCCCGGAGTCAAGTTGTCTTTGTTCGCTGACGATGCTATGTATCACTGCAGCTCCCTGTCCCCGCGATTTGCGAGTACAAAGCTGCAGCGTCAGTTGAACCAGCTTCCGGACTGGCTACGGAAATGGCGGGTGACGATCAACACGGAGAAATCCGAGGCGATCTGCTTCACCCGTAAGTCCATCTCCCGATGCCAGCCCCTCTCCCTAGCAGGGAGACCCATCGCCTACAAAGAATCGGTGAAGTATTTAGGCGTTCGGCTAGATCGTCACCTTTGCTTCAACGCCCACATGACGGAAACCCTTGCCAAGGCTCGCGGCGTCCGAGCCAAATTATCTCCTTTCCTCTCGTGTCGCAGCCGCCTGGCCATGCGCACGAATCTTACCATCTATCTACTATTTCTCAGCTCTGTATTGACCTATGCGGCACCCGCCTGGTGGTCTCTTTTATCTACCACCAACAGATGTAGGCTGGAAGCTTTCCAGTCCCCAACACTCCGATCCTTGACGGGGTCTCCTTGGTTTGTAAGGAACGACGTGATTCGAAGGGGTCTCCGTGTTCCTACCTTGACTTCCTTTGTCCGGTCGCTGGCTCTAACTCTCTTTGCTAAAGCCTCGACCTCCACCTTCCCGTACCTACGAACCATCAGTGCATCAGAACCACCATCGCCCATTCGGGTCAAGCGCCCTCGGGCGCTTCTTGATGACCCGCCATAACGCCATCCTCTTTAAATTAAACAAAAACAAGTAATCATCAGTCCTAGACCAGAGTATTTCACCAAACTGTCCTTCTCTCCTTCCTGTCCACCTCCTAGCACGCTGAGCCGGCTGCTTGTCGCTGTCATCAGTCACTGGCACGGAGGCTCTCCGTCTCGCGGGGAGCGACTGACGCCCTCAGGGCGTCTGCTGACTGGACTTGAAACGGGCAACATCTGTTGCTCGAATCGGTACCAGCGGCAGTGCATTAAACAAATAAAAGTTATACTCCCCCGCCTTCTCAGTTAACTGGTTGGCGGTTTCCTTTTCCAGTTTTAGGTAACCAGTCGACATGTACCAGCACTATGTTTACTTCTGACAGCTATTGGACACGATCCAGATGCTGCAATCAAGCCACGGGTGCAAAGACACCCCGCATCCATAATGCAATGCAAATCCACTAAGCCAAGGTGTCGCGCCTTGGCCGGACAATTGGCTGAAGCAAAAGCATAAGCTTGCCACCGTGGTGGCCATGTTAATCTATCATGGACCCGCGGACTGCACCATAACATCCTTGAGCAGAGCAAACGACCGCGCTGAACTGTTGGCACCTGGCGTTCATCAGGCTTAGGCCTGGACAACGCACACAAATTAGGGCGCAAGACGCCCGTGCATCCATCCATCCATCCATCTGAGAAGAAGAGTCTACCTAGATCTGTTGCCAGGGTAGGCTGTGTTCGTTTTTGCTCTGCAAAAATTGGTTCAAAGTTTGTTCAACTGTTTAGTTCAGTGCAGTATTATTTCACTAGTGTGTGCATACAAGTATTTGTTAGTTAGTGCAGTGTAGTGCGCGGCCGTTTTTGTGTTCGTGTGCTGTGCGGCTTCTGGTGAGTACGTGTGTCAGTGCCTGTCAGTTAGAATAATCAGTGCTGGTGAGTTCTCTCTCCTTTAAACACTTTTGACGTCCATTTCGGGCTTCAGAAATGGCGTCAAATAAACCTGACATTCCTTTGCCGGAGCCGTTAAGCCGTGAATTCACCTCTCCCCCGTGAAACCAATTGTGAAAGTGGCAGTGAAAGTGATATTTCCGACGTCCATATGGGGAGTGCTGGGTCGGGAGATGAAGAGTTTTCGGTTGTGAATGGCAAACGCGCCAAAACAAGCGAAAGCTCGCCGCCAGTCTCCCGCCTCACCAAACCAGGTCGCTGATTCAGGTAACAGAGGCTTGCAGTCTGTTAATCTTGTTTCCTCTAGTGCTAGAAGCAGAAATATGTACCATATAAAGTAAGCATCAAATGATACTTACCGAGTAATCGTAGAAGTAATCTATCCTGTAGGATGATGGATGGATGGATGGATGATGCACGGGCGTCTTGCGCATTAATTTGTGTGCGTTGTCCAGGCCTAAGCCTGATGAACGCCAGGTGCCAACAGTTCAGCGCGGTCGTTTGCTCTGCTCAAGGATGTTATGGTGCAGTCCGCGGGTCCATGATAGATTAACATGGCCACCACGGTGGCAAGCTTATGCTTTTGCTTCAGCCAATTGTCCGGCCAAGGCGCGACACCTTGGCTTAGTGGATTTGCATTGCATTATGGATGCGGGGTGTCTTTGCACCCGTGACTTGATTGCAGCATCTGGATCGTGTCCAATGGCTGTCAGAAGTAAACATAGTGGTGGTACATGTCGACTGGTTACCTAAAACTGGAAAAGGAAACCGCCAACCAGTTAACTGAGAAGGCGGGGGAGTATAACTTTTATTTGTTTAATGCACTGCCGCTGGTACCGATTCGAGCAACAGATGTTGCCCGTTTCAAGTCCAGTCAGCAGACGCCCTGAGGGCGTCGGTCGCTCCCCGCGAGACGGAGAGCCTCCGTGCCAGTGACTGATGACAGCGACAAGCAGCCGGCTCAGCGTGCTAGGAGGTGGACAGAAAGGAGAGAAGGACAGTTTGGTGAAATACTCTGGTCTAGGACTGATGATTACTTGTTTTTGTTTAATTTAAAGAGGATGGCGTTATGGCGGGTCATCAAGAAGCGCCCGAGGGCGCTTGACCCGAATGGGCGATGGTGGTTCTGATGCACTGATGGTTCGTAGGTACGGGAAGGTGGAGGTCGAGGCTTTAGCAAAGAGAGTTAGAGCCAGCGACCGGACAAAGGAAGTCAAGGTAGGAACACGGAGACCCCTTCGAATCACGTCGTTCCTTACAAACCAAGGAGACCCCGTCAAGGATCGGAGTGTTGGGGACTGGAAAGCTTCCAGCCTACATCTGTTGGTGGTAGATAAAAGAGACCACCAGGCGGGTGCCGCATAGGTCAATACAGAGCTGAGAAATAGTAGATAGATGGTAAGATTCGTGCGCATGGCCAGGCGGCTGCGACACGAGAGGAAAGGAGATAATTTGGCTCGGACGCCGCGAGCCTTGGCAAGGGTTTCCGTCACGTGGGCGTTGAAGCAAAGGTGACGATCTAGCCGAACGCCTAAATACTTCACCGATTCTTTGTAGGCGATGGGTCTCCCTGCTAGGGAGAGGGGCTGGCATCGGGAGATGGACTTACGGGTGAAGCAGATCGCCTCGGATTTCTCCGTGTTGATCGTCACCCGCCATTTCCGTAGCCAGTCCGGAAGCTGGTTCAACTGACGCTGCAGCTTTGTACTCGCAAATCGCGGGGACAGGGAGCTGCAGTGATACATAGCATCGTCAGCGAACAAAGACAACTTGACTCCGGGCAAGACAGGCAGGTCGTTCGTGTACACAAGATACAGAACGGGGCCGAGGACAGATCCCTGAGGTACGCCGGCGGCGACGGGTCGAACTGTAGAACAGGACCCGTCGACGCTCACCCTGAAGGTTCGGTGGCTCAGATACGACCGGAGGAAAAACACTATGGTCGATGGTAGAGGGGAATTGGCAAGTTTGAAGAGAAGATCTTCGTGCCAGACTTTATCGAAGGCCTTGCTCACGTCCAACAGTACGGCGGCCGTAGCCGCTCGCCTGTTGGTGGCGTCTGACAAGTGCGTAACAACGCGGACCAATTGAAGCGTGGTCGAGTGCTCTCTGCGAAACCCGAACTGTTCGCTGCGGATGAAACCATCTAGCAGCGGCGAGATGCGAGCCAGCAGGAGACGCTCGAACTCCTTCGAGATGACTGGCAAGAGAGAGATTGGACGATAGCTTTCAGGAAGCATGCGCGGCTTGCGAGGCTTCGGAATCATTACGATGTTGGCAGATTTCCACAGGCGGGGAAAGTACTGTAGCCGGAGACAGGAGTTAACCAGCTCAAGAACGAGGTCAACGCCTGAGGCCGGGAGATTTTGTAGAGCAGCGGCCCCGATCCGGTCAGGACCGGGGTCGCGACGGCGATTTAGTCGGCAGATAGATGAAACTAGTTCATCCCTGTCGAACGGGAGGGCTGGGATTTCGGGAGGGCGTGAAAAATGTCCAGATAGGAAGTCACGGACTTCTGCCGAGTTGGCAGGGTCCGAGACGCCTTGGTGAACAGTAAATTGCACCTCCATGCAGTCGGCGAAGACCTCGGCCTTGCCTTCTGATGAAGATACAACCCCGTTCGGAGTTTCAAGTGGGTTGCGAGTTCTCTTCTCGCGGGTCAGTCTACTCGCCGCTCTCCAGACGGAGGCGTGGTCGACTTCAAGAGACTCAAGGTATGAGTCCCATCGATCAGAGTTTACGTCCCGCAGTAGCTGCTGGACGTAAAGAGACTGGGCCTGAAAGCGCCTTTTGACGCCGGGATCACGGGTTCTTTGCCATCTGCGGCGTAGATTGCGCCGTAGCCAGATGGCGTGGAGTACTTCCGCAGGTAAGGCCGATTTACGATGATTCACCTCGAGAGTATATGTGTGTCGATCCATGACACCTTGGACCAACTCCTGAAGATGAGTGGCTCGGAGATCCAAATCGTCACAAGTGACGATCGGGTCCGCGGGGAGTGATGGTAACCGCCGTGAGAGCTCATCATGGTAGGAGCGCCAGTTGACTCTCCTAACAATCTGAGCGGGAGGTCGGGGTGAGGCCGACAGCTCACGGGCAGTTATAAAAAGGGGATTGTGATCGGATGAGAGATCCGACACTGACGAGACCTGGATGTGATGGGTCACATCCTTGGCTATGACAATGTCAAGGACGTCCGGTCGATGACCGGAAAAGGGGAAGTGAGTAGGGTCTTCTTGGCCGATGACTTGAAGTACCGGGTCGTCGGAGACGAACCGATACAGAGATTTTCCGTAGGCGTTGGCTACTCTGCTGTTCCAGGAGGGATGCTTAGTGGAAGAAGCAAGATTGACAGACTGCCGGCCGCTGTTACCTGAATCAGCGACGTGGTTTGGTGAGGCGGGAGACTGACTGGCGGCGGCCAGCTTTCGCTTGCGCTTGGCGCGTTTACCATTCACAAACGAAAACCCTTCATCTCCCGACCCAGCACTCTCCATATGCACGTCGGAAATATCACTGTCAGCGCCACTTTCACAATTATCACGGGGGAGAGGTGTAGAGAGAGGAGCGGAGCCGCGAGCTCCCAGGAGAGAGTTTAACGGTTCCGGCAAAGGTACATCGGCGTTATTTGACGCCATTTCGGAAGCCCAAAGTGGACGTCAAAGGTGTTTAAAGGAGAATGAACTCACCAGCACTGATTATTCTAACTGACAGGCACTGACACACGTACTTACCAGAAGCCGCACAGCACACGAACACAAAAACGGCCGCGCACTATACTGCACAAACGAATACTTGTAGCACACAAATTAAATAATACTGCACTCAAATAAACAGTTGTGGAACAAACTAAACACGATTTCTTCATGTGGTGAAGAAATCACTTTGATAACTAAACAAATAGCGGTGAAATCACAAGGCAAAAATGCCACACAAAGTAACGCAGCCTACCCGGGCAACAGCTCTAGGTAGACTTCTCGAGCCGTGGCTGCAGAGTCAGCAGGCCGCATATCACCTTCCCCTGAAATCACAGTACCAAAACCAACACCTAGACATCCAAAATTCCGCCAATCGTTGTGCCACAGTGCAGCGACTGGCATACGCTCCTTCGGGAGCTGAAACAAGTTGTGCCGTCTGGACGAATCGAGGCCAAAGCAAAGGTTCGTCAATTCGACTGCTGCCGAAGTCGATCCAGGACTTTCGGGCTTGCCAGAAATTCCTGGCCGACTCCGGTCGCACCTTTCATACCTTCCCACTCCCTGAGGAGAGGGAACTCAAGATTGTGGTGTCCGGGATTCCCCATGACACACCGATCTTGTGGATCTGGGAGGATCTGGCGGAGAAGGGTTTCTTCCCTACCTCCGTCGTCCCTCTCCTATCCGGTGATCTGAAAAGGAAAATCAATTTCTTCTACATCAGGATTCAGAAGGTTGGTTCCTTCGCCGACGTCTATCATCTTGATACCATTCTGTGCCTCCGGGTAGAGGTTAGGGCTTTCAATAGTAAGCCTGGGCCTTCCCAGTGCTTCCAATGCCAGCGATTCGGCCACTCATCGGCTTTTTGTAAGATGCCACCGCGTTGTGTATGCTGTGGGGAGGCCCACAACGAGAATTGTCCCGTTGTGAAGCCTCAACACGCGACGTGCTGCAAATGCGGAGGCAGTCACCCGGCAAACGTTAGGGGTTGCAATCCACTATAAGAAGGCCCTAGAGAAGCAGCAGCGGGAGCAAAACCGTCAGGTTGAACCTCCTCGCCCTGCTCCTAGACCCTCGAAGCGGGCGGCAGTCCAACCACACGCCTCGGCACCTACAGCTCTTCCTGCAGCACCTGCCGCTGGAGGAAACATCACTTACGCTACAGCGGCCGCTACGGAGCCCCCTGTAGCCCCCAGAACCTTAGCTCCTGCCGGAGTGCCATCTCCTTTAGCGGCAACACCCGCAGTACCCCCTCACAGACCCAGCCGCCTAAGAAACGGCGCTCTAAGCGCAACGCTAGACAGCCACTAGTGGCAAAACAACTATACACGGAGGCCAATAACGCGCCTCCGGCTGCCCAGCATGTACCCGGCCAGGAGCCTGCTTCTGTTGCCCAGTCCCCTGCGACTTCCATGGAAGTCTCGCCAGCCCCCGAGCAGCCAGCTCCAGCTGCCCAACCTCCTCTGGAGGCGGTATCTCAACCTTCCGCGGCCCCAGCGCCGGCTAGTCAGGCCCCTGCTGCCAGTGGTTCACCACTGGTCACCGAGGCTCAACTGATGGCCTGGGTCAGCGGCATTGTCCCGCAAATTCTTGCTGCTCGTGATGTCCCGACTATACTCATGGTGATCCTAACATCCCTGATCGCCCTGATTGTCCCTACATCTAACCATGGCTAGACAGTTTCGGTTCGTCGCGTGGAATGCTGATGGTGTTCCGGCGCGTCGGGCCGAACTGCCAGCTTTCCTTGTGGAGTACGACGCAGATGTCGTACTCCTCTCTAACACACATCTTGTCCCTAATCGTTGATTCTCCCTGCCAGCCTATGCTTGCTACAGGAAAGACAGGAATGGTGCCGATCGCCACATCGCATCTGGCGGAGTGGCGATCTTAGTCCACAGGCGGAACTCTCATAGAAAACTCCCTCCCCCTGCAACGACCCTCATCGAAGCATGTGCTGTGGCCCTCGATGTTGCCGGCCTGGATGTGCGCTTTCTGCGTACCACCCGCACGGCCATCGAGCTCCGCCGTACGAGGAGTGGGTCGCCCTCCTAGACAGCGATCTTCCAACCATCGTAGCCGGAGACCTTAACGCCAAGCATCCCTCTTGGAATAGCAGAACGTCAAAACCATACGGCAATTCTCTCCGTAGGGCTGTCGAAGATGATCCCAGTGTCCTCATCATCGGCCCGTCCGAACCGACACACTTTCCCAGTGTGGGTTATCCGCCGGATGTCCTTGATATTGTAATTGTCAAGGCCATCCCCTTTCATCTACAAGTCAGCGCGGTGACGGACCTCTCGTCCGATCACGACCCCCTGCTTGTAACTGCCTTGCTGCCGTCGGTCTCACCCCGACTTTTCGATCGTCCTGTTAGGAGAGTCAATTGGCGATCCTATCACAATGATCTGGCCAGGCAGTTGCCATCTATCCCTCCGGACCCACTCGTCTCTTGTGACGACGTGGATCTCCGGGTACATCAGCTCCAGGACCTCGTCATTTCTGCAATGGACAAGCACACCTATACTGTTCCAGTGAGTAACAAACGCTCCGACCTTCCTGCGGAGGTTCTCCAGGCCATCCGATTACGGCGCTAGCTCCGCCGCAGATGGCAGCATACCCGTGAACATGCCGCTAGTCGTCGTTTTCGAGCCCAGTCGGAACACGACTCGCAGCTTCTGCATGACGTAAACGCGGATCGATGGGACTCCTATTTGGAGTCCTTGGAAGTCGACCACGCCTCCGTATGGAGAGCCGCTGGTAGACTAAAAGGCGAAAAGAGGACTCGCCATCCCTTGAATACCCCGGACGGCACTGTATACTCTGCAGAAGGCAAGGCGGAAGTCTTCGCCAACTGTATTCAGGAACAGTTCACCGTCCATACAAGCATCTCTGACCCGGCTCATACGGCCGTCGTCAGGGATTTCCTATCTGGATACTTTTCTGCTCCTCACAATCACCCTCCTAATTCGGTCGACGAGGAAGACCTTACGTCTGTCCTTAGCCGACTGGGTAAGAGAAAGGCCCCTGGCCCCGATCGCATCGGCGCCGCTGGGTTGCAGAATCTCCCGCCTTTGGCAGTTGACGTTCTTCTAAGCTGTTCAACTCCAGTCTCCGGCTGAGGTACTTCCCCACCTGTGGAAAACCGCTAATGTCATCATGATCCAGAAACCCAAAAAGCCGCCCACGCTACCTGGAAGCTACCGCCCGATATCACTATTGCCAGTAATCTCGAAGGTATTCGAGCGCCTTCTCCTGGCCCGTATTCGGCCCCTGGTGGATGGTTTCATCCGCGAGGAGCAGTTTGGGTTGAGGCCGAGGCACTCGACTACTCTTCAGCTAGTACGGGTTGTAACCTGCCTAGCAGATACCACCAACAATCATCAGGCAACAGGCGCCGTCCGGTTGGATGTGAGCAAAGCCTTCGATAAAGTCTGGCATGAAGGCCTGCTCTACAAACTGGCGCATTCGCCACTCCCGGTATCTATCGTCCACTTGCCCCGATCCTATCTGACGGATCGCACCTTCAGGATCAGCGTAGATGGGGCGTTCTCTTGGGTTCGCCCTGTCGCCGCCGGCGTCCCACAAGGATCAGTTCTCGGCCCCGTTCTGTACGTACTGTACACGAACGATCTGCCTGTTTATCCCGAGGTCACGTTATCTCTATTTGCCGACGACGCGTTGTTTCATTTTAGCTCGCTTTCGCCTTGGCGGACGAGCGTAATTTTACAACGCCAGTTGGATATGCTTCCGGACTGGCTAAGGAAGTGGCGAGTAGGATCAATACGGAGAAATCCGAGGCGATCTGCTTTACTCATAAGTCCATTTCCCGATGCCAATCCCTCTCCTTAGAGGGGAGACCCATCAACTGGTCTGCGATGGTGATGTACCTAGGTGTTCGGCTTGATCGGCACCTAAACTTCAACGCCCACGTGACCGCAACCCTCAACAAGGCTCGTGGCGTCAGAGCCAAACTATCACCTATGCTTTCGCGGAACAGCTGCCTGGCTGTCCGTACAAAACTTACATTGTATCTACTGTTCCTCCGAACAGTAGTCACTTATGCGTCTTATGGCCTCTCCTGTCGGCATTAGGCTGACTACATTCAAGAACTGGACCCTACGCTCCCTCACGGGGTCCCCGTAGTATGTGCGAAATTCCGCCATTCACCGGGGCCTCCGTGTTCCCACCTTAGAGGTCTTCGTCTGGTCCTTGGCAACGAATTTGTTCGCCAAGGCAGGCGAGTCCCCCTATCCGCACCTCCAAAGGCTGAATAGCGTGGAGAATACACCGCCCCCTCGCCGCGTCAGACGCCCTAGTGCGCTGTTAGACGAACCCCCCCGTACGTTAATCACATGAACCCCCCAGAAACGAACCCCCCAACCTTCTGCAGACTGAACTGATCACCTTCATTCACTACCTGCGCCTGCCGAAACTGTAGTCAATCATGCTGCGGCAGATTGGATTCGATTGATTTATTGCCAGCATCGGCTTTGCCGATTCGGCAGGGCTTTAATCCGGGACATGGGCTTCCGCGAGGTTGTGTAAATGCCTTCCTTGCGAGAGCCGACTGCCCCGGTGACGAGTCCCTTCGACTCGGCCGCCGCCTTCGGGCGGTCGAGCCTCTTGTCCTCGCCAGCGTGCCTCTAAGTTTCCGTGGGCTATGTCCTCGGAGACCAAGGAGCCGCGACCAGGCGCTGCAATTGGCTGAAGGCATGACCACTAAGATCCTCGTCACCACCTGCTTTGCTGATTCGGCAGGGTAATGACCTGAGACACGGGCTCCCGCGGGGTTGTGCAAGTGCCTTCCTTGCGGAAGCTGGCTGTCTAGGAGTCATTCCTTACAGTTTCGGCCGACGCCCTAGGGGGCTCGAGCCTCTTGTCCTCGCCAGTGCGTCACTACGTTCCCAAAGGCTAGTCTGAGGGGACCATTGTGTCGCACCTCGGCGGAACAATTATCTAAAGCAAAAGCTCAAGCTTGCCTCCGTGGTGGCCATGTAATTTATCGTGGACCCGCGGACTGCACCATAACTCCCTTGTGCAGAGCAAACGACCGCGCTGACCTGTTGGCACCTGGCGTTCATCAGGCCTGGTATACGCTGTATTGTTACTCGAATATCAATGAACATTATTCTTCATAATTTTTCTAATACTCAACGAACTATCTAGCATTCGTCTCCATCTATTATAGTTTGGCAGGATATATATTGTAATATCATTTCTTTATTTTCTTCCTTCGTAATAACTAACCGTTATTTTTTGCAGGCTTTTGTAGCTTTTAAAATATTTCTTTTTATTTCGGCATGTGTTAGTATTAGTTTGAGCAACAGCACTGCATAATTGTGTATCCCAAAACGACAATAACAAGGGTAAAATATCGTTACGGAGAACCATACATAACTTCCATATTCTAAGATTTAAATTTAAAATCATTTTCGAAATGAAATATTACCATAGAAACTACTTCTTTCTACTTACTGTTTCAGCCTTAACTACAGTACTATGGTCACTAACATATACCACCTCACGTTATCGCACTCGATTTTCACTGATCGTGGAAGTCGATGGCATTGCCGAAACGTCTGGTTTTGTAGAAAACATTGGACTACGGCCAAATATCCCGGGAAGGAATTTTAACAAAAACTACTTCTTTGTTGCCGATAACGTTGTACACATATATATATTCTGTAGCGTGACAGAAAATCCACTACTTATTAAGTCATATAAAATCATAAAATTTAATTACACCACATATGTTAAAATAATATTGAATGAGATTTAATGAAATCAGAGGAATGAACCACGATAAAATAAAAATCCTCATTACATTATATAAAAACCACTGATTAAATATCAAAGAAAGTATTGAAAGCAACTCATATTATATGTTTAAAATAACATATATATTATGTGTTTAAAATAACAACATACATACCATTAATAATGTTTCAGTAGGTATGCTGTGTTAATTCAAAAGGAGTTAAAAGTATATGTTCAAACCATGTCAGCAATAAGTTCAATTGTACAGATGGCTAAATCATGTTCATAATTATTTTTTTATAACAGTAGTGTTAATTAAATACTACACCTCACTATAAGTTATAAACCATTTTATTTTCTTGTAATAATAACTATGTAAAGTCAGAGGAGTTGTGGGATTAAATTTATTTGAGAAAGACAGAAATGTAAAATTCTAAACTCTAGGCCATTTGGTGAATTCACAGAAACCATATAAACCAGTATAATTCACTTATAAATCCTGTAAACTAGCAAGATTTAGATAAGGTAAATCAGTTAACCACTACTGGGAATGATCCTATGAGTTAAAATGATAATAAGGAAATATACCTTAAAATATTGTAAATTTTCAAAATATATAAATTAATTAATTTTAAAGAGCAATGTCAAATTCAGAGACTAACACAAAAAACCAGTTCAAAGGTTCAATTTACATGTATTTAAGGAAAGGAAGAGAAATATGATTAATTAAAATTTATTATAATAGTATTAATAACAATTAAGATGGAAGAAAAATTGTATGAAGGCGGAAATCAAATTTTGAGCCTATATTTCAAAAAAGGAAAGAATTTTGGTAATTTCCACAAAATGTCTACAGATATGGATTATAATGTATCAATTTAAAAGGAATGAGATGATTAAACCAATGATAAGGTTCATAATTCATGAAAGTGATGAATAAAATAAATAAATTCCATATATAATGTAATTTTGTATCATGTATATGGGCAATCGAAATATGTTAACAATACTTTTTCAAAGATTAACTGGGCCAGATTTTGACCAAGTTAGAATAGTCTTTTGTTGAATATCAAGCTGAATAGTTGTGTGAAAAAACGTTCCTTATAACCGAGTAGAAAATGGTACTACCGTTATCCATTAATGTAAGTGAATCGAGAGTTAGATGAAATAAACACTTTTTTAACTAAATTTACCAAAACGTTAACGACAATAGTGAAAACTAACAACTAACTTCATTATACGAGTGATCGAAAACAGTAAAACAATATATTTGATCTAATTCACGCTACAAATCATAACCACTTTTTGAGTAACTTAACCCACAGAAGTGAACACATACTAAATAACATAATTA
Source organism: Magicicada septendecula (assembly GCA_034769895.1). Classification (NCBI taxonomy): domain Eukaryota; kingdom Metazoa; phylum Arthropoda; class Insecta; order Hemiptera; family Cicadidae; genus Magicicada; species Magicicada septendecula. The sequence continues at coordinate 214,804,315 of CM068368.1, read as the reverse complement.
ACACCAGTATACACTGAACACTTCTTCAGAACACACTAAACAACCTAATAGACAGATTACACCAGTGCGGGAACATTTCAAACATTCATGAAGGTAATTTTGCTGTGATTTTTTGATACGACGACATCGCAGTAATCTCGCCAGATCTAGTAGCGGCCATCTTTGAATTTACTATGCCTGCCTTCCTTATCCAGTGACGTCAGTCTACATATGGTTCGACTTCAACTTTCTTAAATATTGTATATCAGAATTATTTAAATACTGTTAAATAATAATTATAGAATTTAATTTAATTGTTAATGTTATACTTTCTCGTCACCCTTCTCTGACTATTAATTTAATCGCTCAAAGAACCTGTCCTTTTTATAATACTTATAATAATTTTTCTACTGTATGCACAATCGATAATTCCCTGAGACGGAGTCGATAATTGTTCTCAATCGATAAAAAATCGATTATTTATTAAATTGTTTAATAAATCCATTTATTTCAATTGTATTTATCTGTTATTATTTCACAGGCTAATTTAAGATTATTTATTAAGTCAAGGAGACTTCAAGAAGAAGAAAATATTTTTTTTCAGTGAGATATTGGACCAGCAAGGAAAATCATCAATCGATTGCTGACTGGAGTTAATCTAGTTAACTCCAGACTTGGTTCAGATCTTCCAGAAGTGCTCGATAGTTAATAAATACCTTCCTGATTCTTAAAATTTTTACAGAACATATAAAACAGCATTATTTCTTAATTACTGACCTTGATTAAACATAAACAAATTTTTTTTTTTTTTTTTTTGAAATTTTTATTTTTTATAAAATTTTCCTCTACTATTTTATTTTTGTAAAGACCGGCATACAGGGTCTCCTTACAATATATATATATATCTATATATATATATATATATATATGACGGTGAAGTACCTAGGTGTTCGGCTTGATCGGCACTTAAACTTCAACGCCCACGTGACCTCAACCCTCAACTTGGCTCGTGGCGTCAGAGCCAAACTATCTCCTATGCTTTCGCGGAACAGCTGCCTGGCTGTCCGTACCAAACTTACATTGTATCTACTGTTCCTCCGAACAGTACTCACTTATGCGGCACCCGCCTGGTGGCCTCTCCTGTCGGCCACTAACAGGCATAGGCTGACTACATTTCAGAACTGGACCCTACGCTCCCTCACGGGGTCCCCGTGGTATGTGCGAAATACCGCCATACATCGGGGTCTCCGTGTTCCCACCTTAGAGGTCTTCGTCTGGTCCCTGGCAACGAATTTGTTCGCCAAGGCGGGCGAGTCCTCTTACCCGCACCTCCGAAGGCTTAACAGCATGGAGAATGCTCCGCCTCCTCGCCGCGTCAGGCGCCCTAGGGCGCTGCTAGACGACCCCCCCTAAGTTCATCACATGAACCCCCAGAAACGAATCCCCCCAACCTTCTGGAAATCTGAACCGATCACCATCAATCACCACCTGCGCCTGCCGAAACTGTAGTCAATCATGCTGCGGCGGATTGAATGGATAGATTTATTGCCAGCATCGGCTTTGCCGATTCGGCAGGGCCTTGATCCGGGACATGGGATCTCGCGAGGTTGTGCAAATGCCTCCTTGCGAAAGCCGACTGCCCCGGTGACAAGTTCCGCCGACTCGGCCGCTGCCTTCGGGCGGACGAGCCTCTTGTATTCGCCGGCGCGTTTCTGAGTTTCCGTGGGCTATGTCCCGGCGACCAATGAGACGCGACCAGGCGTTGCGATTGGCTGAAGCCTTGATCACGATTAAGTTCCCCGCCAGCACCTGCTTTGTTGATTTGGTAAGGTAATGACCCGAGACATGAGCTCCCGCGAGGTTGTGCAAGTGCCTTCCTTGCGAAAGCTGGCTGTCTCGGTGACATTACCCACCAAATCGGCCGACGCCCTAGGGCGCCCGAGCTTGTTGTCCTCGCCAGTGTGTCACCACGTTCCCAAAGGTTAGCCTGAGGGGACCATGGTGTCGCGCCTTGGCCGGACAATTGGCTGAAGCTAAAGCACTAGCTTGCCACCGTGGTGGCCATGTTAATTTATCATGGACCCGCGGACTGTATCATAACATCCTTGAGCAGAGCAAACGACCGCGCTGAACTGTTGGCACCTGGCGTTCATCAGGCTTAGGCCTGGACAACGCAAACAAATTAGGGCGCAAGACGCCCGTGCATCCATCCATCCATCCATCTAGTGCTAAGCCCCCGACTTCCCGCTCAGATTGTTAGGAGAGTCAACTGGCGATCCTATCATGACGAGCTCTCTCGAAGGTTACCATCTCTCCCGGCGGACCCAATCGTCACTCGTGACGATCTGGATCTCCGCGCCACAAATCTTCAGGAATTGGTCCTAGGTGTCATGGATCGACACACCTACGCACTCGAGGTGAATCATCGTAAATCGGCCTTACCTGCGGAAGTACTCCACGCCATCTGGCTACGGCGCCAGCTCCGCCGCAGATGGCAAAGAAACCGAGACCCAGTCGTTAAGCGACGATTTCAACAACAGTCCCTTTACGTTCAGCAGCTACTGCGGGACGTAAACTCTGATCGATGGGACTCATACCTTGAGTCTCTTGAAGTCGACCACGCCTCCGTCTGGAGAGCGGTGAGTAGACTGACCCGCGAGAAGAGAACTCGCAACCCGCTGGAAACCCCGAACGGGGTTGTGTCTTCATCAGAAGGCAAGGCTGAGGTCTTCGCCGACTGCATGGAGTCGCAATTTACCGTTCATCGAGGCGTTTCGGACCCTGCTCACTCGGCAGAAGACCGGGACTTCCTATCTGGTTATTTTTCTCGCCCTCCCGATGGCCCAGACCTCCCGTTCGACAGAGACGAACTCGTTTCGTCTGTCTGTCGACTAAACCGCCGTCGCGCCCCCGGTCCTGACCGGATCGGGGCCGCTGCATTACAATATCTCCCGGCCTCAGGCGTTGACCTCGTTCTCGAGCTGTTCAACTCTTGTCTCCGGCTACAGTACTTCCCCCGCCTGTGGAAAAATGCCAACATCGTTATGGTTCCTAAACCCCGCAAGCCGCGCATGCTTCCTGAAAGCTATCGGCCAATATCTCTCTTGCCAGTTATCTCGAAGGTGTTCGAGCGGCTCCTGCTGGCCCGCATCTCGCCGTTGTTGGATAATTTTATCCGCAACGAACAGTTCGGGTTTCGCAGAGAGCACTCGACCACGCTTCAACTAGTCCGCGTGGTAACGCAACTCTCTGACGCCACCAACAGGCGAGCGGCTACGGCCGCCGCACTGCTGGACGTGAGCAAGGCCTTCGACAAAGTCTGGCACGAAGGTCTTCTCTTAAAACTCGCTAACTCCCCCTTACCATCGTCCATAGTGTTTTTCCTCCGGTCGTATCTCAGCGACCGAACCTTCAGGGTGAGCGTCGACGGAACCTGCTCTGCAGTTCGTCCTGTCGCCGCTGGCGTACCCCAGGGATCTGTCCTCGGCCCCGTTCTGTACCTCGTGTACACGAACGACCTGCCTGTTTTGCCCGGAGTCACGTTGTCTTTGTTCGCTGACGATGCAATGTATCATTACAGCTCTGTGTCCCCGCGTTTTGCGAGTACACAGTTGCAGCGTCAGTTGGACCAGCTTCCGGACTGGCTACGGAAATGGCGGGTAACGATCAACACGGAGAAATCCGAGGCGATCTGTTTCACTCGTAAGTCCATCTCCCGATGCCAGCCCCTCTCCCTTGAAGGGAGGCCTACCGCCTACAAAGAGTCGGTGAAGTATCTAGGCGTTCGGCTAGATCGTCGCCTTTGCTTCAACGCCCACGTGACGGACACCCTTGCCAAGGCTCGCGGCGTCCGAGCCAAACTTTACCCATACCTCGCGTGCCGCAGCCCCCTGGCGCTGCGCACGAAAGTTACCCTCTATCTGTTGTTTCTCCGGTCTGTATTGAACTATGCGGCACCTGTATGGTGGTCACTTGCCTCCGCCACCAACAGGCGTAGGCTGGAAAGTTTCCAATCCAGAACCCTCCGTTCCTTGTCGGGATCTCCTTGGTTTGTTAGAAACAGTGTAATTCGAGGAGGTCTACGAGTTCCTGCTCTCTCAGCCTTTGTCTGGTCATTAGCTGCGACTCTCTTTGCCGCAGCTGAGACCTCTTCCTTCCCTTACCTCAGAACCATCAGCACCACGCAACCACCTCCCCCTGTCCGGGTCAAACGCCCTCGGGCGATTCTCGATGACCCGCCATAAGTTTAAGTAAACTGCTTAAACCTCACTTGCATACTCACTATCTGCCCATGCCCCAGAATTTACCTGCAAAGCTGTTTCCTTCCTCCCTTCCTAGTATGCCGACCGCGCTGAATGCCGCTGCTACGCGCTATCACTGGCACGGAGGCTCTCTGCCTCGCGGGGAGCGACCGACGCCTCACGGCGTCTGCACGCAGGACTGGGAACGCGTGACATCTGTCGCCTGAACCCGTCCTTGCGGCAGTGCCCACTGATTGCTGTAATATTTAAAATAAATAAAAATTGAAAACCTTTCTCCCCCGCCTTCTCAGTTAACTGGTTGGCGGTTGTCCATTCCTATTTTATTCTAGGTTACCTGTCGAATGAACCAGAACTATGTCTATCCACAGGCAGCCATTGGGCTCGTCCCAGATGCTGCAGTCATGCACCGGGTGCAAAGACGCCCCGCTACTACAGTGCTACATGCTGCTACATGCCAGTGCTAAGCCTGACCCTTCTACCCCTAAGTTTCCACCTATTATCATCCCCGATAATTGGAATTACACCCAACTTCTTGCCAACCTCCGTTCTGCTCTTCCTTCGGCGTCCGTGGATCCGAAATGCTCCGGCAAATCGCTGAAGCTGGGCGTCAAATCCATTGTTGACTTCCGCGCTGTTCAGCACTTTCTGTCAGCGCGGAACATTTCTTTCCATACCTTCGCTCTCCCTGAGGAGCGTGAGGTAAAAATTGTCATTCAGGTCATTCCCTATCATACCTCCTCCGATGCTATCGTGCAGGAATTGACGTCTCTTGGCTATACGCCAACAGCTGTGTCAGTTTTGCACGCCGGCAAAGGGGACAACAAGCATCCTGTCAATTCTTTCCTTGTCAAGTTGCTTAAGTCTGGAAATTTTGAGGAGGTCTATGGCCTTCAAACACTCCTTCACCTACGGGTGACAATTAGATCGTTTGACCCGCGCCCTGGCCTTGCCCAGTGTTTCAACTGCCAGGGCTTCGGGCACTCTTCCCTATTCTGTCATGCGCCCCCACGTTGCGTGCGGTGCAGCGACCCTCACCGTGGCTGTGATAAGCCTCGTGTGCCGGGTTTTGTCCCGTCCTGCTGCAACTGCAAGGGCGCCCATCCTGCTAGTTACCGGGGATGTATCCACTACATCGAAGCTGAAAAACAGCAGCGTCGTGTAGCTGGCCCGGCCCTTAATCCGTGAGAGGCCTTCCCCCCTCTCTCCGGTTCATCTGTCAAGGCCCCGGCAGCGACTCCTGTCGCTCCCGCGGTCTCAGTCCCGCCTGCAGGCGTCGCTCCGGCGGCGCCTGTGACGGCTCCACTACCGGCGCCTGCCGGAGCGCCCGGTCCTTCCTATGCAGCTGTCGCTGCTAAGCCATCATCGACAACCACTTCCGCCCGCAAGGGTACCACCAAGCGCTCGCGTCGCCGGACTTCCGGCAGACGACATCAGCAGGCTCGACCTGCCCAAACTCAGCGGGACTCTCCCGTCCCTGTCATCTTCCAACCTCCGCGTGAGCAGACCACAGTTCAGTCCGCCAAACCAGCGCCATCAGTAGTCCTGGCCGAAGTTCCTCAGGAACGTCCGCGCGGGTCCCGAGAACTTTCTCGGGCTCCAGCGGACCCCCTGACGGCTTGGGCCACTCAACTTGTAGAAAGCATCAGGTCTGCTCCTGACACCTCGACTGTGCTTATGTTAGTCTTCCAATCCCTCTCTGCTCTCTTCCCTCTCCTCCCCATCAATGGCTAGATCCCTGCGGATCGTCGCTTGGAACGCCGATGGCGTTTCCTCTCGTCGATCTGAGCTGGCGGCTTTCGTCGTGGAGTACGACGCTGATGTCGTGCTTCTCTCCGAAACACATCTAGCCCCCTACCATCGATTCTCACTTCCAGCTTACACTTGTTATCGTCAGGATCGTCCCCTACAGCCGCGCCATCCCCCGTCTGGGTGTACGGCGATTCTGGTCCACAGGCGGATATCCCATAGGCCACTACCCCCCTCCTTACTCGACTCATCGAAGGTTGCGCGGTAGCGGTGGACGCAGACGACTCGGAGTTGCGCATTGTTTCCGCGTATCTCCGGCCTGGCCTGAGCCCGCCGCCCCCGCCTGAAGAGTGGAACGCTCTCCTCGACCACCCAATCTCGACGATTGCAGCCGGCGACCTTAACGCCAAACATCCTTCTTGGAACAGTAGGGCTACCAACGCCTACGGCAACTCACTCCGCCGGTTCGTCGTAGACGACCTGGATACGCACGTCATCGGCCCTGATGATCCCACCCACTACCACTATGCCGGTCACCGACCGGACGTTCTTGATGTAGTTGTAGTCAGGATCGTGGCCCATACCATCCAGGTCTCGTCAGTGTCAGACCTCTCGTCTGATCACAATCCCCTGCTAATATATGTTCGATATGTGTCGGCTTCACCCCGACTTCCCGCTGGTCCTGCTAGGAAGGTCAACTGGCGCTCCTATCACGACGAGCTATCTCGAAGGTTACCATCTGTCCGAGAGGACCCGATCGCCACTCGTGACGATCTGGATCTCCGTGCCACTCATCTTCTGGAGTTGGTCCAAGGTGTCATGGATCGACACACTTACAACGTTGAGGTGAATCGCAAATCGGTCCTTCAACCGGAAGTTATCCACGCCATCTGGCTTCGGCGCAAGCTCCGCCGCAGATGGCAACGAACCCGAGATCCCGCCGTCAAACGACGGTTTCAGGCCCAGTCTCTTTACGTCCAGCAACTTTTGCGGGACGTAAACTCTGATCAGTGGGACTCATACCTACTGTATGACCTACTGTTTGTGGGCCTCATAAGTAAGTCCCTTAAAGTCGACCAAGCCTCCGTCTGGAGAGCGACGAGTCGCCTTACTCGCGAGAAGCGTACTCGCAACCCGTTGAATACCCCGAACGGCATTGTTTCTTCATCGGAAGGCAAGGCTGAGGTCTTCGCCGACTGCATGGAGACTCAATTCACTGTTCATAGAGGCGTCTCGGACCCTGCCCACTCGGTAGTGGTTCGAGACTTCCTATCTGGATATTTTTCCCGCCCTCCACCTGACCCTCCCGCTCTCTTCGACAGGGACGAACTCGTTTCGTCTGTCGACTGAACCGACGTCGCTCCCCTGGTCCTGATCGGATCGGAGTCGCAGCTTTGCAACATCTCCCGGCCTCGGGCGTTGAATTGGTCCTGGATCTGTTCAACTCCAGTCTCCGGCTGCAATACTTCCCCCGCCTGTGGAAAAATGCCAACATCTGTATGATTCCCAAGCCCGGCAAGCCTAGAATGCTTGCAGGCAGCTATCGTCCCATATCGTTGTTGCCAGTACTCTCAAATGTGTTTGAGCGTCTCCTACTCGCCCGCATCTGGCCGCTGCTGGATAATTTTATTCGGAGCGAACAGTTCGGGTTCCGTAAAGAGCACTCGACAACTTTACAACTCGTCCGAGTTGTCACAGCATTGTCCGACGCCGCCAACAAGAAAGAGTCTACGGGCGCTGTCTTGTTGGACGTGAGTAAGGCCTTCGACAAAGTCTGGCACGAAGGTCTTCTCTACAAACTCGCTCACTACCCCATCCCACCGTCCATTGTGCATTTCTTGCGGTCATACCTCAGTGATCGTACCTTCAGGGTTAGCGTCGAAGGGTCCTGTTCATCAATTCGACCCGTCGTCGTTGGCGTTCCACAGGGATCTGTCCTCGGCCCCGTTCTGTACCTAGTGTACACGAACGACCTGCCTGTTATTCCTGGAGTCACGTTATCTCTATTCGCTGACGACGCAATGTATTACTGCAGCTCCCTGTCCCCGCGAATAGCGTGTTCAAAGCTGCAGCGTCAGTTGAATCTGCTTCCGGCCTGGCTACGGAAGTGGCGGGTCCTGATCAACGCGAAGAAATCCGAGGCGATCTGCTTCACCAGTAAGTCCACTTCCCGGTGCCAGCCCCTCTCCCTCGAAGGGAGGCCTATCGATCGCCTGGCATAAGTCGGTGAAGTATTTGAGCGTTCGGCTAGACCCAGCGCCTTAGCTTCATCGGCGACGTGACTGATACCCTCAACAAAGCTCGAGGCGTCCAAGCCAAAATATTTCTTTCAAAATATTCAAAATATTGACTTTGCGCACTAAAGTCACCATCTATCTCTTGTTTCTCCGGTCAGTCTTGACCTATGCTGCTCCCGCATGGTGGTCGCTTGTGTCGACCACTAACAAGTGTAGGCTGGAAGCTTTCCAAGCCCGTACCCTCAGATCCTTGTCGGGGTCTCCATGGTTTGTGAGACATAATGTTATTCGTGGAGGCCTTCGAGTTCCTACCCTTGCTGATTTTGTCCGGTCGCTTGCCGAAACTCTCTTTGCTTCTGCGGCGACCTCGTCCTTTCCTTATCTCCGTTCTATCAGCACGTCTAAACCACCTCTCGCTATACGCGTCAAACGCCCTCGGGCGATCTTAGACGACCCCCCGTAATTCTGTATCCTGTAACTTAGGTTCTCAAGCAATTCTATTTCCTTGTTACCTTCCTATTCAGTCAGATACCTTCCCCAAGTATGTTGGTTTGCAAACTGCTTGGCGCTGTTATCGATGCCACAGACACGGAGGTTCCCTGCCTCGCGGGGAACGACCGGCGCTACAAGGCGCCTGCCTGCCGGGCCGGGCGCGTGCGGCATCTGCCGTTCGCCCCGAGACCGGTGGCAGTGTTACCATGACCCGGAACCTATATAACAAAATTGACAAAATTTTCCGCCGCCTTCTCAAAGGGTGACGTGAAATACTCGACTGCTTACACTCGAAGAAGGAACATCTCACACTGAACAACGCAGCAGAGGACAGCCTCGACCTCAAGACTGCAATGAAGAGGCCTTCCATTCAAGCCACTGCGGCAGTAAAGAAGAAGCCGCCAGACCAGAACTCACCTCCTCGCCAGCGACAACATCAAGCTGCAGCAATGGACGTCGATCAGCCGCCTTGCCTGCAAGACGGAGACACAACTGGGACCTGCCGCACAGTGCCGGTAAGTCGATTAGGTAGCGCTGTCCAGCGTAATCCGGGGAGTCCGAGAGTAGGACTGACAAATAGAGATGCGGGTTGCGCCGCCACTGTGACGGTGTCACAGTTCGGCCCCCGGATACCCGCTGGACAAAGAGCTGAGTTAGTCAGCAGTAGACCAGCTAATAGTGCCCCTGTAGCACTGTGCGGCAGCAACGAGCCCCCCGGCCGGCCACTTGGGCCAGTCGGGAACCCTACGACTCGCGCGGGAAGCCCTGCTGACCCCGCGCAAGCTCGTCAGAAAATCGGTCCTTATTAGGGTCGACGAAGCCCGCAAAGGCCGCTAGTAGGCCAAGCAGTCCGCAACCTCTGCCGGAGTCTGACTCCCCAGCCATGGAGACCTCGGCTTCCACCGACTGGGTGGTAGTAGGGCACGGTGGCAAGCCGAGAAAGTCTCCCTCCCTGACCTCCTTGAGTTCGGCTACGGACTCGGCGGCATTCCAAGCCTCCGCTGAGGTTGCGCCTAGTCGCACCTCCGAAGGAAGGATCCCGCCGGTGTTCGTCACGAACGTCAGGGATATTATCGGCTTCGTTCGCCGACTCCGTAAGGTCGTTGCGCTGGCGGATAACGCATCGGTCAAGCTCCTTGCGAGTGAGATTGTGCGCGTTACCTGCCGCAGTCATCCGAACACTTCGGAGTGGTCCAGTGGCTGGAACGTGAATCGTTCCAGTTCCACACCTACACGCTTAACCGCACGAAGCCTGTAGCCCTCGTCCTTCGGGGCCTGGACATACAGGCGGATCCCCAGGTCGTCCTAGACGAACTGCGCGACGCGGGCTATAAGGTTGTGGGAGCCTCTCGGCTGTACACTACTTATGGTTCGCGTCGGCCCCTCCCCCTAATCAGACTCCTGGTAGAGAAGGGCGACTCCTCCCAGGCCGTGTTAGATTTGAAACGGCTTTTCGGGCTCTGCATAAGCGTAGAGCCCTGCCGTCAGTACGGGCGGATCTCTCAGTGCCACAGGTGGCAGCGGTTCGGCCAGAGCAGCTTCGGTTGTCGGAACGCGCCGACCTGCGTCCGCTGTGGAAATGACCACTTGACGCAGGCCTGCGCTGTCCCGGACAACCACCGATACTGTATTAACTGTGGCGGCGCCCATGCTGCAAATAACAGGCACTGCCCAGTATATAACGAGCAGCTGGACAAGCTCAAGAAACCGGTCCAGCCTAAGCCTCGCAATGTTGTTGTCAAACCAGTCAAGACGGCCCAAGCCGCTGAACCTGTGGTCCGGAGACCAGCCCCGAGGTCTGCTCCGGTTCCGAAACCCAGTGAAGTGAGCCCGAGCGAAGCTCCACAGGCCAAACCTTCTACCGCGCCCCCGGAACCGGAACGCGAAGTTCCCCACTACACTCAAGTCCCGCTGCCGGACGATAATGAGGAAATTGATCCTCCATTGCCGCCGCCACCCAAGCCTAGATTCCCCAGTTCGGGCAAGAAAGGTAGGACCCAGGCCAAGAACACGGGCCAGCCTAAACTACCTGCCACTGGACCCAAGCCCGTCCACCAAAAGCCAGAGCGGCCACCCATTCCAGAACCTGCCCCCAAGGCTTCCACCGTCTCGCCCCGCCGCAGTTATGCAGCTGCCGCCAAGCGTTCTGCCCAGGCCTCATCATCCGATGATCTCGCCGTTGTTTCCGACTTTCTGGCAAGCTACGACTTGCAGAAAGTAGCCCAAACATTCCTTAAAATCAAGGAACGCTTGGAAACAGCCTCGCCCCAAGACAAGTTCTTCCTCTTGGTGAAAGCCTGCCGTGTTACAGGTCTGTTATGAACGGACAACCACGGCAATCCCTCAAGCGAGACCTCGAGCTCGTGGCGTGGAACGCCAACGGCCTCGCTTCCCGGCATTCTGAGCTCTTAGAGTTCGTTGCCCGTCACAAGCCCGACGTGCTTCTTCTTGGTGAGACGCACCTGACCCCGCATCGTCGTTTCCGACTACCAAACTACGTGTGCCACCGGGACGACCGGTCGGGTCGCGCAGGAGGGGCACAGCCATCGCGGTGAAGGCGAGTCTTCGCCATCACCGCGTTGTCCTGCCTCAGCGGCGGAACCTCGAGTGCACCGCGGTCGAGCTCCATGGTGCTCTCGGCGGTCTTCTCGTGGTTTCCGCTTAAAAGCCTCCACAAACGGAGCTCCTGTCGAACGATCTAGAGGCCGTCTTTGGAGCACACAGGAGGGTAGTCCTGGCGGGCGACCTGAACTGTAAGCACCCTGATTGGGGGAGCCGCTTGGTGAACCCAAACGGGACCCGCTTACGCAGGTATGCTGATGCGGCTCGGGTCACAGTCATGGGTCCTACCGGGCCTACGTACTATCCCTCAAGGGCTAACTCCCGCCCTGACGTACTGGACATTGCCGCGGTCAGGGGCGTTTATTGCCCGGTCCACGTCTCCGTCATTTCGGAACTGTCCTCGGACCATTGCCCCATCAGTGTGCATATAGCTACCCAGCAGGCCACAGTCCGCGACGAGCGGCGGGTAATCGAGTGGGACCGCTTTGTCCCGGCGTTCAGTCGCCGCCTACCAGAGCATATCCCGCTCGACACTACCCAGCATGTCGACGAGGCAGTTGCCTTATTCGACACAGCCGTAGTCTCGGCGGTAGACGTGTCCTCCCGGATGAAGCCGGGGCTCACGCCCAACTATCAGCGGATCCCCGATGAGGTGTCTCAGCTCGCTTGCGAGAGGATTCGCCTCCGGAGACGCTGGCAGAGGACTCGTGACCCGGCTGACAAGGCTGCGTTCAACAGAGCGTCCGGCAAGTTGCGTCGCGACATGCTGGCGTTCCGTAGACGCAACTGGGAGCTAGCTGTGACACAGATGAACGGCCCTGCCGAGGAAAGTAATGTCTGGCGGATTCCCAGTACCCTAACGGGAAAGCGCAAACGCGCGCCTCTCCCCGCACTGGCCGGACCCGGCGGTCAACCCCTTGGCCGCCTCCTCGAAAAGGCAGAGTTCTTGGCTGACAGTTTAGAGCGCCAGTTCGCTCCCAACCCATCCAAGAACCCGGCCTTCACTGAGCAAATCTGCCGCGAGGTAGAGCGCTTTCTATCGGCCGATATCACAGTCCAGCCGGAGCCCATCTCCCCGGAGGAAGTCTCTAAGAGGATTGTTCAGCTCAAGCCCCGGAAGGCGCCTGGCCCTGACGGAGTCATGAATTCCGCCCTCCATCGCCTTCCGGAGCGAGGAACCCAGTTCCTCACTGACCTGTTCAATTTATGCCTCAGACTTCCTATTTTCCGGTGAAATGGAAAACGGCTACCGTCATTGTGATACCTAAGCAGGGAAAGAATTCTTCTCGTATGAAAAACCTCAGGCCCATCAGCCTCTTGTCCGCAACGTCCAAGGTTTTTGAGCGTCTGATCCAGCGTAGGATCCGCGACCATCTAGAAAGACTAGACGTGCTGATCCCCGAACAGTTCGGCTTTCGTGAGCTGCACTCCTCAACTCATCAGCTGATGAGACTCGTGGAATGCATAACCGAGACTGGCTGCCAGGGGAAACAGACGACTGCGATCTTCCTAGACGTAGAGAAAGCCTTTGACCGCGTGTGGCACGAGGGTGTCCTGTACAAACTCACGGAAGTCCTTCTCCCAGACTGCTACGTTCACTTGATCGGCAGCTTTCTGCGAGACCGTAGCTTCCGAGTGAGAGTAGACCACGCTCTGTCTTCGGAGAGGCGTATTACCGCTGGCGTCCCTCAGGGAAGTGTCCTTGGGCCTCTCCTGTTCTCGTTGTTTGTCAACGACACGCCCCGAGTACCTGGAGTGAAATTGTCGCTGTTCGCGGACGACACTGCGGCTTTTGCCTCAGAGCCGAACGCGAGTTATGCGGCAGTTAAGCTCCAGCGCCAACTCGACGCGTATGTCGGGTGGACCGATGACTGGAGAGTTGCCGTTAACGCTTCCAAGAGCGCCGCGGTAATATTCTCGCGAAAACGTAAGCGGCCTCGGCCGCTTAAAGTAGGCCCCGTCGAGGTGCCCTGGACCAATAGCGTCAAGTACCTCGGGCTCCACGTGGATTCCCGACTCACCTGGCGAACCCATGTACAGTACATCCGACAACGCGCTTCGGCGCAACTCAGTAGACTCTGGCCCGTGCTTTCTAATCCGGCAATGACCCCCCGGCTAGGTAAGCTCATAGTCAACACGTACGTGTTGCCCGTGATTACCTACGCCTGTCCTGTTTGGGGATACCTGGCTCGTGGTCATAGAACAACGCTCCAGCGCGTACTCGACCGGGGACTGAAGCTCGCGTGCAAAGTCCCCCGGAGGTACTCTTCTCGTCTTTTGAGGAGAGGACTCGGTGTCCGCTCTCTCGATGACACCGTGAGACGCCTGGCGCGTAGATTCTATGTTCGTTCCGACAGAGTGACCCACAATTCCCTCATTGCCGGACTTGGTAAATACACCCCGCGACCAGGTGAGTCCTGGAAGTGACCTCGTTTGCTAGTCCCGGTGGTATAATCCACCAATCGCAGGTCGTTTCAGATCCCCCCCATAATTAGATAAAAAGTATAAAATGAACTCAAACAGACCCAGTGGCAGGAGTCCTTTCTGACACTCGGGACACTGCACTACTCGCGACCCGCACTTCGCGCGGGCCGCGTAACCCCCAGTTGTGTGTGTCCGCCGCCTTCTCAGTTAACTGGTGGGCGTGTCCCTCCCAAATATTAGGAAACCTACTTTTGAAAGTCCAGCACTGTTTTCTTCTGACAGCCATCGGGCACGTCCCGGAAGCTGTAATAAGCCATGGGTGCAAAGACGCCCCACTATATAATGCAATGCAATGCAAAGCCACGGCTCGTGTCGCCGGGACAGACCGTTTTGTGAACGTCGGCATGCTTCCATCGCTAACTCGCCGTTTCCGGCTAGGCACGGGCTGGAAGCCGTCCTCCGTCTCCATCTCGGAGTCCGACGACAACGTAGCGCCGTGGGCTGCGGCATAAGCGATTGATAGAGGGTCCTGAGAAGGACCAGCTGAAGGCTGGTCCCTCACGGGAGGGTCAGATGTTTGGTGGTCCTTAGCAGGACCAGCAGAAGGCTGGACCTGCAAAAGAGCAGACGACTGGTGGCCCTGAGAAGGTCCAGCAGAAGGCTGGTCCCCCACCGGAGGATCAGATGCATGGTGGCTCTCTGCAGGACCGGCAGAATGTCGGACCTGCAAAGTAGCTGTAGATGGTTGGTGGTCCTTAGAAGGACCAACTGAAGGCTGGTCCCGCGAAGAATCGCCAGATGCTCGGCGGGCCTTAAAAGGACCTTCGCCGCAGACTGAGGCAGTATCAGGTTTAGCAGGACCAGCAGAAGGCTGGGCTCGCGAAGAATCGCCAGATGATTGATGGCTTAAGATTTCAGTTTTTGGGTTTGTTTTGGTAGGGATGCTTACCGATGGTCCATCTGTGGAGCTTAGCTTAACATTTCGCAGCACAGGTGGCTTCAGGAAGGGGGCTACCCTGCCATCGGATCTATTATGGCCCTTATTAGGGCCACAACTTTCCTCGGACAGGGGCTCCCCTTGGGCTCGTTCCGACATCGCCGTCGTCAACGGGAGTCGGGTACGCTCTTGGGGCAGAGGAGAGAGCAAACTCCCGTACTGTACTGCACTAGCACTTTGTCACTGGCACTCACCACACTTCGGCACAGAACATCGCGCACAAAGTAGGAACAATAGCCCGCACACGACTGAACGCGAACTGGCCGAATTCTGGCCCACTCGAACTGATCCGAATTTTTAGCCAACTGCCTGGTCTGGAGAGGATTTTTGAGATTAGAATTCTCGTTGTTGCTCCTTTCAATCGCTGGAGTAGAATGCAGGAATTACACGACTCAGAAAGGACTCCTGCCACTGGCCGGCCGTCAGAGCTGTTGGGTTGTGCGTCGTGAGACGACCCAATTGTTTCCTAGTACCGAGCCTCCGGTAGGGGCTCCTGCCTAGTGATCCTGTCCAGACGGAATTTAAGTATTAATTTTTAATGGTCGCTACAACGACATGCTCGTACTAGGTCGACTAGTGCAGTATTTGTCGAGGCCGTTTCCAAGATTCACCTGGACGTGTTCGGTACTTGCCAAGGCCAGCTATGAGAGGGTTTGTCTGGGTCCTCGCAGCTCGGACGTAAAATTTACGGGCAAGTCGCCTTGCGGTGTCATACAAGGAGCGGACACCGAGTCCTCTTCTCAAGAGACGAGAAGAAAACCGATAGGGGACTTTGGCCGCTAGCCGAAGACCTCTATCGAGAACGCTTTGCAACTTTCTTTTATGAACGGTTGCGAGGTAACCCCAGACGAGAAGAGCATAGGTAATGATCGGCAACAGGTACGCGTTGACGATCAGCTTACCCAGCTTGCGGGTCATAGCCTTGTTGACAAGTATCGGAAACAGTTTCGCGAGACGAGAGGACGCTTTCCTTCGCATCGTTTTAGCGTGGGCACGCCAGGTGAGCCGACGATCTAGGTGGACACCGAGGTACTTAACTTCTCTCGACCAGGGCAAGTACGTTCTACCGAGTCTCACTCGGCCTCGTGGTTTTTTCCGGCGCTTTGTGAATAGCACCGCGGAGCTCTTGGTTTTGTTGACGGCAACTTTCCAGCTTTCCGTCCACGTCGAATACGCATCGAGTGAGGCCGAAGTCGTGGGATAGCTCTGTCAGCGTTCCGATCGGCGGTATAGACCGCCTTGTCGTCTGCAAACGGAGCCATCTGGACTCCAGGCTCTCTGGGTGCGTCGTTGACATACACGGAGAACAGGAGAGGCCCTAGCACGCTACCTTGAGGTACCCCGACTGTAATGCGTCTCTCGGAAGAGACATGGTCGTCTATTCGCACGCAGAAAGTCCTCTCCGTCAGAAAGCTAGCAATCAAGCGAAGGTAGCAATCTGGGAGCTGGATTTCCCGGAGCTTGAACAAGAGCCCGTCATGCCAAAGGGCACTATCAAAGGCCTTTTCCACATCTAGGAAACAGGCGACAGTCTGCTCTTTCCGACAGCCGGCACCCGTGATGAATTCCACCAATCTCATCAGCTGATTAGTGGTCGAATGCCCCACACGGAAGCCGAACTGTTCGGGGACCAGTACATCGAGTTTCCTAGATGGTCTAGTACTCTCCGTTGTACGAGACGTTCGAGAACCTTTGACGTGGCTAACAGAAGACTAATGGGCCGGAGGTTGCGGGGACGGGAAGCATCCTTTCCCTGCTTCGGGATCACTATGACCGTCGCCGTACGCCATTTCTGTGGAAAATAGGCTAGTCGTAGACACGCGTTGAACAGCGCAACCAAGAAAATACTCCTTGCTCCGGGAGTCAAGTAAGAGCGGCGTTCGAGACGCCGTCCGGGCCAGGAGCTTTTCTCGGTACGAGTTCAACTAGCCGAACTGTGACCTCTCCCCTAGTATGATCGGAAAAGACAGAAAGTCTTCCACTTCGTTCTCGACTTCTTCATCGAAGGCCAAGTCCATGGGCGGGTTAGGTGCGAACTGTCGCTCAAAACACGCGCCCAAGTACTCGGCCTTCGCCTCCGGGCGAGCCAGGATTTGACCAAAAGTTCCAGCAATGGCTGGGATGCGAGGTCGGCGCCTCTTCCCTACCAACGCCGAAGGTATCCGGTAAGGGCTACTTTCGTCCGATCCGTCCCCTGCTTGGGCCACGGCGAGTTTCCAACAGCGTCTCCGGTAGGCCTGCATTTCACGACGTAAAATGCCGGTCGCCCGGTTGTACGCTGCCTTGACGGCCGGATCACGGGTCCGCTACCAGCGTCTCCGGAGGCGATTTCTCTCGCAAGCGAGAGCACTCGTCTCCTGTAGGATCCGCTGCCAGTGGGGCGTGACGCCAGGCTTCATCCTGGAAGACGCGTCGATCGCAGATACGACAGCCTCGTCAAACGCGGCAACTGCCTCGTCGACTTGGCGGACGGTTTCGAGTGGTCCCGCCTCTGGCAATCGGCGACTTAACGCCGGGTCCCATTCTACCACCTTCCTGACATCTCTGCGTACGACGTGCTGGGTAGCGACGTGTATCAAGATGGGGAGATGATCGGACGATAGTTCCCTTAGCTCGGACACATGGAGCGGGCAGTCAACTCCTTGGATCACCGCTATGTCCAAGACATCGGGAGCCGCGTGGCGTTGTGAGGGGTAGAACGTAGGTTGGGTAGGCCCAATCACTGTTATCCTGCGAGAATCGGCAAACCTGCGTAAATGTTTCCCGTTTGGGCAGTCAAGCGACTGTTCCTATCGCAATGTTTACAGTTCAGGTCGCCGGCCATTATGACCCTCCTGTGTGCATCGAACGCGACAGCTAGATCGGGGTGAATGAGCTCTTTTTGCGGCGGTTTATACGCCGCGACCATCTGTACACCGCCTAGAGTGTTTAACAACGCCACAGCGGTGCCTTCGAGGTGAGTCATTGCAGGCAAGACGAACCGTTGATGCTCGAGATTGACCCTCACCGCGACGGCAGTACCGCCACCAGCAGTGCCCTGTCTGTCCTTTCGATAGCACACATAGTTGGCCAGTCGTAACCGGTTCGCAGGAGTCAAGTGGGTCTCATTGAGAAGCACTTCATCGGGTTTGAGTCGGGCCAGTAATTCTTGGAGTTCCTGGATCTTGTTGGACAACCCGTTGGCGTTCCAGGAAAGAATTGAGAGATCACGTTTGAGGACCCGACTCATAGAAAACCTACACAAGTGGCGACTTTCACCAAGAGCATGAATCTCTCGGTTGTATCGGCAGTCTCCAAGCGGGAGCGGATGGACCTGAACGTCTGGGCAACTTTGCGGAGGTCAAATTCCGCAAGGAAGTCTTTGACGACCTGATAGTCGTCTGGTTCGGTTTTTGAGGCAGAGTGCCGGAGACTGTGTGCGCATAAGAGCGCCGAGGCTTATCAATCGGGGGATTGGTGAAAGCCAGGGGTTTCTTAGGGCCAGGTGTAGCGCCTATAGCGGATGTGCTAGGAAGAGGGACAGATGCGAGTGCGTCGGTCTTCGCGCGCTGTGCAGCTGTCTGGACTGTGCGGTCGGGTTGGCAGGAGCCCGGGAACGAGCGCCAAGGGGCTTTCTATGCCGCTTCTTTTTGCCTGCGTTAGGAAACCGCGAGGGCGGTAGGTCTGGCGAGGCTGCTTCTAAAGCAGGGGCAGGATTCTCCGGTGCTGGGGAGGGTTGAGAATTTTCAGGCTCCACAACCGAGATGTTTTCTGTAGGCTGGGTGGTCTCACTTTTAGATGCCACGAGGTTTCGGCGCTTTTTCGCCATAGGCGGACAGGGGCCTGTGAAGGAGCCTGAGTTGGAGTTGCCTGAGATGCAGGCGTTTGCTTCGGACCTTTGCTGCGTTTACGTTGCTTGTTAGCAACTGCGGCGAAAGACAAGGCAGCCGTAGCAGGAGGCGAAGGGCCTGGCTGCTCGGTTGCAGGTCTAGAACCAGCTTCCGTATGCCTCGGTGGTGGCAGGCGCACTTTCGACTTTCGCCGCTCGAGCTCCCGCTGAAACACCGGACATGCCCGGTAGTTGGTGGGGTGACTTCCGCCGCAGTTGATGCACCTTCCAAAAGCAGGTGCATCGCAGTGTTTACTAGCGTGAGGTAAAGAGCACCTCACGCACGCCGGAGCGTTGGAACAAGTCTCTGAGTGGTGCCCGAAGCGTTGGCACCTATAGCACTGAGACAGAGCCCCGGGAGCGCGGCTTCTTTCCACTTTTACGCGGAAACCAAAAAGCCGCGTAAGAGAGAGTAGGCTTGCGCCTGCCTCGCTGTTCTCGGCCATGATGCGAACCAGGGGAATTGGACGCCTTGGTCCGGCGGGTGCAAATACACGATGTACACAGTCGGCCCCGAGCCGGATTCGCCATCGGCGGGGACAACTTCCTTGGCGGACGCCGAGGAAGGGGTTGAGGAGGACCGGTTCCGCCTCGGTTTCTTAACCGGGAGCCCCTGTGGCCCAACCGCCACGAAAGCGTCGGTCTCGTCACCGGGCAGCGGAAACGTCCGGGGATGTACAACTTGGTCCGCATCCATAACCGGAGAACACGGCGAATCGGTCGTGTGGGGTATGGAGGAGGCGAGCGACTGCGTGCTCGTTGACGCACCCGAAACGGGCATTTCCGCCAACGAGCGGGAAGTTCGCCGACCAGAGGCAGCCAGTCTGCCTCCGGCGGTAACCAGGGACCTAGGGTCCGGCCCGAGCCGGATCGCAAGCGGGACTACTGGAACGCTCAGGCTTTCTACGAGCTGGGCTAATGACCGGCTTCGTTAGATACCTCTCCTTACCAAGATAAATGTCCACCGGCCTCTTTACCTAGGCGATATCCAAGCTCACTTACCACTGGTGGGGGCTCGCAAGGATCGTCCTAGGCAGCGCTACCTAAGAGCCTGAACGTCAGCGGGCAAGATGCGCTGCGCAACCTTAAGCTCTGGCAGGCTGAAAGTGCTTCCTCTTCAACGGCAGTTGGTGGTCCTGAAAAGGGTCGGTCGGCTGGTGGGCCTTAGAAGGTCCACGGACTCAGCTGTGTGCTGGTTACTCAGTTCACCAGCCAGCTGAGTTGTAGTCTAATTTCTTCTAAGGCCTGTTGATGTCCAGCAAGCAGGGCAGCAGATGTAGTATGTCTGTCCTCTTCAAATCGGAGGCAGCAGGGCAGCAGCTGAAAACAGCGACAAAGCTTCGGAAGTCGTCCAGAGAGAGCTGGTCCAAGAGAGCAGATCCTTCCAGAGCGAGCAGCTGAAGTGAAATGACGGACTCGAGGGCGTGTCGACGTGCCTGCCACTGGGTCTATTTGAGTTCTTTTATATGTTTTTACCTAATTAAGGGGGGGTCTGAAGCGACCTGCGATTGGTGGATTATACCACCGGGACTAATAAACGAGGTCGCTTCCAGGACTCACCTGGTCGCTGGGTGTATTTACCAAGTCCGGCAATGAGGGAACTGTGGGTCACTCTGTCGGAACGAACATAGAATCTACGCGCCAGGCGTCTCACGGTGTCATCAAGAGAGCGGACACCGAGTCCTCTCCTCAAAAGTCGAGAAGAGTACCTCCGGGGGACTTTACACGCAAGCATCAGTCCCCGGTCGAGTACGCGCTGGAGCGTTGTTCTATGACCACGAGCCAGGTATCCCCAAACAGGACAGGCGTAGGTAATCAAGGGCAACACGTACGAGTTGACTATGAGCTTACCTAGCCGGGGGGTCATTGCCGGATTAGATAGCACGGGCCAGAGTCTACTGAGTTGCGCCGAAGCGCGTTGTATGATATACTGTGTATGGGTTCGCCAGGTGAGTCGGGAGTCCACGTGGAGCCCGAGGTACTTGACGCTATTGGTCCAGGGCACCTCGACGGGGCCTACTTTAAGCGACCGAGGCCGCTTGCGTTTGCGCGAGAATGTTACCGCGGCGCTCTTTGAAGCGTTAACGGCAGCTCTCCAGTCATCGGTCCACCCAACATACGCGTCGAGTTGACGCTGGAGCTTAATTGCCGCATAACATGCGTCCGGCTCTGAGGCAAAAGCCGCATCGTCGTCTGCGAACAGCGACAATTTAACTCCAGGAACTCAGGGCGTGTCATTGACAAACAGCGAGAACAGGAGAGGGCCAAGGATACTTCCCTGAGGGACGCCAGCGGTAATACGCCGCTCCGAAGGGAGAGCGTCTTTCATTCTCACTCGGAAGCTACGGTCTCGCAGAAAGCTGCCGATCAAATGAACGTAGCAATCTGGAAGAAGGACTTCCGTGAGCTTGTAAAGGACACCCTCGTGCCACACGCGGTCAAAGGCTTTCTCTACGTCTAGGAAAATCGCAGTCGTCTGTTTGCCCTGGCAGCCAGCCTTGGTAATGCATTCCACGAGTCTCATCAGTTGATGAGTCGAGGAGTGCAGCTCACGAAAGCCGAACTGTTCGGGGATCAGCACGTCTAGTCTTTCTAGGTGGTCGCGGATCCTACGCTGGGTCAACTGCTCGAAAACCTTGGACGTCGCGGACAAGGGGCTGATAGGTCTGAGGTTTTCCACGCGAGAAGAATTCTTTCCCGGCTTGGGTATCATTATTACTGTAGGCGTTTTCCATTTCTCCGGAAAGTAGGCCAGTCTGAGGCATGAATTGAACAGGTCAGAGAAGAACTGTGTTCCTCGCTCCGGAAGGCGATGGAGGGCGGAATTCATGACTCCGTCCGGGCCAGGCGCCTTCCGGGGCTTGAGCTGAACAATCCTCTCAGGGACCTCCTCCGGTTGGCCTGTGATACCGGCCGATAGAAAGCGCTCTACCTCGCGGCAGATTTGTTCAGTGAAAGCCGGGTTCTTGGATGGGTTGGGAGAGAACTGTCGCTCTAAACTGTCAGCCAAGAACTCTGCCTTTTCGAGGGGGCGGCCAAGTGGTTCACCGCCGGGTCCGACCAGTGCGGGGAGAGTTGCGCGTTTACGCTTTCCCGTTAGGGCACTGGGAATCCGCCAGACATTACGGTTCTCGGCAGGGCCATCATCTGTGTTACAGCTAGCTCCCAGTTGCGTCTACGGAACGCCAGCATGTCGCGACGCAAATTGCCGGACACTCTGTTGAACGCAACCTTGTCAGCCGGGTCACGAGTCCTCTGCCAGCGTCTCTGGAGGCGATTCCTCTCGCAAGCGAGCTGAGACACCTCTTCGAGGATACGGTGATAGTCGGGCGTGAGCCCCGTCTTTATCCGGGACGACACATCTACCGCCGAGACTACGGCTGTGTCGAATAAGGCAACTGCCTCGTCGACATGCTGGGTAGTGTCGAGCGGGATATGCTCAGGTAGGCGGTGACTGAACGCCGGGCCAAAGCGTTCCCACTCGATTACCCGCCGCTCGTCGCGGACGGTAGCGTGCTGGGTAGCTATATGCACACTGGTGGGGCAATGGTCCGAGGACAGTTCCGAAATGACGGAGACGAGGACCGGGCAATAAACGCCTCTGACAGCGGCAATGTCCAGTACATCAGGGCGGGAGTTAGCCCTCGAGAGATAGTACGTAGGCCCGGTAGGACCCATGACTGTGACCCGAGCCGCATCAGCATACCTGCTTAAGCGGGCCCCGTTTGGGTTCACCAAGCGTCTCCCTCAATCAGGGTGCTTACAGTTCAGGTCGCCCGCCAGGACTACCCTTCTGTGTGCGCCAAAGACGGCCTCCAGATCGTTCGACAGGAGCTCCGTTTGTGGAGGCTTTTAAGCGGAAACCACGAGTAGACCGCCGAGAGCACCATGGAGCTGAACCGCGGTGCACTCGAGGTTCCACCGCTGAGGCAGGACAACGCGGTGATGGCGAAGACTCGCCTTCACCGCGATGGCTGTGCCCCCTCCTGCGCGATCCGACCGGTCATCGCGGTAGCACACGTAGTTGGGTAATGCTGGAATTGTAGAATTTCACGCAACTCTAGACAACTTGAAAATTATTTAGTTACCATGTCTCTGTCGTGGTTTGGATAAAATGAGCGTACATACGATCCACATATAGCAGCTGACATCCCTGACCCGTTCGACCGAGCCGATGTTGTCTCGGCTATTGGTCGACTTCGCCCTAAGCCGGCGCCTGGCGATGATCGTATCGGAGCGGCGGCGCTACAACACGCTCCCCCTAGCCTCATCAACTTGGTCCACGAGCTGTTCAATGGATGTCTCCGGCTCCATTATTTCCCCAGCCTGTGGAAGCGTGCGAAAATCATTATGATCCCCAAGCCTCGCAAGCTGCGTATTCACCCCCTCAAACCATCGACCCATCTCACTGTTGCCAGTCATATCGAAGGTACTCGAGCGACTCCTGCACGGTCGTTACGCGCTCGGCTGGATGGTTTCATTCGGCAGGAGCAGTTCGGCTTCCGTAGAGAGCACTCGACGACCGTTCAACTCGTCCGGGTTGTTACCCATCTGACGGACGCCTACAACAAGCATCTGTTCTCCGTCGCTGTGTTGCTCGACGTGAGTAAGGTCTTCGATCGAGTCTGGCACGAAGGCCTTCTCTACAAACTGGCCCACTCCCACTCCCTGCCTCATTAGATCATTTTCTCCGATCGTACTTGTGGGATCGCATCTTTAGGGTATGCGTCGATGGGTCGTACTCATCCGTCCGACCAGTCGCCGCAGGCGTACCTCAAGGATCTGTCCTTGGCCCCGTTCTGTACCTCGTGTACACGAACGACCTGCCTGTTCAGCCTGGAGTCACTCTCTCACTCTATGCGGATGACGTTATATACCACGCCAGCTCAGCGAGTCTTGATTTCGCAGCTGGCCTGGTGCAGCGTCAGCTCGCCGTACTTCCGGATTGGCTAAAGAACTGGAGGATGGCGATCAATGCGGAGAAATCCGAGGCGATCGCCTTTTCTCATAAATTAGCGCCAGTCCCTCTCCCTTGAAGGGAGCCCAATCGAGTGGAAACGGACTGTAAAGCCCAAGAGTACTTGGGCGTCACTCTTGACCGACGCCTAAGCTTTGCACCTCACGTCTCTCTGAGTCTCCAGCGCGCCAGAGGCGTCAGAGCCAAACTATTTCCCTTTCTCTCTCATCGGGGTTCAGTGCCTGTGCGCACTAAACTCACCATCTACTGTACGTGCTCTTTCTTAGGGCAATCCTGACTTACGCAGCCCCCTCCTTTTGGGTACTACTCAGCCCATCCGTTGTCGCCCGTTTGGAAGCTTTCCAATCCCGAACCCTCCGCTACATCTCCAACTCTCCCTGGTTTGTCAGAAATAATGCCATCAGGCGAGGGTTGAAGGTTCCTTCACTCCCCGAATTCGTTCGGTCCCTAGCCCTCAAACTATTCACCCGAGCCTACGTCTTGACCCATCCCCACATCCGTCGACTAAGCACAGATGTCGGCCCATCACCTAGACGACACAAACGCCCCCGAGCATTGCTCGACGACCCCCCCATAAGCAGTTACAGAACTTATGCCCAATCCCCCCGACCTTGAGTATTTTCACGGTCCTCCTCCTTCCTTCTTTTGTCTTGTCCGTGCTGGCGCTCGGCGACAGACTGGGGGGGGGGTCTGCGCTTGCCCTAGGTGTGCTTAGTGCCACCTCTGGTAGACGCTGCCTACTCCTACGGTCTCTCCCGTGCTCCGACATTGCCGCTTGGCAGCCCTCGGCGACTTTTCCTGAGCGGCTAGGGGCGCCCTACCCGTTGTGGGAGGGCAATTCCTGCTACTCAAGCGAAACGCCTTCGAAGCCTCCCCTATTCTGCCGTCACGGGTCTCCTCGAGGTCCCAGGGTCCAAGAAAAATCATCCACAATAATCCCTCCAAAATAAAATCGATGGAGGTTCCATTCCTTTGAAAGCGCGAGATCGCTAGCTAAGGTAACAAGCAGGCAACATGCAGTCATCGGGTATCACCCGGACACTGCGACCACCGGAGCACGACTAGCTGCTGCTCCGTTCAACTCTGGACTCTGGACTCTGGACTCCACATATAGCTTCAAAAGTAGGTCTACATGTCCCTTTGCAAAACTACAACGTATAGTGCAAAGCCTGTTAGATACATTAGCATTTTTTCTGCAGGTGGAACAACGGTGATTTGAGAAACGGTACTATCTCCATTTCTTCGCAATTCGTGCCATTGTGTGTAACATGGAGGTGTGAGGTATATAATGATACATGTTTTTCGATAGGACATATTTCTTCTAGGTTTACTCGGTAAGTATCCTTTGATGCTTACTGTATATATATTAAATCCTTAAATTTTTAGTGACCGTCAATCAAAGAATGTTTTAGTGGATGGTTAGTGAGGATCGGTCAATAATACAAATTTTAGTTATTTTGCGTCGACGTTTCGACAATATTTATCGTCATCTTCAGGACCTGTGTATGAAATACAATAGAAATATCAAACATAACGAAACAATTATATATTTGGGTAAACGTGTTGGTGATGTGAGTGTGTGCGTGCGTATGTATGTATCATTTTATATGTGAAGACTTATGATTGTTTATATCTTGCTCGCTTTCTTAAGGATATTTGAAGATGTAAACAAACTATCATAAGTCTTCACATATAAAATGATACATACATACGAACGCACACACTCACATCACCAACACGTTTACCCAAATATTTAACTGTTTCGTTATGTTAGATATTTCTATTGTATTTCATACACAGGTCCTGAAGATGACAATAAATATTGTCGAAACGTCGACGAAAAATAACTAAAATTTGTATTATTGACCGATCCTCACTAACCATCCACTAAAACATTGTATATATATTCTTTCTGAGTAGGTGATTGTTTGTGTGAATGTGGGTATGGCATATGTACTCTTCCTTACAATTTATTACGGTATACGTAAGTGAGGCTTACATATGTACATACAAGTATGAATGTTGCACGTGTATGTGCTTACTTTGTATGCACATGCCGTACGACCGGTATATATACATTTCCGGGATTTGTGTGTGTAGACTCTAGGCTGTATTAGGACGAGACGGTCAAGGGAGCTTCTCTTACGTTCACGTGAAGAAATCCTGTTCAAGGCAGACCTTCGATGGTCTTCATTATACACAGTTTTCAATTACAAGCTAAAATAACTATCATCTGTGCATGTTGCCAGCGATTACCATTATACGTATATGTGATTGATAAGTAATGTAGACTTTCTCTTTTTTTAACATGATAATGTTTTTAGGCTGGGGGTCATTCCACAAAATGTGTGATGCGTTATGTGTAACGTCAGGAAAGGAATCAAATTAAAATACTAATGAACCTAAGAATTTGTGGCCCACACGCATTAAGATTGCAGAATTTATTGTTTCAGTTTTCAATATAGGGAAACGGGAGTAAAGGGGTGCGCATTACGTTCATCGCCATTTAATTTCATGTAAACTTCTACTAATACAATGCTTCTGTTTACCCTTGTTATTGTCGTTTTGGGATACACAATTATGCAGTGCTGTTGCTCAAATTAATACTAACACATGTCTACTAAACAAAATACTATATAAAAAAAAAATATTTTAAATGCTACAAAAACCTGCAAAAAATAACGTTTAGAAAATCGAGAAATGATATTACATTATAAATACTGCCAAATTATGATAGTTGAAGACGAATGCTAGAAAGTTTGTTGAGGATTAGAAACATTATGAAGAATAATGTTTAATGACACTCAAGTAGCAATACAGCGTAGCCAGATTTTTTTTGATTGGTCGTCTTGTCTTATTGCAGGAATTGTAGAATTTCACGCAACTATAACCAATTTGGAAATTATTTTGTGACCATGTCTCTGTCGTGGTTTGCATAAAATAAGCGTACATACGATCCACATATAACTTCAAAAGTAGGTCTACATGCCCCTTTGCAAAACTACAACGTATAGTGCAAAGCCTGTTAGATACATTAGCATTTTTTTCTGCAGGTGGAACAACGGTGATTTGGGAAACGGGTCTATCTCCATTTCTTCGCAATTCGGGCCATTGTGTGTAACATGGAGGTGTGAGGTATATGATGATACATGCTTTTCCGACAGGACAGATTTCTTCTAGGTATACTCGGTAAGTATGCTTTGATGCTTACTGTATATATATTCTGTCTGAGTAGGTGTTTGTTTGTGTAAATGTGGGTATGGCATACATATAATCCCTTCCTTACAATTTATTACGGTATACGAAAGTGAGGCTTACATATGTACATACAAGTATGAATGTTGCAGGTGTATGTGCTTAAGTTTGTATGAACATGCCGTACGACCGGTATATATACATTTCCAGGATTTGTGTGTGTCGGCTCTAGGTTGTACTACGACGAGACGGTCAAGGGAGCTTCTCTTACGTTCACGTGAAGAAATCCTGTTCAGAACAAACGTTCATGTCCATCGTTCAAAGACATGGCCTTCGTTATGAACAGTTGTCGTTGCATTGTGTGTAACATGGTGTTCTGTAGTATATGGTGATAATGATTACATGTCTACAGGACAGATTTCTTCTACTTTTACTCGCTAAGTATCATTTGATGCTTATTGTATATATATTCTGTCTGAGTGGGTGATTGTGGGTATGGCATATGTACTCTTCCTTACATTATATTACGGTATACGTTAGTGAGGCTTACATATATTCATACAAGTATGAATGGTGAACGTGTTTGTGCATATGTTTATATACATATACCGTACGACAGGTATATATACTGCGACAAAACATATATTAGACATAGTAATAATTGATCAATGTAGTCAGTTATATGGAGCAATGTTGTATCCTTGGAAACAAATTTTAAGAAATCGGTAAGAACAATACATGACTTCCATATTCTAAGATTTATATTTAAAATCATTTTCGAAATGAAATATTACCATAGAAACTACTTCTTTCTACTTACTGCTTCAGCCTTAACCACAGTACTGTGGTCACTAACGTATACCACCTCACGTTATCGCACTCGATTTTCACTGATGATGGAAGTCGATGGCATTGCCGAAACGTCTGGTTTTGTAGAAAACATTGGATTACGGCCAAATATTCCGGGAAGGAATTTTAACAAAAACTACTTCTTTGTTGCCGATAAAGTTGTACATATATATATATATATATATATATATATATATATAATATGCATAAAATTAATGGCTTGTATAAGTTAATGATTGATCTCCATTAAGTAGTGCTCAAGTTTCCAAAGTTTTAATATTATGATGTCCGTAATTAAAACATCAGAGCAGGTTTAGTGTGTATGAGGGTACACCATGGACAAAAATTTTCAACATTTCCTATTCAGCATTGCTTAGAGTAAAGCTGCGAATCTACAGTGTACGTTTCACAGAACAAACACGCGGAAAAGAAGGAGCGCTCCGAAGTCACTCATGGACCATCATTATCTTGCAGAGGGTTCATTCCCTAAAGACAAAAAGTCTGTCTATGAATCGTTCCTCTGTAAACACGTGCTGTTACACTGCCCAGCGATCCACAGGAAGCAAATCGCTATCCACGCTGGACACTTTTTCGGCTTGCACGCGTTATGTTGGAATGGGTTTCGGCACTTTACATTTATAAAGCGTGCAAATGTAAAAAAATATTCATGAATGAGGCCAGAAATTACGCGAATTTTGTGTGTGTGTCTTTCCTCTCTTTTTATTGCGGTAGTCATAATAATAAAATGGAAACATAAACATTACATAACTGAGATATGCTTGCCTGCCACGAACGATATATTTTCTCTCATACATGATTTACAATAAAATTAAAATATCGGTATGGAGAACCATACATGACTTCCATATTCTAAGATTTATTTTTAAAATCATTTTCGAAATGAAATATTACCATAGAAACTACTTCTTTCTACTTACTGCTTCAGCCTTAACCACAGTACTGTGGTCACTAACATATACCACCTCACGTTATCGCACTCGATTTTCACTGATGATGGAAGTCAATGGCATTGCCGAAACGTCTGGTTTTGTAGAAAACATTGGACTACGGCCAAATATCCCGGGAAGGAATTTTAACAAAAACTACTTCTTTGTTGCCGATAACGTTGTACACATATATATAAAGAATATGCATAAAATTAATGGCTTGTATAAGTTAATGATTGATCTCCATTAAGTAGTGCTCAAGTTTCCAAAGTTTTAATATTATGATGTCAGTAATTAAAACATCAGAGCAGGTTTAGTGTGTATGAGGGTTCACCGTGGACAAAAATTTTCAACATTTCCTATTGAGCGTTGCTTAGAATAAATCTGCGAATCTACAGTGTACGTTTCACAGAACAAACACGCGGAAAAGAAGGAGCGCTCCGAAGTCACTGATGGACCCTCAGCATCTTGCAGAGGGTTCATTCCCTAAAGACGAAAAGTCTGTCCATGAATCGTTCCTCTGTAAACACGTGCAGTTACACTGCCCAGCGATCCACAGGAAGTAATTCGGTATCCACGCTGGACACTTTTTCGGCTTGCATGCGTTATGTTGGTATGGGTTCGGCACTTTCCATTTAAAAACCGTGCAAATGTAAGAAAATAAACATGAATGAGGCCAGAAATAACGCGAATTGTGTGTGTGTGTGTGTGTGTGTGTGTGTGTGTTCCCTGCCTTTTTATTGCGGTAGTGATAATAATAAAATGGAAACGTAAACAGTACATAACTGAGATATGCTTGCCTGCCACGCACGATATATTTTCTCTTATACATGACTAACAGAATACCCGTGCTTCGCTACGGAGTTTCACGTTGTACGTAATGAAAATGTTAGTTTAATTAATAAAGTTTAATTAAAGTAGGCTTCTTAAAAATAAATAGCTGTTGCCCACAACTTCGTTCGCGTGGTCTTCAATTTAATGCGATAATATATTTAGAACAGAATCTATTCTATTGGGTTGCCATAGTAACCAGATCTAATAGTTTTTTAAGACCGCAAAGGACCCCCCAGAGGATCGTATCGAAAAAAACACCTGTCCTATGTTGGTTCTCCCGTTGCGTAAAATATTTGTGCCAAGTTTGGTTGAAATCGGTCCAATGGTTTAGGTGGAGACGTGGAAGACCCCAAAGGACCCCCCAAAGGATCGTATCGAAAAAACACTTGTCCTATGTTGGTTCTCCCTTTGCGTAAAATATTTGTGCCAAGTTTGGTTGAAATCGGTCCAGTGGTTTAGGAGGCGATGTGGAAGACCCCAAAGAAACCCCAAAAGGACCCATCGAAAAAACACCTATCCTATGTTGGTTCTCCGGTTGCGTAAAATATTTGTGCCAAGTTTGGTTGAAATCGGTACAGTGGTTTAGGAGGAGATGTGGAAGAAACCTTCGGGGACGTGCGCACAACAACTCACCGAAGTTTCATCGCAATCGGATGAATGGTATAGGAACGCATACGGGACAAACAAAGAAACATTCATTTTTATATATAAGATGTAAACTATACCACTTACTTGACATAAACCGTGATAGCTAAGCTAATGTACAACATATATGTATTAATTATACACATAAATGTTCCTCGATAGACACTCTATCTATTGGCGAAAACTTGAACAAAATCCGTTCAGTACTTCCTGAGATTAGCGATTTCAAACACAGAGAGAAAACGGACCGACTTTACTTTATACTATGTACAGATTTACATTAAAATGAAAAATTTATAATTTTATTGCCTGGCAACAAAATTATTTTATTTTAACAATTACCATTGTTTCAAAAAGTTAAATGAATTTTCAAGTACTTTACTCTTGTTAAAACGTAAAAGGTTGCTGGTAAACTACCCCTTCCCCTTAACTGATCTTCACCAAAATCGAAAGTCCTTGAGACCTCTACAATTCAGGGCTGTATGCAAAAAATTATTTGATTCTGTTTGAATTTGCGGCTGTTATCGTTTGCCATAGAAAATACCCTTGTTAAAAAAAGTTGCAGGTAAACTACCCCTTTCCCTTAACCGATCTTCACCAAAAACAACAGGTCTTGAGAGCTCTAGAATTTAGGGCTGTATGCAAATAATCTTTTGATTCTGTTTGAATTTGCGGCTGTTATCGTTTTCCATAGGAAATACCCTTGTTAAAACATAAAACGTTGCAAGTAAACTACCCCTTTCCCTTAACCGATCTTCACCAAAAACCATAAGTCTAGAGAACTCTACAATTGAGGGCTGTATGCGAAACATTATTTGATTCTGTTTGAATTTGCGGCTGTTATTGTTTGCCAAAAAAATTTCTCTTGATAAGAAAAAACCGTTGCCGGTAAACTACCCCTTTCCCTCAACCGATCTTCACCAAAAACAATAGGTCGTGAGTACTCTACAAATCAGGGCTGTATGCAAAAAATTATTTGATTCTGTTTGAATTTGCGGCAGTTATCGTTTGCCATAGAAAAAAAATCTACACACAGACAGACACACAGACACACAGACAGACACACACACAGACACTTTTCGGAAAACGACTTTTTTTCATGTTTTGAGTGTAGTACAATCAGAATCTGCAATAATCTCGAACACGATTTTTTTTGCCATCACCGTACCTCCATTCCTTAAGGAATATGGAAGTAAAAATTATAATTTTATTGCTTGGCAACAAAATTATTTTATTTTTAACAATTACCAGTGTTTGAAAAAGTTTAAATGAATTTTCAAGTACTTCACTGTTGTTAAAACGTAAAAAGTTGTTGGTAAACTATCCCTTCCCGCTAACCGATCTTCACCAAAATCAAAAGGCCTTGAGTTCTCTACGATTCAGGGACGTATGCAAAAAAATTATTTGATTCTGTTTGAATATGCGGCAGTTATCGTTCGTCATAGAAAAAATTACCCTTGTTAAAACATAAAACGTTGCAAGTAAACTACCCCTTTCCCTTAACCGATCTTCACCAAAAACAATAGGTCTTGAGAACTCTACAATTCAGGGCTATATGAGAAACATTATTTGATTCTGTTTGAATTTGCGGCTGTTATCGTTTGCCAAACAAAAAATTACCCTTGATAAAAAAACCGTTGCAGGTAAAAGCAATAAAATAATAATATAAAATAATATATGCATTGGCATAGTCTTTCACGGCCGGCGTCGTAGTAGTAAACATTTTCATTTTCCGGGCTCAGGCTGTGGTCGGATGTTATTAAAGCGGATGTTTTATCAGTACCGTGGTTTCTGTGTCACTGTTTCAGTCCTTCAAGCACTGAAGATGGCCACCGATGGAGTGGGTGAAACTTTTGCAATTAATAACACCTAACCACGGCCAGATAGCCCGGAAAATTAAAATGTTAACAACATACATGGGTACAATTTAACTTTGGTTATTTATAACTCGATTTTATTAGTTTCATTTTCTTGGTTATCGTGTAGTCACAAATGACAGGAAACAATGGTAGGAAGATACTTCTTTATTTCTTCGTTTTGATTCCACTGACCCTAATTTGTAACAAGTTACCGGTTTATTAAGTATTGCTGGATAACTAGAAACTTTTTCCTAACTCGTCATTTTGTTATTTGTAGCATTCGGTTTTGTGCACAATGTTTGTGGCCAAATCTAAAAACCGTCGGATGTTCGCGTTGTGCCGAAGTATGTTCGGCATATTCGAAAAATCGCGCGTGAGGGCCACGACCTTCGGAATTGTACGTCTACTGAGCAAAATAGGCGCCTTAGCGAGCAGTGTTGTTGTATAGCGTACACTAGTTGGCGATGACCTTGACCGACAATATTTGTGTGGCAGGTTCCGGATCAGCTGATTACGAACTTTTTCCGTCTCCTTCTGAAGCCTCGTGTTTTAGCCGAGACAAATTTTCTTTCTTTTCCTTTCTTAACTGTCGAAGTGAACACTTCGTGGACTGGCGGCTGGGACATGCATTTAGTATCTGCTTCTATTATGCAAGTTTAATTTAAAAGCGTCTCAGGTGAGCAGCTGAATTTATTCTGCCGTTAATTTATTTAATACTGGGGTTAGCCTAATTAACTAATATGTGTATGTGTGTTGTTTGCCGAGTTTGTGTGTGTGCTTCACACGTCAATTCATGTGTTTGCGAGTATTAAAATCTTGCACTTGACTACTAGGGCTTAAATATAAAAGAAAAAGAAAATTTTTTATGAAGCTGATATTTAAATTGAATGTGCGAAACAGTGGTTAAAGGATTCAAAGTGAATATTTAATTTTGGGAACCGTAAAGAAAGTAAAGGGGCTAATTCTTAATTCACAAAGTTAACGAGTTAACGATTTTTATACTAATGTCATAGAGTGGTGAATATGTGTCGAGGCGAGAGTGAGCGTGAGGAAGTGCTTTTCCAGACAGCCTATACATATAAAATGTGTTCTAGGGTTCTCGACCCGTCGAGAGATTGGGGTGACGACGATGATGACCGCCCACCTGTCATCATCAGCAGAGAGCAAGCCGTCTAGTCTCCTCCACGCCGCCAGCCCACGTACCGCATCCAGCATAATGATTAATCCCGTCTAGAAAGAACCATCCACTCGACGTTGCCAACATCACTCAGGACCGAAACTCACCCTAGAGTCTGGAAACTCAGGTGGGATCTCTCCATTATTACCAACTTCAGACACCTTCCATAGTTGTTCAGTTCTAAACAGCAAAACCTGTGAACAACCTGATGAATTGTAGACTTCAATCTGTGAACTTGTAAGTTTTGGTAAGAACATGCACCATGCAGGTGTAAAACTGTTTTTGACTGTGTAATAGGAGATCTTATTCTGATATGCCCCATAATTTACTTTATGAAAATTTTCTAATATTAAAGTTCTTATGTAAAGGGATATATACGCATATATATATATATATATATATATATAACGTTATTTTTAAACACTTACTTTTACACATATGCTCTTACTCATTTGTGCGCACTTACCCACGTCTCGGAGGTATACTCTTCTTCTGCAGTATTTACCTTGATGTTCCCCGGCTGGGTCGCAGGCTTTGGTCGTTGATTGAGTGTGGATAAGCGCGTGAATAACGTTATAAGTTTTAATACAAGTAAAGAGTACAGAGGATTTAGTACTGGTTGTGAAATTAGTACAACTGTTTTAATAAAATCATATTCATTTGATTTATTCTTTAAAACTTCAAATTTATTATGTTATTAATTGTTTAGTTTGGTTAATTATTATTTGAATCCTTATATTCAATCTGAATATAATGCATACGTGTTTAAATCTTATTTCTTATAATTTCTAAGACATAGTATACACATACATAAATCATATATGACCTGAAATATTACACAGACATATAACATGTAACACACATAATTATTATAAAAACGTGATTAATACGTAAACAATTCCATATTCATCTTGTCTTCGCAAGTGTGGTTTTCAATATATACCACTTAATAAAACTTTTAATTAATTAAATATTTATTAAAATATTAATAGAGAACATTTATTACTTTAATTGATTCTATTATTTAATGTCTCAATTAATTAACAATCTTCTAATTACGTAACTCTCATATTTGAAATTACTCATCTAATCAAATACAAAATACAATAAAAATATGGTTCTTCCTTGACCATTTATTATGAGATTACTACAGTCATATTCTCTATTCTCAATTATATTTTGAACATTTATATTTGCAAATTTAATTTGCAAATTTAATGATCAAATTACATTTGATCATTATGCAAATTTAAAAATATATTAATGTTTTTGTAAACTTGTATATGGAAACTAGAGCTTTTTCCGATAGACCTCAGGGTCATTTATAATATTAAATAAATGTCTGACTTCACCTGCATTTTTCTGCAACCATTTAACTTTGTCGTTACCGTCATCTGGACTCTCGAGTTTGTTGATCCTCTTCGGTATCACCTTCTCTGTATCTGCGACGTTGAATTCCTCGCTCCGTCTCCTGGATGCTGAGTTCTGACGTGGACCTCTAGTCGTGATGATGTACGGCTGGATTTAGCTGCATGTGCTGTCCCTGCGTCCTCTCGTCTTCTTGTTCTAGTTCCTCTCCTCTTCTTATCTTACGAGGGGCACCTCGTAGATGTCTAGAAGTTCTATGTAGACTTTTCGAATTTCATCGTAGTTACAACTCTCGTAGATTCGTTAATATAGTCTTTTTTAAAAATCACTCGTGTTCATTAATAATTGCACCGACGTACTGCCGGTTCCATCGCACTTCAGTTTATTGCATACCGTTTAAAACATTATTAAAACTTTTTAAAATTTACGGTATCGAGATGCGTGGATGTCGCGTATTATCTGAGCTTTATGAGTATCATCTGAGAAAGAGTGTGTCGCTCGCTGAGGTTCTATACTGCTGACGTCGTTGAAATTCCTGTTGGAAACTGTTTTGACAACATTGAACAGGTCAGCGCGTCGGTTTAATCGTTACTTTCAACCTACGCGTCTTTCTATGAAGCGCACACTTTTTTATAAATATTATTTCACCAATCGTTCGGTATAATATTGAACTTTGTTTATGCAAATTATGAATGTTACACTGTGTAAATTATGGCAGTTATGGCAAAATTTCACACGGTGTCTGAACGGTCCCACGATTAATGACCACTTAACGCCAAACTGAAGCGCCAGGCGTCAGCTATGTTTTTACATATGTCGCTGATTCGTGTGACTTCTGGTTCACGTTCAGTACTTAAAAAACTGTGTAAAATCTTCCACCCTCGTTTGCATAATTCAACCTGTCTGTCGTTTACACATGTACACATACACACACACGCAGACTGATACACAGGCGGCCGCATGTCGTTCTGACGTCACCTCTGCCGGTCAGTGCGTGTCATTTTCTCCCCTTCGTTACATTTAAAAACCAACAAAGCTATGTTCTTCCATATGCATGGTTACTTACAAGATTTGATTTATTCAAAATTAAATACTACGTTTATTTATTATATTATTTCTTATACCTAACGTATATTTATTATATTATTTTTATTATGTACATTTTATATATTCCATATGTGCTTTCGTATGTTATCATACCTCAGTCAGGGGTTGATACATACACTTATGCTAAACGTATCGTTGAAATATACATACATATATATATATATATATATATATATATATATATTATAACGATTCATATTAGCGTCCTATCTGAGCGTTATATGAAAGTGTCTGAAGGGGGGAGTAGAGCAGCGTAAGCAAGAGAGAGAGAGCGTACAATCACAGCCATCTCACTCTAACCTCGTCATAGCGACATGTGATACTGGTACGAACATGAAATTTTACTCAATACAAATTATCAGTTCAACCTGTGATAACATAAAAACTAATAAATATACGGCAATTCTGAAAACAGCACTGTATTCAGCAAGTGAAGCTTTATAAGTAGCCGCAATCTCAGTTAATATAATTAACAATTGAAGAAGTTATACGGAAGACGTACGCTTAAAGGAATAACGAGAGAATTATGCTACGTAGGAATTAGGTGTTTTCACACACACACAGATAAAGACCTAAGCAACAATATTCTGTGGTCAGACCTTTGAAAACACGTTTGGAAATACCTGTAATCAATCGATTTGCAAACACAGGAAGTACGATTTTAACTAGAAATTCTCTGCCGTTTCAAACCTGTCAAGGGGTGTTTTTTCGACCTGTTCGAGATTGTGAAAACTGGAAAAACGCATGATTTATTTGAACAGCCAATCAGAACCCAGTATTTAAAACTGACGCCAACTCAAAGCGAGGGGTAGCATCACTTTTCGTTCGGATCTTAAACGCGCTAGTCGTGTATAAATAACGTACAGAAATTTTTTTTAATCACGGACCGTTCAACAACTCTCTCTGCGTAAAACAAGGTTAATTAATTAAATTATTAATTAATTAATCAACAGCCGTGAAGGACCTGTGCTACAGAAGGCTACAGCATCTGTAATTGCCAGGGCATCTTCTACAGCATTGATCAACATCAATTCTACTGTGCAAAACCATCATAAGGAGGACCTCTACGGATTCCTATCTTCGGTCAACGCATCAAACAGTAAGAAATAGATTCATTGATCAATGAAATAAACACTAAACAAATAATAAAAGCAATAAACAATTTTTAAAAGACACTAAGAATATCACACTTTGTATTTTAATTATAAGATTAGCTCTAACATAGTATAGGAGTGTTGAATGGAAAGTGGGGTGTAGTGTTGGACGTGCAAATTATTGCAGACCTGTTCTTTAGCACTGGTTTGGGAGATAGCAATCTCTTAATTAAACCAGATAAGAGCCATAGGTCGTTTGAACGTCTTAATCGTTACTTTTCACACTCACTCAGTAATTATAAGTGTTGGGGTAGAAATATGTCCTGCCATTAGCATTTTAAAGTTTAAAAATAATTGATTAAAACGATAACTAAAATAATCAAGCAAATATTAAAGTGTTATTTGTAACGATTCCCCTTGAAAACCACAATCACTGAACGAATCCTGAGAAAGAGTGTCTCCATGCGCTGAGCTAAGCTGAAACCGTGTCATTTGTATCTGGGATTTGTTCTGGCGCCCAGGTAAAGTAATATCAGTGTTATTAACTGGTCAGTAACATTTATCTAACATACAAATATTAGATAATTGTGTTAGATGAAAGGGAGCGTCGTATATATATATATATATATATATATATATTTCAATCACTTTCTGCTACAGTCCGTTTCTTGATGTATATAATACTATAATACTTATAACTAATTTACCTCAAGATATACTTTTTTCCTTTAGGAACATGTTTCGGGAGATCTTGTTCTCCCATCTTCAGCCTTCGCCATCTCGTTTCTGGTGAAGTATTTGTGTGTTGGCTTCTGGATGTTATTAAGGTAGTTTGTTGGTCTTTGGTCCTTCAAAGTTGCATTATTGTGTGTGGTTGAGGTATATGTTTTTGTATTTTGTGTATTTTCGATGTTGAGTGCTTTGAATATTGTGTCATGTTTTGTATTGATTTGTATTTGTTCTGGTATTAATTTGTTTTGTGTATTACAGATTTACAAATATAAAACATGTCTAGATTAAGATTATTAACATGTCTAGATGTAAGAATGTTTTAAATATGTGTAACACCGTATAGCATAAGAGATAAACACTTAATAATGAGTGATATCTTGATCGGAGATTATTAACAATATTTTATTATTTATAATGCTTTCTAAACAATATATATGAAATTTTAATTACTCATAAATTTACTACTCTTATTATAGTTACACCTAGTATCGTTATATAACTGTTAAACACCTGGTATCGTTATAACTGTTTACACCTGGTATCGTTATAACTGTTTAAATACCTGGTAGCGTTATATAAAATTGGCGTCCCAAGAACGTGGGGCTCCACAGATTTAAATATAACAATATGTATCGTTATAACACACACACACACACACACACACACACACACACATATGGAGCATTTCAACCAAATTTAAATGAGGGTACTTTGTTCATAACCTGCTATAATGGGTTGCAACAGGTCTTTCAAATATTCATGCATGCTGTTCCCTATTGTTAATGAGAGGATAGCTTCCTACATTCAAATAGTTTGTAAATTACACCTGAGTGAATCGGTTATGCCAACCAGTGAGGCATACACTGGAGTTATGTTTCAGAAAGATATTGGGTAACTTTAAAAGGAAAAAGTACTTTGCAATTTTGCACATTGATGAATCATGGAGCGAATCAGGGTGTTACTTGGGGAACTATTAATTTGGGTGGGTGCTGCTACTGGAGATTGTTCACTTGATATAAAATAATTGTGTCTGTGTATGTATGTAGAAGTGTGAATATATGTATGTATATTTGTATTGTCCCGACATGGTTAGAAATAAGAGTTGCTGTACCAAATGTGTATACATATAACATTGCATGTGTATACAGTAATTGCATTGAAGATATGAGATTTGACACAAAGAATAATGTAATATAATATCCTACAAATAATATGTGTATATGACACTCCAAACTGTAATATAATATCCTATGCTGGTGTTCTTAACTATAGGTACTATAAATAAATTCTTAATATTATTAGAGAGAAATATTATAAAGAAAATGTTAATGTTATTAAACACAAAGAATATAGAGGAACATTAATCTTATTAAAAATAAATTTTATAAAGAAATGTTAAAATCATTGAAGAGAAATATTATGAAAGAACACTATTGTTGTTACAGAGAGATATTAAAAATGAATTAAATTATTATTATTATTAATTTATTAAAGAGAGATGTTGTAAAAGAAAGATGGAAATTATAAAGAGAAAATGTTATAAACAAGAACACCAATAAATATGCAAATTCGTTATTGTTACATGAGAGTTTCATTTTCAAGTCCTGTCACAATATATGGGCCCAGTTACAATTTTCTTCCATCTAGACTAGACCAACTGTCTAGTTTTCAAAAATGAAGTTACCCCCCTAAAAGGGGGGGGGGGGTTCAGCGTGTTGAGTTACAAGCATCTTTGCCAAATCCTCCTTGTTGCGCTATCCACGCTATTTCCATTCCACAATAACTTGCTCAGTTGTTTTATTACGTCATATATTCTAATGGCATACATGGGCTGTAATCTACTGTTGAGATGATATGCATAATTGTAAATTGTGCTCCTTGAAAAATTGTTTGGTGCTTTTTATCCTGACGTTTCATTGATTAGTATGGTGGTTTCAGAAAAGTATAATATACTTTTTCAACTAATAACAAGTATGTTTCCCACGGGAAATCATGAGGACGCATTACCTTGAATGACTGCCCCGCAGAAAACTGCAAATTTGATGATACTGATTACAAGACTTTAACGACATCCGATGGAGTGATAAGGCTAAGATTATGAGTCTAGTCATACTCTTAGCAGGGAGTAAGGAATTGCCTACACTGTAAAGTTTGTAATATCCATGTTCCATTTACGTAAAGCCATTTACAATATTAATACAGAATTTAAAAAATGTAATAATTCTATTTTCACAAATGATTTAACAGAAGTAAATCTAATTTTATTTCTTATTTTAATTTTTAAATGTTTAAATACCGATAAATTTTTGTAACAAAAGTTTATATTTCTGATTTTAGTAGACTTGGAAATGAATGTTAATAACATGCGTTAAAATGTGTAATTTTGTAAGTTTGGGGTAACCTGAAATTTCTCGTTTCTATACTAATAAATTTTAAAATAAAGGTATACTTTTAGGAAAAATTAAACGTTCAGAAAAACGTGTTCAAAGTTAAAACGTATTTATATTTTTATAGACATAGAAAGTTAATTACAAGCGTCTAAGTAATAGCCTATGTCTCTTTTCTTATTTTTGACATTTCCCTTGTTTACCCAGCTTTATTGGTCAGGTTGGAAACTGCTATATGCTCCTTTAACACGAAGTAAATCAACTTTTTTCATAGTCTTGTAAAATGTTTTACGAACTTCTGAGTTGAATTTCTTTAAAACTTTACACACTAATTTTCGAAATTGTTGAAAGTGCTTAGAGAACCGCTACAAGCTTTTAGAG